>JAWRVZ010000112.1:1800000-2227500 GCA_037043235.1 Rhodeus uyekii
AATGCTAGGCTAGTGAGGCTGATTAGCGCCCGGGTTTGGGTCTAAGAATATCCACTCGCTGACAGTGGAGTTGCGGTGCGGGAACAGGCAGACGGAAGTGCAGTGTATTCAGCGCTGTGGCTGTGTCACAGAGACAGAGAGGATGAAAAAGGGCTTTGGGAGACAAAACCATAGATGCTATGTGTGTGTGTGATTAGAACCCTTAACTGTGGGTTCAAACTGGGCTAAATGACAAACTATAAGAGCCGTTAAAATGGTGAGGAATTTAGTCTACAGCTGCTATCAGGTCGACATGGTGGACGAAAGAACGCAAAAGGAAATCACAATAGGAAAAGCAAGCCAAGGTTTTGCTAAATTAATCTAAATGGGTCCTGGAAGATACAAATTTTACATTTAATGCATTTTACATGTAAATATCAGACCTGATCTTATAAGAAACTGTGACTATTTTATGAGATGTTAATTTTGACAGCTATAGGTTGCAATGTCAAGTTGAACTGGTGGAAGACAGAAAATGCTAAATGGGTTTAAGAACTTTAAACAGTTTTATGAAATCACATGATTGATATGTGACCCATGTTAACACTAAAATTGAACAGTACTTTTAAAGCATTTATAAATTACCGTATTTTCCGCACATAATACGCCTTCTAGTGCGGAAAATCCGGTAATATTAATTTCAACACTTACTAATAAATTATTAAAATCCAAAGTTGTATTTGTTAGCATTATTTAATGCACTGTGAACTGACATGAACACACAAAGAACAGCTGGATTGTTTTATTAACTAACATTAACAAAGATTCATAAATACTGTAACAAATGTATTGCTCATTGTTATTTTTTGTTAATTAGTTAATTAACTAATTTTAACTAATAAAACCTTATAGTGTTACCATGATATCGCTGGCAATAATATTTAGAAACATTTACTTTATATATTTTGTGAACATTCTACAAATATTACAATGTAACAGCATGAATGCAAAATGCAGAATATATATATATATATATTTTTTTTTTTTTTTTTTTTTTTTTTTTTATTAGGGTTGTGTAAATAATATATTTACTTACTTTCACAAAATCCATAAGGTGTCGTTATTATTGTTATTTCAAGAAAATATTCATTATAGTTGTGTCTAATATTTGATGTAAAAAAATAGGTAATGGAGAATATTTCAATATGGCTATTTAAATATAAATAGCTGTATAAAAACACTGTAAAATGTGTTTTTTTTTTATTTGCATGCATTTGTTACCTTAACTATTTTTACAAGAGTTAAAAAAATACTTGTTTAAGTCTAACATAATGTTATTCAGTATATTTCTGACTTGCGTTTTGTTTTGTTTTTAGATATCCTGTTAAAAATTGATTTTACAGAGATTTTTTTGGACTATTTAAATTCACTGTATAAGTCCAACTGCGATATGTTTGCTATATCACTAATTCCAGCTGCTCTTGAAATCAGAGGTTTGAGGGTTTTTATGTTAACCACATCTTGTTAACCACAAACTTGCAATTAGTATAATAATACTGTTATATATACACTAAGAATGTGAACCACACCTTTAAACACTTGACAGCTGTTCTCCTCATATGACACTTCAACATTAAACCAATCAATCATTCTTTCAAAGCAATTATTACTATTACTATTAAAACAAGTTTAGAAAATATGAGGACACAGTACAACTGAGTTCAAGCTTTTAATGAACTGGCGCTCAACCCTGAAAAGTTATTTCTCCTGATATGTTTTACTGTTTTATCTCAGCGTGCTAGTTAAGTAATGGCTGAAATATGAACAATGCATAGATTTTTTGATATAAGCAGAGGGTGGCACAATTTATGATGCAGCTTCTCGATAAGACACGGCTTTGGGAGGAATCTTGCAAAGTTTCACGTATTCCTGCGCTACACAACAAATAGATCTGGGACTGTTTTGTCTGCTGTGTTTTTCTGTCTTTCATTTCACAACTCTTAAACTCGGACTCTTGTATATTTCCGGAACCAATCTCTCTTTTCCATCTATATACGCTTGGGAGGTCAAAAAATGAGGGAGGCTTGTTTAATTCAATAAGACGAGCTGGTGTGCAGATAACCAGCCTGCTTTTGTAATTCCACTGTGGGAGCGTAAATCAGATGTGGTGATTTCTTAGGTCAATGCTATCAGTGCGGGACACACAGGGACTTGGCCCAAAATCCTGAGCGCAGCGATCACAGATTGCAACAAAAAAGGAGCACCACAGGACGTCAGCTGACCTTCTATCAGCAAAAGAGTTTGCGTGGTCAGGCGTGACCTGCAGGTCACAGAAGGGCTCACCCAAACACATAGGAGGGAAGGGAATAGGGATTTGTTGCACTTTGCCACTGTTCTTGACTTTTGTTAAAAGGCTAGATTTTTAGTTACATTTTACAGTGAAAACGTTGCATATTATTTCTCCTGATATGTTTTACTGTTTTATCTCAGCGTGCTAGTTAAGTAATGGCTGAAATATGAACAATGCATAGATTTTTTGCATATTGCATATTATTTTTATTAATACCAGCGCTTGAAAACAATGTTACAGGCTGTGTTACTTTGAAAATTAATGCATTACAATATTGCGTTACTCACTTAAAACTTACAAATTTTTAAGAATTTCATTACTTTTGCGTAACTTTTGCACACCTGGGCTGTTTTTTTGTTTGTTTGTTTTTTGTTTTTTTATGACACAGGTTCTAATTTTGGGCAAACGTAAAGGCCCTTTCACACCAAAATGTATAAGATAAGGCTGAAGGAAATGCAAGTTCATGCTTGTGCAGTAGATCTCAAACAAACCTTTCAGCTGTTGCCGTTCTAGATCACAGGAGAAGAAAGTTTAACACTAACTTCATTAATAAAAACAATAAAATATAAAGTCGTTTTTGCTTATGGTTTAGATGGATCACTGAAGGTCAGCAGTAAGACATTGGTCAATAAAGTCAAATGAAATGCATAACAATATTTCTTTAATTTAACATATTTAAATATAGGAGATTTGTGCAATATACTGCGATTACATTTCACTAATTGTATTCATTTTGAGGAACTAATGCAATTGACATTTAGTCTAAAACTACAATAACAATCATGTTCACACACGGCACCTTATGATTTCTCTCATCATAGGGAAAGGAAAGGAGAAAACACATTTTTATTTGAAAAATTAACTCAGATGTTTTGTTGTAAATTTTAAAAGCAATGCGTCACGTTAGAAGTTACTTGAAAAAGTAATCTGATTACAAACTCTTTCATTACTGTTTCTTGTAATGCATTACTCTAGTAATGGTTACAAGTAATCCGTTACATGTAACACACATTAGAAGGACTCACCCAAACACAAAGTGAAATCTTGATTAGATTTTAACTTCTAGATATGTTTTGATAACACTTTACGGTAACACTTTAAATAACACTTTATATTCCATTGTCCTTGTTACTTATGTTGCATGTAGTTACTGTAGTAAATTAAACATAATTATAAGCAACTAATCCTAAACCAACCTTTATTCCTATCCCTAAAATATAGTTAATTGGTTTACACTTTATTTTAAGGTGCCTGTGTTACAGTGCAATTATACATTTCAGTACTGAGTAATAATAGTTAACAACATGTACTTACTACAGGGTGGGGTTTAGATTAGTTGCATATAATTAAGCCAAATTTATAAGTATTATTACAGTAAATTCATGTAATGTGTGTAACAAAGACACCGTAAAAAAGTGTTACTGTTTTTTACTGTGTCCTTGTTACACATGTAGTTACTGTAGTAACAACTATAAATTATGCACAGTTACATGCAACTAACTCAACCCTATAGTGATTTCATGTATTTAATTATTATTACCCAGAACTTGAAATGTTAAGGAAGCCACTTTCATAAAAAGTAACAACATAGCGACTTTTGGTCAGAGCGACACAATACTATTGAAAGTAACATTCCCCAATACTGCAAACAAAATGTGTGTAAAAGCAGGCCTAGTTTCACAAAACAGTTATATATTTTGTAGTGCACTCAGTATGTGTAACATATCATTTTACTTCCTTTGACTCATGAGATGCAACAGTCAGAGCTGCCTTGCAGACAGAGACATAGGATTTTGCCTGGTGGGTCAGTTTTCGCTCAGACGACTGTGGCTTTTTCTGTTGGTGTTATTTTGAGTGCTGTTTATCTTTGGGAAGGGTGAGCTTTGATTTAAGTTTCTAGACTTAATGATATCACATACTGAAGTGAGACATACTAGACTCTGAGACTTCTAGATAGTACTTTGTTAGACAATGTGGTGTCCATGCTATATAATTGTCAGTTCCCCAAAATGAGAAAGTAGAGATGCAGTTGGCCGCTGGAAACTCTTCGTGTGATGCGGCGGCCATCTTCGAGGGGAGAGAGTCTCCAATGTTTATGTTTGCCACAAAACGAGGGGAACTATTCTGTGGTTTGCACAGCTATTTGGAAAATGTTAAATACGTGAGGGAGGGGATTTCTCAGCTTGACTCGGGAGTGTGTGGATATGAGTGATGAATGTTGCTGAGGATTGGTTCCCTGCAAACTCCTTCGTCTTATGAGATAATGTTTGTTGTCTGTGCATTAAAGGAATAACTCACACAGCACTGAATATTCAGTCATCATTTACTCACACTTGTGTTGTTTCAAACCTGTATGACTTTCTTCGATGAAGCCCAAAAGTGAATTTTGGAAGAATGTCCTGGCTCTTCATTTTGAGAGAATAAAAGAGAATGAGGCCTGGGGCTGTCAAGCTCCAAAATGGTGAAAGAATCGACATAAATCATCATAATAGTTGCCCACACAATTCATGCAGTATATTTAAAGTCTACTGAAGATCTCTTTGCGTGGCAAACGGACAAAAGTTAACTGAAAATTGTGTTCAATAGTTAAACTAACTGATGATTCAGAACGGTTCCTTTGATTCTTTGAAGAGAAGTGATTCAAAAGAGTTGTTCATTCCAAATCGGACATCAGTTCATTGCTTTGTGAGACTAAAAGACTAAAATTAAGTTATTCTATTAACAAATTTGATTCAGAACTCAATCTACAACTTTGATGATGCTGAAAAATTCAGCTGATTTTTTTTTAAACGGATTCAAAAGAGTCATTCCTTCCAAATAAGAAATCACTTTATGTGACATACAGACTAAAGTTAAACACAATCAATTTGATTCAAAAGTCAAACTGACAACTTTGATGATTCAGAACTGTTCAGTTGATTCTTTGAACAAAACTGATTGAGTCATTTATCACAAATTAGAGATCACTTGATTGCTTACTGGGGAAAAAATATTACAGTTGAGTTGTTATTAAAAAAATAAAATAATTAATGTATAAAAAACTCAAACTGACAACTTTGATGATTCAGAACTGATTCAAAAGAGCTATTAATTTAAAATAAGATATTAGTTCATTGCTTTGTGTGACTAAGAGACTCAAATTAAGTTGATATTTAGTATGAAAAAAAGATTCAAAACTGTCATGGAACTCTCTGAATATGAGATATATGAAGTATTATTAAAACTCACCTTTGATGATACAGAACAGAATTGATTGAGAACTGAAAAGAGTAATTCATTCCAAATTGGACATTTTTTCGATTTTAGACAGAGACAGAGACTCAGAGAGACAGAGAACACAGTATTTCTTTTTTTGTGTTCCACATGAGAAAGAAATTCATTCAACTTGAGGGCAAACAAATGATGCAAGAATGTTCATTTTACACAACTACATAGGATGGCGTAACTAAGTTATTTTCTAAATGTGTCGACATACACTATGAGCATATTTGAAGCATGTGTGTGTTTATACTCGGTGCAAAAAAAATTTGGTTTGGTTACGGACAAGCCGCATGGCTCCAGAGGGGGTAAACAAAGCGTCTCCCCAACAATTACTTTCAAATATAGACTTTAACTGGCATAACTAACACTGATGCTGTCATGGAGCAATCTTAACACACCGACACACGCTCATGAAATTAGGCTTTGAATGTGAATAGGGTTCCATCGCACACATAAAACTACCGGTCATGCACTGTTTGAGGACTTTCCTGTGCCAGGCAATGGGTGGTTTGTTTGAACGCGAGACCTCAGGGCAAATAAAGTGCAAAGAGGCCACACACACACACACATACACACAAGGCCTGTGCGTCCATGAAAGCACAGAGACACCACACGCTGCTGAGTCAGCGGTGCAGCGCAGCAGGGGAAAACACACTCGTGTAGTAGAACTGCTGTTAGACTCACAAACAAAACGCACATGGTCACCACAGAGAAGAGAAGACACTGAGGCTGTGTATGAGCATGTTAAGAAAGGCCATTAGACCGTGGGCACAGCCTCTGTGTGTGTGTCTGTGTGTGTGTGTTTATGTGTGAGCGTGGACCTGGCGCCTGGCATGCTTGTTCTCTGGAGAGCGAGGCGCTCTAGGCCCTGACAGGGTGGTGGAGGAATGGGGGTGTTTCTGGGAATTGTGCTGACACTGGTATGGCTGTGAATGTGTGTGTGTGTGAGAGAGAAAGAGGGATGGAAAGAGAAAGGGTGGAAGGGGATAACATTTGTTTTCCTGGACAATAAGTGCAGATTTTTACTTTATGTTTAACAGCAACTGCTGTGCAGAAGTGTCATGTCTAATCAAAAAGATTTATTAGTGGATTTTGGATTATGTTACTTACAAAATGCATTAGTATTTATTTTATTTGTATTTTTAAAAATATTTGTTATTGCTTATGTTATATTTCAGAGTGAGAGGAAAGATGTAAAAGTAAACATTTTATCTTAAACATTTATATTATTTTATATAAAGAAAAAGTGGCAATTGTGAGTTGTAGCGTCTAAATTATGAGATGAAATGTCAGTTTAAAAAAAAAATCTGATTTATATCTCACAATTCTGACCTTTTTTCCTTGCAATTGTATGTTTATATCTTGCAATTCTGACTTTATGACATGAGACAGCGACTTTATGTAATGCAATTCCGACTTTATAACAAACAATTGCAACTTTACAACAAACATTTACGACTTTATATCACAAAATTCTGACTTTATCACACAAAATTGTGACTTTATATCAAGCAGTTCTGACTTTATAAGCAGTTACGACTTTCACACAATTCTGACTTTATAACAAACAATTCTGACTTTATATCATGCAATCTGACTTTATAACACGAAATTGCGACTTTATGTAATGCAATTCTGACTTTATAACAAACAATTGCAATTTTATATAAAGCAATTCTGACTTTAAAACATGCAACTGCGACTTTATACAAGAAAAAAAGTAAGAATTACAAGATGTAAGCTCGCAATTGTGAGAAAAAAGTGAGAATTGTGAGATACAATTCTTTTTTTTAATTCCATTGTGAAAACAAGCGTCCATAAGTGTCAATGATTTTAATGTATAAAACACTTTAAAAAGAAAAAAATATATGTATTTAGAAAATGCCATAACTGACCAATCAAAATCAAGCAATATATACTAAACACACAGATTATATTATTGTATTACCATTAAACATTTTTTTTAAGAAGTTTATTATTTATGAAAAAACAACAACTTAAATGTAAATTAAAAATTAATTTAACAACAGCATTGTTGAAACTAATATTTTTTTCATACCAAAGTGCAAGTTGGAAAGCAACTGCTATGCTTGTGAAATCAAAATTGTTTTAAAAAGAGTACGGAAAAGAAAAAAAGGACTTATATGCACCACATGTACACAGATCCAGGTATGTATGACCTATACACAGCAAAAAGCAAACACACAAATATGCAATATACTGAGAACCAATTAAGAGCACGGCTTCCACACGTGCACACACACACACACACACACACACACACACACACACACACACACACACACACACACACACACACACACACACACACACACACACACACACACACACACACACACACACACACACACACACACACACGCAGACACACACATATGCGCAAACTCCCAGGAGGCCATTCAAAAACAATACCATAGTGACATGCCACAAGACCTGAAACAATGTGGGCAGGCATGCCGAAAAATGTAACGGCCACATGTCCCCCGCTCACTGACGCATCTGTCCGTTACTCACACAACTCTCCCAGAGTCTGACTGAATCAAAGTGCAGTGAGCTCACGAGATACATCATCCTAAATATTTCACACAGAGCTGAGAGTTCCCATATTCCGAGATTCCTGGGAGCAGATCTGTTCACTGGTGGATCCAGAAAGCCTGATGGATGAATCTCTATGGTGATGATCAGCAGTGGGTGGAGATGAATGCAAAGAATTAGTGCCTTCAGTTAAGTAAAAATAAAACAGCATGGGGCTGGAAGTGAATCATAACCAATGTGAAAACAATTTATAAAAAGATGGATTACGGGTTTATCTTCCCTGTGACCTTTTAAAGAGCTGTGCGTGCCATGGCACCAAAAACACAATTGATATAGAATATTATCTGGGTTTTAGAAGAACATTAGTGAATTTGGTAACACTTTTCCATGAAACCAGTACGTATAACGGATTATACAGCTTACATTAAGTTACATGTTCTTGTAAACAATCACAAAAACAGTTAAAATACTTTTAATTATAGAAAACAATCCCCCTTGTTTATCACTTGCAGTTTGTGTGCTGCAGAATTATTATATCATTCTACTAATGTTAATAATTTTGTTGTATGTAACTAATGCTTTTGCAATGAGAATGATTGAACTACAAATTAATAGCAAAATTATTTTATTTAGGATTATTAAAATTATAACATTAGTATTATTAATAAGAAGAGTTTTCAGCATTTCATAAATGTTGCACTACATTTCGAAAAACAACATTTGTTTATGTTTAGAAACCAGTATTTATTTTTAATAAATAAAAATTATAAAACAATTTCTGCAATTTCAACATGTAAGATTAATCACGTTAACAAAACAAAAACAAAAAAGTGAGATAATTACAAGCACATGATCGCTCACACACTTCATGCCATATATCATACTGTATCTTATCATACTTTAATCATTATATGATTTTGATGAAATTATAATACAATTTTAATTATTATATTTTAAGCTTTGGTTCTTTGAAACAAATTGCCACTTTAGCAGTGATCTTTGTCTTGCCGTCTTTTTCAGTCAGCTGCACACAGCGTTGGGGAAAGGTATTGCATTACAATATTGCGTTACGTTATTATAATGTTACTTTTGCATCACTTTTTCTCACATTGGCTGGGCTTGCTCGTTTACTTCTTAATAGTGAGAAACTTAAATTCTTCGTTTGGCAAATTAAAATATAAGTTTGCATTTCACTTTTTTTCATGTTGAGGAATACTGATTTTTTTTTGCGCAAGTGAAATGAGTAAATGCTCACATGTAATCTAGAACTACAATAACTGCAATGTCTCCACGTTTACGTTTCTCTCAACATCGGGACAGGAGAGGTGTCAGTCAATAAATGTGAAAGCAAATTAACTTTCGTTATTAATTTGAAAACGTTACTCAGATATTTTGTTATACATTTAAAAGTAATGATGCTTCAATAGTAACTTGAAAAAACGTATTCGGATTACAGAACTGGCTGCACACGAGAATCAACAAATAAATATAATAAAACATGCAAATATGGTTGATATCATCCCTGTCAATTTGATTTTAAACTTTCTATCAAAGTCCTCTTTGACGCTTGATCCTTCAGTTATTATTACAATTGTACGGGAAAGAGCGACCAGCACATGTTTCAAAATGTATTCCTTTTTGTTCCACAGAAGCAAGAACCTTCTATGAGTTTGGAAAGACATATTAATCCACTTTTGAGTGAACTATCCCTTTAAAGTAGGAAAATGATGAAGGAAGGGGCACAGAAACAGTGACAAGCAGCAGGCAGGGATGCTGACACAACTGGAGTCCTAATTTCGCTAGCGCCTCAGCAGAGGAAATGCGCACACCTCAGGTTTACTGTCCCTCTATTCTTCTGCCAATCCCAGAGGAGAGAGAAGGAGAGAGAGAGAGATGAAAAAAGAAAACAGAACAAAACCAGCAAAACAAAAAAACAAAAAGGCCATGTGTGAGTGCGATGGCAGGCCGGCAGCAGGAGGAAATGTTGAATAGGAAGAGCCGTGAGGTGCGTGTGAGAGTGAAGGGGCCGACGGCTTCCCACACAGCGCCTTGCAGCACAGCAGCACAGTAACCCTGCTGAGACAGGCCAAGGGGAAGCACTCCACTCCCCTGACACAGAGGGTCAAGGCTGGGCAGAGAGGAGGGGGGATCAGATGAGGCTGGGTGGTGGACGTCTTCATTTTGCTGCTGAAATGGGTCGGGGAACTGAGGATACAGTCTTGAGACAGACACTAAAGGTCCCATGGACAATGAAACACTGGAATGGAGAAACAGAGGATAAGGGTGGTTTTGTTACTAGATTGAAAAATAATAATTATACAATGCATTCATTTGTGTTTGTGTCATACTGCAAAACACTTTGATGTAACGGGTGAGGTTATGGGACCGGTTTGCTTCGGTTTAAGTGTGAGTTAAGGAAGGGTCAACAGTGTAATTAGAGAAATGAATTATATATTTAATTACATGCAGGTATTTTATAAAACATAAGTGCAATGTAAAAACATGTATGAACACAATAGGTGCATTGATTATTTAAATCTTAGTACATAGTAGTTAAAAACACCTAATATAAAAGTAATCAAAATATTGATAATTATTAAAATACATTTTCAGCAGATATTTGTTTTTATAATATAATAATAATAATAACAATGGTCTCTTATCGGATTGGGGCAAAAAAAGGTTTTCTTCTGGAGCAGAAGAGTTTTGGCAGAATGTTTACGAAAAGTCAAGGATGACAAAAACTGTGTGGAGGTTCTTTAAATATACATATCAGGTTGGATGGCGGCAGGAAAACAGAAGGTTAGTGTGCCTGAGCAATTGTGATTGCTGATGTGTGTGTGATGTGTTTAATGGCTTATTGTGTGGCTGCTTTATTGTACTTCCTGTTGAAGGCGAAATGCCTGTCGTGAGTCCAAAAGGAAAACGGTGATGTCATTAGGCATCCCAATTGGTGCTTACTAAGGAAAGCATCACTATTACTATTGCTCACACTTAGGGTCAGTCATCCCCTTACTCTTCGTATTAAGTTTACTCCGGGTGAGCGATTTTTCCTTAGTCTAATAAGAATGAACCACCCAAAATATTAAACAGTTTTAACATTTAGTTCACCCAAAATGAAAATTCTGTAATAATTTACTCTTCCTCGTGTCATTCCAAACCTGTATGACTTTCCTTCTTCTTTGAATTTTTTTTTCAGCATTTTTCGATGTTATGAAAGTCAATAGGACCCAAAACTTTCAAGCTCCAAAAAGAACATAAAGATGTATTGTTATTGTAAAAAAAAAAAAAAAAAAACATATACAATATTATTTGCTATGTATTACATATTAAGCTAAAATATTAAATATACTGTAAATATTAGTCTAAAAACTCTAGGTTGAAAATTACAAATGTTGCCTTGGCAGCAAACTGAAATGAAGTAGATAGTAGATCTTCTAGTAGAAGTACAGTAAAACCTTGAGAAAAAATGAGTGTCCCGACATATGAGTATTCCGAGATATGAGCAAGCCTTTGAGCAATATTTTGCTTTGAAATACGAGTAAAGATTTGAGATACGAGCACACTTACAGACGCCGACGCTAGGTGGTCGAGCACTCGGAGCAGCCCATGCGCCTCACTCCTTCACTTCACGTGTTCGTTCACTTCCTTACCCATCTTCCACGAGTCTTCCTGTGGTGTATGTTATATACATTTATGGGGTAACTGCATATGATCTCCACTAGAGGGCCACCTTGCTTCTAAAGCGGGGTTAACGGGGGCGACGAGTGATTCACCAGTATTAAGCTGGGAGCAGCACAAGTTATGTGTGTTCAATAATAATAAATATGTGGTTCTGAGGCTATCCAATACACCACTGGTTTGTTTCTACGGTCTTTAATTAGTTCCCCACACTTGTTCTCTTTCTCCATTGATTACCTTGTCTGCATTTAATCCCGGACTTCTACTTGGTTCTTTGTCCTGTATTGTTTGTTTTCTGGTTGTGTTTCTCTGTAATCCCCTATGTTTGTTTTCTTAATTAATTTAGTGTTTCTTTGGATTTTCCATGGTTTGCATTTTGTATACAGCCACCGTGTGACACTTACTGATATTACAAACTATATACACAGGCAAGCAGATTAACCAAGAAAATAACTGTAGAATGCAAAAAGGTGTATACCGAGTTTGATCTTTTGATCTCATTGTCTTCATCTATAAAGCCACGTTAAGCGTTTTCTTTATAATGGTTTTCTATGGGAGGAAAACGCTTAACGTGGAATTTATTGTGATGCGTTCTTGCCTGTTCATAGTATGCTTTATTAATAAGGTGTGATCTGAATTTAGTCGTACAATATCTCTGCAGCAAGGTTAGTTGTAATTGGAAGCCACACACATATAAACAGAACATAACATAATTTCCAGGCCTGGTCCTCTCTCGTCCTTCACTGTTGTCGCTCCTACTTATATGCTCCCATAGCTCCTCCGTGAGATACGAGACTGTCCTCGCCCCGTTCTCAAGGCTCTCGGCCTCGCCCTGTCTTAGTACATTAGGGCACGTTAAACACCTTTCAAAATGTCTCATTTCTTTCACTTAAAGGAGTGTAAAAACTAAAATCAATATTAAGCACAGCTGTCCAGACAGGAAACAACACCAGTACGTTTGTTTAGAGGCTCTGTGTCCTGCAGAATCAACGTGACTTTTTTTTTCGCTGTGTTTTGCGGGATGAAAACGATCAGAGCAGAATTGTAATATGTGGGCTCTGCAGATCACCACTGGCCTAAAATCTCTTTCCCAGCACATCAAGAGCATGCCTGGGGCCATTCCTGCAGTCCTACAGACACTGTTTTATGTGTTCTGATACATGTGTTAAAAATCAAGAACATGCACTTTCCTTTCAGACGGAGAGGACCCTTGACAGGGAAAAGGAGAATGCTTCTTTGTCTCTAATAAGATCTTGGATGATGTTCAGTCCCCTTCTCCCTGAGTTTTTATGTAACTCATCATTCGCTTTGACCAGGCTCACATGTTTTACGGTATCTCACTGCCTGAGAGTGAAAAACACCATGAAAAATGACTCTAGACATTAAATATGGCATCTACTGGAGTTTGTTATCATATCGAGGACAGCCAGTGAAAGATACATTTGTTATAAAGGTAATATGAGAACACGGTTCAGCAACAACAGCACAAAAAGGGTACGAGGAGAAGGAGAAACACAGCAGTGAGCTAAATAAACACAATTAGCTTTCATTTAGGTCAAACAGATTTGATGCATCTAACATTCATCATCATTTGATTTTGTTTGTGCCCAAAATATCGGTCTATGTTCACCCGTGCCAGGGTGATCTTGCATCATTTGCCCGTAATAAACACATACCAATGCACTTACAGTAACGGCACAGCGCATAGGATGATATTCCAAGCCCTGGGATTCTTTCCTGAAACTGTTTGCAATTATGCATTGGCTTTTTGACTGAACTGGACAGGTCGCACTCCCTCGATGTTAAATTTCCTCTGTGATTGTAAAAAGGATGTAAATTTGGGACTAGAAGTGGTCAGCATCTGATTTCAATTTGAACGTGCTTATTGACAGAGTGATCTGTTTAAACTCAGCACACATGATATTGCCTGCATGAGATGTCACCCTCTCTCGCTCTCTTTCTCCCACTCATATACACACAACTCTGTTCCGCTGTGTGCTTTAAGTGAAGTTAAACAAATGTACATGCTTGAAACCATTAAAAGAAAAGCTTGTAAAATACAGAGCATACTATGCACAGCAGTTTAATGTAAGTGTGGAAACACATTTGCTATAATAATTGTACATATGCTTTATTCATATTGCCATATAGCTATTTAACCATATTTGGAAGACATCATTTTTTATTACAGAGTAGGCACAAGTAGCACTGATATTACAATATATTTTGATCCTTATATGCATATGCTTATAACAAAAAAACCATTGACGA
Organism: Rhodeus uyekii; assembly: GCA_037043235.1. Classification (NCBI taxonomy): domain Eukaryota; kingdom Metazoa; phylum Chordata; class Actinopteri; order Cypriniformes; family Acheilognathidae; genus Rhodeus; species Rhodeus uyekii. Next base: position 1,814,099 of record JAWRVZ010000112.1, read on the forward strand.
CGACGAAAACAACAAACATTAACCGACAAACGTGGTAGTGAAGCGGGTATAAATAGGGTCAAGCTGAGGAGGTGAGGGATCACAGGTGTGGATGATAGGAAATGGCATACAGGTGATGACCAGGGAGGATCATGGGAGATGTAGTGCTGAAGGCTACAGGTGAAGTACTACAGCTATCTTCCAAATACTGTTATAGCAACATTAAAAAAGCATACATTCACCTAAAGGATTATTAGGAACACCTGTTCAATTTCCCAGTATGCGGCAGTCCTGTGGGCGAAAATGCCTTATTGATATTACAGGTCAGAGGAGAATGGGCCAACTGATTTAAGCTGATAGAAGAGCAACTTTGACTGAAATAACCACTAGTTACAACCGAGGTATACAGCAAAGCATTTGTAAAGCCACAACACTCACAAACTTGAGGCGGATGGGCTACAACAGCAGAAGACCCCACCGGGTACCACTCATCTCCACTACAAATAGGAAAAAGAGGCTACAATTTCCTCGAGCTCACCAAAATTGGACAGTTGAAGACTGGGAAAATGTTGCCTTGTCTGATGAGTCTTGATTTCTGTTGAGACATTCAGATGGTAGAGTCAGAATTTGGTGTAAACAGAATGAGAACATGGATCCATCATGTCTTGTTACCACTGTGCAGGCTGGTGATGGTGGTGTAATGGTGTCAGGGATGTTGTCTTGGTACATTTTAGGCTCCTTAGTGCCAATTGGGCATCGTTTAAATGTCACGGCCTGCCTGAGCATTGTTTTTGACCATGTCCATCCCTTTATGACCACCATGTACCCATCCTCTGATGCTACATCCAGCAGGATAATGCACCATGTCACAAAGCTTGAATCATTTCAAATTGGTTTCTTGAACATGACAATGAGTTCACTTTTACTAAAATGGCCCCCACAGTCACCAGATCTCAACTCAATAGAGCATATTTGGGATGTGATGGAACGGGAGCTTCGTGCCCTGGATGTGCATCCCACAAATCTCCATCAACTGCAAGATGATCAAGACTATCATATCAATATGGGCCAACATTTCTAAAGAATGCTTTCAGCACCTTGTTGAATCAATGCCATGTAGAATTAAGGCAGTTCTGAAGGCGAAAGGGGATCAAACACAGTATTAGTATGGTGCTCCTAATAATCCTTTAGGTGAGTGTAGTACATGTAAACAGTGAAATTATTTATTTATTAAAATTATTATATTACTATTGTTGTCCGCTACTTCCGCCCTCGGACGATAGGTAGATCGTGCCACTCCCCGGTCGACAGATCGATCGCTCCGCTAGCTCCACTAAATTCTAAGTGTCTTCATCATTCAGCAGCAAATATTTTTCAGATTTTCTACACTAATTTTAAGCTGTAAATTGAGCAGTATATATTAAAATGAACTGCAAGTATTTGGCAGGCATGTATCAAGATACAAAGCGGGGCAGCCGATCTCAAAGCCCTCCTAAGCTCTACAGCGCCACACAGTCCTCCAATGTAAATCTGTGGTGAAAATGGAACTGCAGCATTCACTAATTGAGAGAAATTGGGTTAGATTTCAGACTGCCCCGCTTATTTTCACGTTACCTCACGTAAACCTCGCTTCAGACCAAGATGATATCAGTCAGCTTAAGCTAAGTCCTTTATACATGCTCATGCAACTAGCCTTTATATACAGTAGTTATGTTGTGTTTGTTTTATGTTTGTTCTGAGAATATGACAATTTTCCACAATGGCATTCCAACATTACTTAACATAACAATAACATTTCAACATAACAATATTCTAAAAGAACATTCAGAGGTAATAAATACTACATTAAGATATTCTAAGATGACATTCCAAGCTTTTGTTTTGTGCAAGTCTGTCAGTCATCATTAGAGCGCCACCTTCAGTCTGAATAAGAATTCTGAAGGACATTAGAATTCTGCCAAAAGTGTGTCTGATGTGTTCAGCGATTAGAATATAAAGCTTACAAAATATTTATTATAAACTAGCGCTAAAACCCAGAATCTGCCTTACCTATATTTTATATGGCCAGAAGCCGCTACTGGTTAAAACAACTGTGAAATGCTATGAAGTTTTAATATTTTTATTTTTTAAACGTGACAATCAGTAATTTCTCCATTTAAGATTAGTTTGACCCCATGTCTCGTAAAAACAGATTAATGGTTGGCAGCAGCCTCACACTGATAAGCCAAGTGAAATAAACACACATCTGAATCAATCAGCACATTTCTAGTCAATTCAAGTAAGAATGGCACCGCCTGTATCCCTCTAAAAAGGGAATGTATGGCAGGAACAGGGCATGTTCTAGCGAGCCGATCGAGCTGCCTTATATCCCGGTTCAGTTATAATCAGAGATGACCTCAGCAGGGTGATGAAGACCGGGTTTCCTGCCCGAATGACTGAGGCTTGAGCTGGCTGTTTTGGGGACTTCCCCCCACCCACCTTCTGAACATATTCCCTCATTGTTGAGGTGGGGTTTCCTCAGCTGGAGAACATGCCATGCTGTCACCTTCACTTATATATCCAGGCGGTGATCAATCAAGCATGTTAAATACAAAGGGTAGAAGAGAATCTCCTAAGATTGTTTATTTTGTATATAAACACTTCAAAATGACACTTCATATTCATAAAAGAGACTTGCTGTGACACGACCATCACAACTTTGAACTTCATTCACAAAGAAAAGCTACAGCTAATCTCTTCATTACAGTTAATGTGACTATATCATTGGAGAATAATGGTCAAAACAGCATGTATCTTCATACAAAATGAAAATAGCTCCAATCAAGCCATAGCAAAAGAGTTTGGTTTCTCTGCGACAAGCAAGCAACACGTGTTGTTGAGTTACTAAACGAATTCCAGGTTTTGAAGGAATCGGTGCAGTGATTCAGTGACCCAGTCACTCGATTGGTTTCAGAATGAATGAGCCGTTTTTAATTAATCAGTTCAATAGCAGTGTCTCGATTCAGAAGCTGCATCCTATAAAGGCCGCAATCGAAGGCCAATTAAGAGACAAAGGCTATCCCGATTCAAAGGCTCCTGAAGAGCAGGCAAAAATTACCAATTCGTTAATATTCTGAAGTGTGATGAACACTTTATCATCCCATGAGTTGTGAATTGCAGTTAAGAGATGTAATTAGGTGTTTTTTATTCCTTATTTGTGCATGTTAGCTCCATCCCTTTAGGATACCTGTGTATCCTCGCTCATAACTCCTCGTTCCTCATCTCCTCACGGTGCAATTAGAGGATTGAGATGTCTTTCAAGATGGCTGAATTCGGTTGGTTTCCAGGTCACCGCCTATCTACATCTAGACAAAGGAACTTAATGAAAATAGTCTTTAAAAATCGCACAAAACATCACAAATGCATCTTGCCATAAACAAGAATGGACAGAGAACTGTAACAAACACAAGGTTTAAATACTTAGGGACTAGCAAAAGAAACGAGACACAGCTGACAAGACTAACAAGGCGATTGATGGCACATGAGGCTACTTGGACAACAACAAAAAGAGCACATGAATGAACGTAAACAAAGGGTGAACATTGACAAACTGAATCCATCCCAGACAGACGCAGCCTCTGAATTGGGACACAGTTTAAGATTCATTCATTAAGACAGTGATTTACCTCCTACTAGAGGTTTTAATTGCATAAATAAAAGTGTAATTTAATGCATTTAAGAATACGAATGCACTAACAAGGTTAGAAAAATGTGGTTACACTTTATATTAAGGTGTAATTGTTAGTGTGGTTATATATTTAAATACAGAGTAATATTAACAACATGTAGTTACTATAGGGTTAGGGTAGGATTAGGGTTTGGTTGAGGGTAATAACATGTAATTGTGCATAATTTACTGTTATTACTATGGTAAGTACATGTAACAAGGAAACGGTCAAATAAAGTGTTAGCAAAAAGTCCCTGGCCCTCAATGGGAAGGTTAATATCTTCTATAAAATATACCTAAGCAAAGTTAAACCTATAGCATTTACTATGAACAAATATAAATAATGCATCACACTTGTGAATTTACTGTTACCTGTTTTATCTTCACATATTTTCTTATAAGTGTTCTTTGTAGCCTCATAGAAAATAATATATACGATGAGTCTAAATCTCATATTTTTGAAACACATTGTATTCATAATACAGTATTATATTACATTATCTGGGCTGGATAACATTCTAAAGGTTGAATGGTTAATACAAGTGATGTAATACAGTCATGTTCTATGCCAAACACAACTCGAGAAGACAATGAAAGTTTTAAATTAAATGCCACGTGGTTTAATATTTTGTTGTCTAATGCAATGCTATTCATGCATTTTAAATTGTAGTTAAGGGGTCCAAATATTTTTGCACTTTTGTGACAATGACGCCCTCTACTGATTAATCCAATCTAAACTAAAACCCGTTCATGAAACATCCAGTAGGCCAAATATATGTCTTTATTTTGCAGTTTCAAAGAGTGAACTCGTAATTTTTTGTGCGATGTATTCCTTTTTATGATCTCGAAAACAGGCTTAATATGCTGTTCTGCTGTAACTGTGGTCAATAAAGCAAAGTCAGAAAATAACATTATGTGAACTGTGAATTTCAGGTAAAGCAACTATTGTCATGATAAGCTAATATTATTACCCTATTCATCTGCTTGTATAACTTGAATTAAACTTGTAAAAACTGAAAGCAGAACTTAAATGATTTTGTCTTAATAATTTAATATTTTCATTATTATTATTTAAATATTTGTTTATAACATTGTAAAATATAATATTATAAATTTTTGCTGCCAAGCGATTTGATTCACTGTCTTGTTGCTGAGTTGGGTCATATAAACTCCATTTCCCATAAAGCCCTGCTTCACAAAAGAAGCGATGGGCAGTCCATCTCATTTCCGCGAATCGGCTCTTTCGAACAGAGCATTGAATCAACCAGTTCTATCAACGATTCGGTTACTCTTTTTTTACGTGATCACGTAAAAAAACATTTAATTAGATGTTTAGTGACGTCTGACACATAGCATACTCTTAAACCTTTCAAAAAAGCCATGCATGTAGTCACATATCCCTCTGTATAACTTTCTATCACCTTGTAGTTTTATGTAATGCTGCAACAAACTGAACAAGGACACGTCTATAAAAAAATCGATTTTTATTCGTATGTAAATAAAGCTGCCATAAATTTAACTCACAAATACGCACTTGAATCTTATAATTAACAAATTTCCAATACAGCTATTAAGATAGCTTACCTTTTTCCTCATTAGTCAATCAAACGCTCTTGCTATTAGTTCCCTTTTCGCGTATTGGCTCATTTTATCTGAAAAAGTCGCGTTTCTTTGTTTCCTGTGAGTCGGTGAGTCGTTGACCCGAGAACTGCTTTGACCGATTCAGTCGGATTCGAGAGCGAATCGTTCGCACCGATATTATGAACCGGGCTGTTCGAATCTTTGAAAAAGAATCGACTCAAAAGAACAATTCGCTCGCGAATCGAACATCGCTACACAACAGTCGAGAGCGGAGAGAAAGGCATTTGATTCCTCTCTTGCTGCCACTAAAAGAGACACACACACACAGAGCGCGAGAGACAGAAAGAGGGAGAGACGGGCGCGTTTTCCCACATAAATGGAGGCACGACCATCGGGCGCCATCAAACAGCCCTAAACCTGTAAACATGGCGAAGGACCAAGAAGTGGAGCGCATCGCCAAGAAGCTGGACAAAATGGTGCACAAGAAAAACACCGTAAGTGTGACAGATTTCCTAATTGGTATAGCATGTGAAAAACGGATAGGGGTGAACTATTGCCCTCATTCACGCGTTCGTGTGTGTTTGTCCTCATCATTTCACAAGCTGGAGATCTAGTGTGTGATTATCACCTGTTTCATCCTCATCCAGAGCAACGCCAGGCTCGTGCTCACAATCACACATTTGGCTTTGACTCTCGTGTTTGAAGCGTTTGTGTACTGTGATGAGCTGGCAGCTGGTTGTTCTCCAAATTTCTCCAACGCAAACAAAAGACTCGTTTATCCAACACTTCACACCAGCCAGTCCCATTCGTGTCCATAAAACACAGCATTTATGTCCAGACTGGCTGGGTTTTTCTATGAACCAACCTATGATAGACGAAGCCAGTGTTTATTACTGTGTTTGAGAAGTTGTTGCGTTAACTGTCCTTTGTCCTCGATGTGTGTTTTTTAGGATGGTGCCATTGACCTACTTCAGGAGCTGAAGAACATGAAGATGTCTTTGGAGACCCTACAGGTATTTCAGCTGGACGGTGCCATGTTGGATTACATAATAATCTCTTTCTCTTCCAGTCAGGATATCCCATACTTTCATTCTTATTGGATATGTGACTGCTCATACTGTTTTTGCTGGTGTAGAATGTAATTACAAAATTGTATGCATAGAATATCTGGATCAACCACTGCATTTGCCAAAAAGTGCAATGCACAACCAATATATTGCATAGTATAAACTGCATTGCAATGTTCTTGACCTTCCATTTCTGTTCTGATTTGATCAATCTTGTCTGTTTTTTTTTATTCATTTAATTATATTGATTTAAAAAATACTGGATTACAAAAGCAAAACAAATTCAGACAAAATGTGGAATTCGGTATATTTGTCTATTTTATATGCATGTAATATGCGTGCATTTGCTGTAGTATTATATAGTGTATGGTTTCAGTCAGTATGGGTGGAGTTAATGCACAGACAAACAAACCTTATTTGTCCCTGAGGAGAATTTCAAACACAATAGAGCAGAAGAAAAATGAATACTCTGGGGGAAACGCATCTGTGTCTTTAGCCCCTTCACACCAAGATTCATAACTATATTAGCGTTCACCCCAACAGACTGTTTAATCTAAGCACATGCTGCAGTTTATGTCGTCTGTTGCTTTAAATGCTCGAGCTCCTTAAAGCAAGATGGATTCAGCTGTAAAATTCATTTTGAAACTGATTCCAACAATATCATTCCTCCGTGCCGTAATAGTTATGTGAACCCTGCTATTCCTTTATATTTAGATTTAACTGTAACTGTTAACGTTATAATATTACTCTTGGTATTAACCAAATAGTGCAGTACATGATTTAATGTGATTGAAATAGTAAAGGATATCATGCCTACTAATCAATGTACTAAACTTATGGTGCTGCGTTTGACACCATAGATCACAACATTCTCCTTGACAGGCTGGAAAACTGGGTTGGGCTTTCTGAGATGGTTCTTAAATGGTTCAGGTCATACTTAGAAGGGAGAGGTTATTATGTGAGTATCGGTGACCATAAGTCTGAGTGGACATCCATGACATGCGGAGTCCCTCAAGGTTCAATACTTGCACCCCTCCTGTTCAACTTATATATGCTGCCACTGAGCCAAATAATGAGAAAGAACCAAATTGCATATCACAGCTATGCAGATGACACCCAGATTTACCTCGCGCTATCACCTAATGATTACAGCCCCATTGACTCCCTGTGTCAATGCATTGATGAAATTAAAAACTGGATGTGCCTAAACTTCCTTCAGTTAAACAAAGACAAAACTGAAGTCATTGCATTTGGAAACAAAGATGAAGTTCTCAAAGTGAATGCATACCTTCACTCTAGGGGTCAAACAACTAAAAATCAGGTCAGGAATCTTGGTGTGATTTTGGAGTCAGACATGAGTTTCAGTAGCCATGTAAAAACAATAACTAAATCAGCATATTATCATCTCAAAAATATTGCAAGAATTAGATGCTTTGTCTCCAATCAAGACTTAGAGAAACTTGTTCATGCTTTCATCACCAGCAGGGTGGATTATTGTAATGGGCTCCTCACCGGCCTTCCCAAAAAGACCATAAGACAGCTGCAGCTCGTACAGAACGCTGCTGCCAGGATTCTGAGCATAACCAGAAAATATGAACACATCACACCAGTCCTTAGGTCCTTGCACTGGCTTCCAGTTACATTTAGAATTAATTTTAAAGTACTGTTACTTGTTTATAAATCACTCAATGGCCTAGGACCTCAATACATTGCAGATATGCTCATAGAATATAAACCTAACAGATCACTAAGATCATCAGGATCAAGTCACTTAGTAATACCCAGGGTTCACTCAAAGCAAGGAGAGTCTGCTTTTAGCTGTTACGCCAGCCGCAGCTGGAACCAGCTTCCAGAAGAGATCAGGTGTGCTCCAACAGTAGCCACATTCAAATCAAGACTCAAAACACATCTTTTTACCTATGCATTTGCAGATTGAGCACTGTGCTATGTCCGAACTGTTTGCATTTTATTTTATACGTATTATCTTTTTATTCTTTTAATCATTTTTAATGTTTTACTTTTATCATTCTTCTTTATGTAAAGCACTTTGAATTACCATTGTGTATGAAATGTGCTATACAAATAAACTTGCCTTGCCTTGCCTTAAACTTGCCAAAAAATTGAAAATCTTAAACGTACATCGCAGATAAGTGACCTGTTAGTCAAAGAATACTTGGCTTGTGAATGGCTTTTTATTACAAAATGTATCAGTTGCTGTATATATGTCACACATTGGATATTGTGATAGTCCACTGTTATATTTATTATAACAAATGTGATGTTCCCACTGTTTCGCTGTTGCCCACGGCGCAGTCCACACGGATCGGGATGTCAGTGAATGCAGTGCGGAAGCAGAGCTCGGATGAGGAGGTGCAAACACTGGCCAAATCACTTATCAAGACCTGGAAGAAACTGCTGGGTAATACATCTCTCTTCACTCTTAGACAGCCTAAAAAAGTGCATCTAAACGAGTGTTTCACTACCTAATATCAGAGTGAGTGACAGTGATTGAGAAGGAGAGTGAAGAGTTTTATTATAAAAAGTGGTGGGACAAGTCTTCTGCAAAGTCTGTTTGCTTTTTTACTCTTGTTATCTTAAGGATGTTACAAACTCACTTGGTGATCGTGAAGTTGATGAGTGTGTCTGATGTTAAAGCTGGACTGAATCTTGTTTTATGTAGATGGTTCTGAGGGTAAGTCAGAGGAGAAGAAAAAAGGAGCATCTCCTCTCCAGTCCTCGTCTTCTAAAGACTGTCCTGGATCCAGTGACAACAGGTGTGTGGGATCTGTTTTCTAAATGCATATCCTATATCTTATAAAAAAGGCTTTTCATAAAGTCAGAATTGTGAAATATAAACTTGCAGTTGTAAGAGAACAACTTTTTTTTTAGTTCAGAATTTAACTTTATGCTCTGGTTTCACAGACAGGGCTTAGATTAAGCCAGGATTAGTCCTTAGTTCAATTCTGACCATGAAAAAAAGGAGATTTCAGTGCAAGTTGCTTTCAGTTAAAACTGCTCAAACATGCATTTTAGTCTGGGACTAGATGAAAGCCTTGTCTGTGAAATGGTGGGGTTATGTCTCATATTTTTTTGGGATATAAACTTATAATTGCAAGAAAATAACTTGGAATTACGAGATATAAACTCGTAAATTTGAGAAAAGAGCTCTGAATTGTTGGATATAAACTGAATTGTGGAATATAACGTCTGAATTGCAAGAAAGGGTTTAAAATCATAATTGCGGGATGAACTTTTGCAAGAAAGAAACTTTTATTTCTCAAAATTGCAAGTTTCTATCTCACAATTTATATATATATATATATATATATGTATATAATTATATAAACCCCTGGTTTAAAAATTGTCTTTTTTAACTTTTTTTAATTGAGTAGCAAAATCAGTGCATGTTTCATTTAAAAAAGAAAAAAGATTGACTTGTAGTGGTTAAGAGCGTGAAGTAGGCACTATCTGTGAGCTACTTGTGTACTTGATTGAATATGGATTTATTTAATGGCCAATATATATGATATCACGCTGTTTGAAACATTGTAAATCACGCTTGCTGCAATAAAATTAATATTCATTTAGTATTGTATACTACAGTGGTCCCCCTCTCATCCGGCCCGCGGAGACCTTTTTGTCTACAGGAAAAAATACATAATTTTACGTGTATCCTGCCAAGATCAGCCGCCGCTTACGTGAACGTTATGTTTTTACCGAATTAAAATAGAGGCGCGCAGAAGTGCGTTCACTTTCGAGATCGGGAACGAGATGTTGCAATGAAATGCATTTGGGAACTCCTCCCCTTCACATAATTTCCGAAAGCTTATAGGATAATGCCAGTTGACAACTGGCCAATCGTATCGCGATGCGGATCTGGCAGACAGACGTATAAACAGCATGAGCGTGACGCGTCAGAATATTTCCTTCACACTTCTCTAAACAGAATTTGGAAAAATAACCGAGGTTACGATAGCAAACGGAGACTTTTCCAACCGATCACTACATTAGAAAACATTATTCGCTGTTTACTTCCGCTCACCGTCAATGAGATTATATATATTTTTTCCCGCATATAATCCGGAGACGCATGTATTTTGCACCTTCATATAGCTCGCGGGTATGATATATGTAAAATGTATAAAAATGTTATGTATAAACAAATAAAATGTGTGCTATAGCCCCGTTTTTGCCTAAGGAAGACATTCCTAATGTCAAAACTTTTGCATCGATGTACCTTTCAATCTTTTGAACAACATACATGTGTGAACAAACATTTTCAAGAATAAAATACGTGAAGAACAATTTGAGAACAAACTTCTCAGATGATAATCTCAGGTCACTGTTGATGTTGGGGAAATCAAATCTAAAGCCAGAAATGTCTGCTATTTTGGCATCCAGGAACAATTTCACCATTCCCACTAATACAGGTGTCCATGTGTAGTGTATCAATTTGTTATTAAGTAATAACTGAATAAAATAATATGAAATAATTAAAAACAACATCCATGTTTTGATTCTTTTTTATTAAGACCTCGAGTGTGTAGTCGGCCCCTGAACTGCTCTTTCACAGTTAATGCGGCCCTCGGGCTGAAAAGTTTGGTGACCCCTGGTATACTACATTTAATAAAATGCATAAGTTTTGAAAAAGTCCAAAGGCTTTATTATCAGATGCACAGTTTTCTGTAAAATAAAAAATAAGCTGAAAAAAAAACATCTAAATTACAAATATACAAACCGTGCAATATTCATATAGTGTCTGGGTGATGACGGGGTCAGTGCGTGTTTGACCCATTTAACAGCCATGGACATCCTAGATTTGACACTCCTGCACCCCTTGCCAGAGGGCAGAAGTGTAAACAGTTTGTGTTGTGAGTGCGTAGAGTCTTTAACAATAGATCTGGCTCTTCTGTGAGCTCTGTGTGCTGGTAGATGTTCTCCAGGGAGGGTAGAGGTATAAAAAAATGAGCATTATACTTTAGCAACTTCTTGATTCTGTAATCCTATGTATTTTGTGCTCTTTTTTTTTTTTTTTTTTTTTTTTTAATCATGAGAAAGCAAAAACATTTGTTTGCACACTTAAATGTTTTTAATTGCTTATTATTTTAGAAAACCTGTTATGTTTTGTCCTCATGTTGTCTAGTAACAAACAAGAGACTCCAAAAACTCCCACCACCCCAGTCACCCCAAAATTCACCTCCTTCCCTCCGGCACCCGTCACGACAGACAGTGTGCGCACTAAATGTAGAGAGCTGCTGGTGGCGGCCCTACAGACTGATGGTAAGCCCTGAACAAATTAAGCAGAGTAAGTAACTGCACTGTTGAATTATTTGCGATTAAACTTTAATTTATATTTGAGTAAAGTTAAATTGTCTTTAGTAAATGTACTAAAATCGTATTTGTTTTAATATATAAACTTTAGAAGGTACATGGACTCTAACTGACTTAAGGGAACTATATTGTTGAAGTTCAGTGTTAACATGAACAGTGTTAACATTTTTACAAAACGATGACTATTGGGGAGATCTGTTCATTTATATGATGTTTAACATTTTAAATCCCAAAATAAAAATTAAATTATTTAAATGTAACTGCTTTACTAAATTCAGTTACGTTTTAGCTATACAGTGTATTTGAATAGTTTCTAATTTAATATTTGGAAATGTACTTTTTTTTCTGTGAACTCAATGTTCACAAAGTCATTCATATTGGTTTTGACTAGACCTTAAAAAATGGTTTCATTTGAGTTAATGCAACTCATTGGGTCTTACTGTGTGGATGAAGTACTGTAACTGTGTTTATATGTAATATATTTCTTTTTATTATATTATTGCTTTGTTTCATTGAAAATGCCTAGATTAAGCCAAGATTAGGCCTTAGTTCAATTAGGACATTTAAGTAGCTTTTAAATGTTTTAGGGGAAAACGCATTACTGGTGTGCATCTTGAGACAGAACAATGGAACAATCACAAGTTGATTTCAGTTCAAACAAATCAAAAATGTATTTTAGTTTGAGACTAGAGCTGTGACTAGCCTTGCCTTGTCTGTGAAAGACAAGTATTTATATTAAAAAGTTTATTTTATATTAAAGTAACTACACTCACCTAAAGGATTATTAGGAACACCTGTTCAATTTCTCATTAATGCAATTATCTAATCAACCAATCACGGCAGTTGCTTCAATGCATTTAGGGGTTGGTCCTGGTCAGGTCCGGGTACCACTCATCTCCACTACAAATAGGAAAAAGAGGCTACAATTTGCACAAGCTCACCAAAATTGGACAGTTGAAGACTGGAAAAATGTTGCCTTGTCTGATGAGTCTCGATTTCTGTTGAGACATTCAGATGGTAGAGTCAGAATTTGGCATAAACAGAATGAGAACATGGATCCATTATGCCTTGTTACCACTGTGCAAGCAGGTGGTGGTGGTGTAATGGTGTGGGGGATGTTTTCTTGGCACACTTTAGGCCCTTTAGTGCCAATTGGGCATCGTTTAAATGCCACGGTCTACCTGAGCATTGTGTTTGACCATGCCCATCCCTTTATGACCACCATCTACCCATTCTCTGATGCCACATCCAGCAGGATAATACATCATGCCACAAAGCTCAAATCATTTCAAATTGGTTTCTTGAACATGTCAATGAGTTCACTGCACTAAAATGGCCCCACAGTCACCAGATCTCAACTCAATAGAGCATCTTTGGGATGTGGTGGAACGGGAGCTTCGTGCCCTGGATGTGCATCCCACAAATCTCCATCAACTGCAAGATGCTATTCTATCAATATGGCCAACATTTCTAAAGAATGCTTTCAGCACCTTGTTGAATCAATGCCACGTAGAATTAAGGCAGTTCTGAAGGCGAAAGGGGGTCAAACACAGTATTGGTATGTGTTCCTAATAATCCTTTAAGTGAGTGTAGTTTGCTAAAACTAAAAGGGGTAAACCAATCACAACAGACTGGCCATTTGACCAATCAGAGTAGAGTAGACTCTCAATTTTATCTTTTGAATGCACCATTTCAGACTATATGCAATGTATATTATGAGAAAAAACATTTTAGTTTTGACTTTTGATGCATGTAAATCTATTGTAGGAGACCTACAAAGAAAAACTAGGAACATTTAAAATAGCATAATACTGGCATGTTCAGCATAACCTATTTTTACATTTAAGGAAATTATTCTTTGTATACATTTCTCAGGTGATCACCAGACAATCGGAGTAGACTGTGAACACCTGGCAGCACAGATTGAAGATTATATCCTTCTCGTTACCAAAGTTAGTTTGTAAATCAGTAATGTTGTGAATTATTTTAACTATTAAAACAGTTTTATTTGTTTTATTTTAATGTATTTTTGAAAACCATGATATATTGATGAATGTAAATTTTTTAAAAAGCAGCTTTTATTTAAAATTGAAATGTCTTTTTAAAATGTGTCCTTTCTAGAAAAACAAAAAATCAAATTATTTCAAAACCAAAAAACGTGTACTGACACCAAACATTTGAACGTCGGTGTATGAAATGTTGGTTATTCAAATGCTGTATTTTGAATGTACAAAGACTGAATAGATAAAGATCTCACCTTACCTGGAAATTGTATAGTTGCTAACAGATCTAACAGCAGGGCTCGTGATAATCAGCCAAACCTTGACCTATTACATCAAATTATATTTTGGTAGTGCCACAGTGTTTAATTGAAATCCACCAATGGTTTACTTACAGTAGCCTCTGCATATTAAACTGGGAGATGAGAAAATATTTGAAATATTGTGAAATAATGACTCTGTGGTTCCTTGACTGGACTTCATGCTACACGTATCTACCAGGAGTTCAAATCCACCGACATAAAGTACAAGACCAGACTGAGGAGTCGCATTTCTAACCTCAAGGACCAGAAAAACCCAGACTTACGCCGGAACGTCTTGTGTGGCAACATCTCGCCGGACCGCATCGCCAACATGACCGCAGAGGTACATTTGGAGTTGATTTTGTCTTGAGAAGTGTTAGTCACCGTGAGATTAAAATGACAATTCCAAGTTATTTGTTATTGAATATTGCAGTATATATCATAAACGTAAAAATTTACATTTTAAATTCAAGCATTTGGCAGACGCCTTTATCCAAAGCAACTTGCATTACATTCAAGATACACATTAACATTCCAATTAGTACTTGCTTTCCTTGGGAATCGAACCCATGACCTTGGGTTTGCAAGCGCCACGCTCTACTGTTAGGAAGTAACAGTACAATTTAAGACTATTGAAACTATTTAAGGTCTAGTAAACTGCAGCTTCTCTGCAGGACGTGGAGCGTGTTTGTGTTAATTGCGTGTTTGGCAGGAGATGGCAAGCGCAGAGCTGAAAGAGATCAGGAAAGCGCTGACCAAGGAGTCCATTCGAGAGCATCAGCTTTCCAAAGTGGGCGGCACAGAGACTGACATGTTCATCTGTGGAAAATGCAGGGGCAAGAACTGCACTTATACTCAGGTATGCTCTTACAGCGTTTAGATTGTTTCATAACCAGAAGTGTTTATACTTGCTATCATTATAAAAACAACTATCAATCTTGGCGTTATACAAGTATTTGTACACTTAAGCCATGCTTTAAAAAAGAAACGGGGGCGGAAACTTCTGAAGCGCAAACGGCCCCACATTTCTGTGCTTGGAGTGAATTTGCACAAGTCTTTGATCCATTTTGGATGTCTGAAAGGAAGTTTGCAAGCGGGCTAAAGCTGCATTAAAGCATGAAACAAGCAGGAATGTAGTACGCAATCTCTCCCCGCAGGTCCAGACACGCAGCGCAGATGAACCCATGACCACCTTCGTGCTGTGCAACGAGTGTGGAAACCGGTGGAAGGTAAGAATCTTCCAACAAAAGCCTTTGGTTGACTTGAGTAATCTGGGTTACTGGAGACCAAAAAAACCTGTCAGATCCGTAAACGTGTATTGTGTCGTCATGCTACAATGTCGCCACATGGTGGCAGTATTTACTCGCTGTAATTCTAACCTCACAGCTGTACTTCATTAAAAGTTTACCAGCAATACTATCTGCAGAAATTGGGAAATAATCAATTTAAGGAGGTTTATATTTTAAACAAGTTGAAGAATGTCAATGGAACAAGATCAAGTATATAGAGGAGAACGGGGTTAGTTGTCTGTTGTCTAATGTTTAAAAATATTTTTGCTATGGCTGTTGAGAACCCAGTAAAATCTCATTGGCTTACATTAAACTATATAATGATATAGACAATAGATAATGCTGTACAATATACTCTGTTACGGGGCTAAATATTGCAATAAAATGCCTCACCTGTTGAGAAATACAAACAGTATCTCCACTTTGCTTTAATAACATTTCAAATCCCTTAGTTTTCCAAGTCAATGTTGGTTCTTGTTTTATTACAAGCTCTGTCGCGTTCTGTTTTTGTCATCATTTATTTTGAACAAAATAAGTTACATAGTTTACCTTTAAAACAAAATAAACTTAGACAACACCATTTTCAATTCAAACGGAACACCTTTTATGCAGTTTGGCCATTCATTTGCATGGCAGTGGCGTTTTGGGAGCCTGTAAAATGTGTAAATTATAAATGCAAATTTGTGCAAACGATATATTCAGGCTACAGGCGTGTAGCGTTTCTTTACAAAGTGATACTGGCCTGGCAGCAGGATACAGCATTTTTTGTCGTTTTTGTGGATTGTCTGTATGTAAAAAAAACACAAAGGAACTTTACTTTGTATATTTCTTGGAGTACAATTACACAACAAAGTGACAACTAGCCCCACTCTATACAGTTTTGCCATTTTGTTTTTTCAAGTGAATGTTTTAAGGATGTTTTGAATACTGGTCTTCTGTTTTCTCTTTTCATAGTTTTGTTAAAGACTAAAGTGAGCAGGATTCTTCATATGAAGAGATGACCTGAATTCATTGTGAAAGGAACTTTTTTTTTTTCTTTTTAGAAAAAAAAATCTGGATGTCTTTTTCTTTTTTTTGATACATTCATTTTCATTGCTTTGTAATATATGAGTGTTGCTACTTCAAAAATCTGCTCTGTATTATTATTATTATTACAATTTTTTTTACTGGTGTAATATCATTGCCTTTCATGCACTGCCTATAACTTAGATTTAGGAAGTCAGCTGACTTGTTCATTCTTGCTTTGCCTTTTGATACAGCGCTTGTGCCTTTTTTGCTCTGAGTGCCAAGTAATTGCTGAAAGAATTTGTACACATTCACACTATTTTTATTTGATTTTTTTGAACGTGTGCTTATGTGTAAATGCAGTTTATGCACTTCGCAGATGATTTATTTAACCAAATCCTGAAAGTTTGGTTGCTTTTCCAGAGTTTAGGAAGTCTTAAAGGATTACAGTTAATATTTGAGTCTTAATGTAGGCGGTAGTTTGCTTCTTGTAGACAGCCAGACAAATCAAAAACAGAATGTGGTACATGATTGAAGGTTCATATGTATTATGAATAATTGGACTGTTTTGTCTCAGTAAATTTGAGTAGAAATACTTTGTGGTTTGAGTTGTTGTTTTCTTTTTACTTCATCCCTCCAGACCCACATGTATGAATTTTTTTTTTTTCCCCGCCCAATAGACATTTTGAAGAATGTTTTAGCTGCTCTTCCATACAAATTAAGTATAGAACAGTAAAAAGAAAAGAAAAGGAAAAAAAAAGCATGATTGTACACAGTCATTCTCAAGTCATATAATTTCTTTAGGTGTAAAATCTGCCGTTCAAAAGATTGAGGTCTGTGAAATTATTATTATTATTATTATTTTTTTTACAGTTTTTGAAAAATCTCATGGTCCGCAAGGTAGCGTTATTATTCCAAATTATGATTATGTATAATAGATATGTTTTCTTTTTATTGTCTAGTTTAGTGATGAAGTCACCTCTGCAGGTCCTGTGGCCAATGAGTTGTTTAAATGTTGTTTGCTCAACATTTAAACAGTCTAGTTCATTGTTTGTATTATCAGAGTTCCTCTGAAACCCTCCACCTCCCCCAGCTCCACTTGCCTAGATCTGCTTCAGAAACTAAACGTCTAAAACTAAAATAAGACATAAACGTATACTAAAACTATTGTGTTGTCATGATTAAAAAATATACTAAATAATATAACATTTGGATTTCCGTGTTTTTACTGTTACAATAATACCTCGGTTTACAAGTGACTTAGTATACGAGCAAATCAGTGTTTGAGCATTGTATAGAAAAATATTCCCTCGCCCACGTGCATTTTTGCGTGGAAAAGTCCTAACGCTCAGCATCTTCGCGCACATTTTTACTGGAAATATCCTAAACCCAGCCTCTCACAAAACACTCACGCGGTTCCAACCCCTTTATCACCCCTTAACTCGTTAATTCTCTCAGCATCGCTCAGTTTAGTTGCATTATTTTATAAGTTGTTGTTCATTCCGTTAATCACCACAACGACTGTTACATGTGAATATGATGAAACTTTATTAACGGAGCATGCGTTACTAACACGACAAATTGCAGAATAATGAGGCTCACGTGTGTTCTCAGTACAACACACCCAATGACGTTCTTAAAGGGCCATACACTTCTAGAGAACAGCATACTATAACACAGTTATAACTCTGTACAGATCATATACGTAAGTGATTTACAGCAGTTTTACCTCGTGTTGTTGCATTAATTGTGATCGCTATTGTTCACGTAGTGAAATATATACGTACAGTATATAGAATGAAGGTAGGAAATTCTCCCTCTAAGCAGTAAAACCCTCCTCTCGTCTCCGTCACGCCAGCAGCGTGGTAAAGTGCGCGTTACAGTAAATTGTCAATTATTTTTAGGTTTTAATTGTCAATCAGATCTTAATGGTTATTTAACTGTATTTAATAGGGTAAAACGCAAAATAATATTTAAAATGGGGAACAAATCGAGTGATTTTTAGTGCATTCTTATGGGGAAAATTGTTTTGGTGTATGAGAATTTTGAGTTACGAGCTCTTGGAACGAATTAAACTCGTAAACCGGGGTATTACTGTATATGGTAGGGAGCACTATGACACATCTTCTGAAAGAGTGCAGAATCTCCTGATCAAAACACATGTGAAGAATCAGAAACAAGCCTTATCATATGTAATCATACACATATGTGAAATAATGCAATTGCCAAAATTAAATGGCATGCAAATCAAAACTGCCTAATGTTACTGAATGAAATGTTGACCCATGAAGAGCTATAGGACTGAGAAGCTTTGAGGGTGATCTACTCCAGCTGTGTTTTTATCACTGTTCTGAATCCAATTTTGGATGTAGTCTTTGATCAAATTTTTTCAGCTTTTTGCACTTTTTTTTATTTTATAAAACTTACCCGTATTCAAGTGTTGATAAAGAAAAGCATGAAGCTAGAATAAAACGTTAAAGCAGACGCTGTTCTTTCTTTTGACATTTTAAAAATGATAAAAAATGCTGGCAACTTTTTCAACAATGATGCAGGGAAAGAATGTTAATATATATAAAAAAAAACATTAACATTTATAAAAGCTACATTTTCAGTAGCCATTACTCAAGTGTGTTTCAGGAATAGTTCATATTATTATCAGTGTTTAAAACATTTTTGTGGAAACCATACTTTTTTTGTATCAATAGAAAGTTCACAGAACAGCATTTATTTGAAATGGATTTTTCTTGATCATTATGAATGTTTACTGTTAATTTAGAAGCGATGCCAACGATATTTAAATGTGGTGCTTTAAGACATCAGACAACGGGGACAGAGGACAACAGGTTTGACATCAGCGGCAATTGGAACCAATGATGTGTGACGTTTGAAATGAGTTGCATGGATCACATTTTGAAGCTCAACGGCCCTCATCTGCATTGACTACATCTTTGTATGAAAAACCCAAACATCAAATAGTCATATTTGAAAAACATGAAGGTGAGTAGATGAATTTGAAGATATTCTATAGTTGTTTGTCTGTCTTCTGCATCTTTGTATTGTGCTTTGGATGTTTTCCACTAGAGGGAGCACTCAGCCAACAACTGTGTTCCACTGACATCATACGTGTGATGTATTAACTGAACTTTGTATCAGAAAAATGATGTTTTAAGCCAGTCTTTGATCCTGAGGACTTGCACATAAATCTGGTCCTATATTTTGGAAACTTCCCAGCAGTTTCCTCATATCTTAATCAAATCTGAGAATAGAACTGACCCTTTGTGACTTGCATAAGACAGCTGGTGAAATATGTCTGGCCTTTGCCCGAGCAGTAATTTACTAGGAGCTGTCACAACGTTTCTTAATTATGCTGAGCAAAAATAAATGCTGTCGGATGTGGATTTGAATGGAGGGAATCATAGCATAGGAGGTGCTCCTAAATAACAGCACATTTGTGTTTAGTACCTGCCAGATCGTTAGTATAACAAAGCTTTGAACGTGTGATGGGTTGGAGAGAATAAGCAACTGTCTCCATTGAGTCTCCGCAGAGGCGTTTGAGGGACAAAATAGCCCCCAGTCATGTGGGAATTAAAGGGTCACTTAGCAAGCATTTTGATCTGCTGATTTCAAAAGAATGGCTGGGTTATTTAAAATGCTCAGTGTTTGGAGGAAGTTTCCAGGCCTTTCAAGGGAGTAAACCATGGATGTACTGGAAGAACCCAGCCTCAGGTGCAGAAGAAAGGCGGATTGTAACACGTAGACTACGTGGAAATGAGTTGTTCTGAAACGATGATCTCAGTCTCTTTATCTAAATGAAAACACTTTTGTGGAAGACGATATTGTAATGGGAATGAGCAATGTCATCATGGAGTCACAATGACTCGATTCACAACAAATGAGGGGAAAAAAACAACCAATGAAATCTGATCTCATCAGTTCAAAGATTTCAAACCATTTACAAATGTCTTGGCAAAAAATATATATACAGTGATCCTGCGAAGAAGGATCAGCCAATCAACTCATGCGATACATCCACTCCACTCGTGCTCTCATTGGTCGATCTCGCATCGGGAACCAATCACGTGTCTTGTCTGAGCGCCCGTGGGTGTGTACAAAGCCTCTGAGAGGCATTCTGGGAAACCGTTTCTCTGAACAACGCTGCTTTCCGCAATACGGCTGCCGATATGGCGGTATTTTTGGAATTTTAATTTTTCGATGAATATTTTTGAAAAATCCGCGATGCACTGAGGCCGCGAAACTTGAAACTTGAACCGCGAAGTGGGGAGGGATTACTGTATATATCTGCTGCCTGTCTGAATGAAGCCTACGATATTTACCTAAAAATGTCTTTGGATTTAAGTGATTTTCTTGCGTGTCATTTCATTCATTTATTTCCAGTTGATAATTTTAGTTCTTCGTCTCATTTCAGTTTATTGCCAAGGCGACATTTCTAATTTTCATGTCAAGTTTTTTATTTATTAAATTTGTGAATGTAAAAAGTGTGGGAGGTTTTAAAGATTAAAGTGCACGACAAATAAAGTTATTGTCTTGATTCTGAACTGCTGAAACAAGTGGTCGGCAATTCAAGCCTCACTTCCTGTTACACACGTGCATAACAATGTAACAAATTTGCATAATGCCAGACTATGGTCTTCATTGGCTCCCTGCAAAAATCCATCTAATTTGATCCTCAAACACTGCAGTTGAAACTGTGGGCTGAGGGGTATTCCAGAAAGTGCGCCGTACAACATTTTTCTTTTTTTGTTTAATGCCGATTTACAGGCTTGGTGAATATCGGCACCTATTTGGAGTTTTTGTAATATTTTGTAATGTTAAAAAATCTTTTTATCACTGTTCAACAACTATATTGTTTATTTGATGTCAATTATATAATAAAGAGAAATACTTAGTTTAATAAGTAACAGTTCGTGCTTGCAAAGATAATATGGCTGTAAAATATTTTTTTTTTTATGTTTAGTAATTTTGCTTCCATGGCAAGATATATCAGGAACTATTTTTTTTAATTATAGTAATAAATTATAGCATAGAAAATGTCCTGTTCAGCAGATCAACGATGTGCGAGATGATCATTTCCGTCCATCACACCACTGGAGCCTCATCAATAAGGCGCACATACACTGAACACCCTTGAACTAAACTAACCCTCAAACAGAACCTGTTCTGGATCAGGTTATGTTCAGAGAGTAAGTTTCTAGAGCTACTTGCATACCTTGAAAGTTAACTCTGTGTTTGGAACCGAAAGTTGAGTTATCCACTTACTTACCCTTAAACATATCTGGGTGTCACATAACCTGCTTTGTGGAATACCCCCGTGGAAGGGTTTGGTTTGTGCTGATGACATGTCAAGAAGACACTGTTTTTCTACTTTGCTCCACTTCAGAATGATAGGGGCTTGAGCTGGTAATGATATGGAAAAACTGACACCACCATTATCGTTCACATCACTGTGTATCAAGCGCTAAGGAAATCTCCAGAGCTGAAATTCATATATGGCAATAGCCGTTTATTTTCTGACATGCTCTGTTGGTAGACAAATCACAACAGACAGGGCAACAGATCTGACCAATCAGAGCAGAGTAGACCAATCACAACAGATCTGGCCAATCAAAGCAGAGTAGACAAATCACAACAGACAGGGCAACAGATCTGACCAATCAGAGCAGAGTTGACCAATCACAACAGATCTGGCCAATCAGAGCTGAGTAGACCAATCACAACAGATCTGGCCAATCAGAGCAGAGTTGACCAATCACAACAGATCTGGCCAATCAGAGCTGAGTAGACCAATCACAACAGACTGGGCATCTGACCAATCAGAGCATAGGGGGACTTTAGAGAGAATGGATCTTCAAACATAACATTTTCAAACTCTGTGAGAAATACGTTGGTTTCAAAATATATTATGACAAAAAGTGATTTTTGACTTTGGATGAAAGTAAAACTACTGTAGGAGATCTCCAAAACAAAATTGGGACATTTTAAAAATAGCATAATAGGGGCACTTTAAAGAAAGAAAAAAAACAAGGATGAATCATTTACAATATTATAAATATGCTCTTACAAAATTTATAAAGGGTCTATTACTATCTTTTATCATATAATTGATCTGTTTCATTTAAATTTATGCATTTGGCAGACGCTTTTATCCAAAGCGACTTGCATTACATTTAAGATACACATTGACTTTCTTTCCCTGGGAATCGAACCCTTGACCTTGGCATTGCAAGCGCCATGCTCTACTGTTTGCGTTACAGGAAAGAGTGTTTCCTGAAGAGTTAATCATCTCTTTCCAGATGACGGGTCACTATCTTTATCACCGCCACCTTTACCAGCAGATTCTTGTTGGAATGGCAGCGTGAACTGAGCCTCAAGTTCAACTCCGGGAATGCTTGTGGAACTTAAAGGGGGAGGGAAAAATGTCTCTGTATTGGTATTTCCGTCTTTCATTTTCAGCCATTTATTTTTTCCTCCTTCATACATTCAAACTTTATATGACACAGATGTTTGAACAGAACATGCAGCTTTTGTACGTCGTTCGTGGTTTCAGTCAGCGGTCACCTACACGGCAGAAGCAGAGTGTGGAGAGCTGGCTGACTGCTGTCCGTGTTTGTTTTGGCAACATGACAACATTTCCATGCATGCTCTCAGTGATGGCAACCAGAGCGATAAAGCCAGAAAAAATCCCTGAGCATTTAAAGATACTTACTTGGCATTTCACACTGGTTTAGATACTGTATGGGGTCACAGTTAGTCCAGAGTTGAAAGAATCAAGTCAACACAATAATGAGACATGTATAACTAACTGATATTAAGGAGCCAATGTGAGGAAAAAATGGACATTTTCATCGTCTAGAGTTCTTAACGCTATACAAAAAATCCACAAATGCTCCTTGCGTCCCAGCCAAATTCCTTAAAGTAAAACCAGATGTGCAGAAGGGGGGTCAAGTTAAGTAAAAATGCTATTTAGAGCGATACAATAGATCATATTACATTTCCTATGGGCTTTTCACATTTAAAATTAGGCACATGTGATTCCGCGCCCTGAGTTAATGTTATTCTATTCCATATTTCACACTTTCACACATTAGTGATTATAGTTTGAATTTGTAAATCGTGGATTAGTGTAATAATTGGTTGTCCGTCTGTGGATAATGTTGCCATGTAAATTCGCTATCGCTTGATGATATTGACCATTACTTCATGATACAATATCAATTCATAACTTCAAGATCCCACATTATCATGCAGTTTAGTTAACTTTTGTCCGAATATAATTTTTGGCATGGTTTGTCAACAGTAGAAGCCCGTTTGATGGGGTTAAAATGCAAGTGCAAAAGGCATTTTTATCGCTCATAACTTCTGGAGAAAAATAGCAAAGACACAGGACAAGGATGAAACTAACACAGCACACACTTTTTGAGCTCCTGGGTTAACACACGCTATTAATTGGAGTAAATTAAGTAAACTTAAGTGCAGACCGTATTTTAAAGAACCCAAATGCAAATGGAAATTCAAGTTTTGTCAGAAAATGAGGCAGAGGGATAGAAGTACAGTTCATTCAATGACAATAACATGCATCTGAATAAATGTCTTTCAGAAAAAAAAAAAAACTTTATAAAATAGTTCTGAAAGTTGACAGTTGTGTCAATTACATGATCTAAGACTTTTATACAGTGCTTGCCATTGTAAAGACTGCAAGTCTGTCCCTCACGTGCCATTTCATCCGTGTTAAATCTAACCTGATTAAAGGGCTATACAGTAATCCCTCGCCACTTCGTGGTTCATGTTTTGCGGCCTCAGTGCATCGCAGTTTTTTCAAAAATATTTATCGAAAAATAAAAATTCTAAAATACCGCCATATCGGCAGCCATATTGCGGAAAGCAGCGTTGTTTTATCGTGATGTGAGACACGGTTTCCCAGTATGCCGGACAAAGAGAGAAACTCTCTCAGAGGCTTTGTACACACCCATGGCACTCAGACAAGACACGTGATTGGTTCCCGGCGCGAGATCGACGAATGAGAGCACGAGTGGATGTATCCCGTGAGCTGATTGGCTAATCCTACTTAGCGGATTTTCACCTATCGCGGGGGGGTTTCGGTTCACATTAACCGCGATAAACGAGGGATCACTGTACTTTAGACTTTGAGGTTGGCATGAAAGTTGTGATAGTCTTTTCTTTCCTATACTATGATGTATATCCGATTGAAATGGCTACTTGAACAAGAAAAAAAAAAAAGAAGGATGGGACTTGGTTTCGTCCATTGTTTGGTTCATTGCTGTGATGTCACCCTCGTCATCAGAGAAGTGATGAGGGGAGGGCAAGATATTTGGTTAACATTAATACATAATTTATAATAAATATAATTTGTATAGTGGCTTTAAGCAGTTTAGGGTTCAGTACAGTTTGAAAAGCCGTTCCGGAGGCTGCAGTCAAATTAAATCTCTTGGCAAGCTGTAAATGAATAATAACACAAACATCTTTATTATTATCATCATTATAGTCATATCTTCTCTTTAAAAAAACATTCAAAAAAAAAAATCTGCAACCAAGTTAAAGGTTATGGAATATTACAGACGGGTTCTTGATGAAATCATCTCCAGCAATGAGCTGGCCAGGGTTAAAACCACAACCCGAAGAGGGTTGAGAGGAGGTTACACAGTAATGGTCACAGGAAACAAAAGAAAAAAAGGTCCATAAATCCATAAACATACTTTTTTAAAACATAACTTGATTTATTTTAATACAAAATATAATGCTAATGTCAATAAATAAGTGTCCATAGAAGTCCATGAGTCAGGGACCGATCTCACTGCTGTAAGTCATGGCACTGCAAATCTCGTGAGAATACACGGCAAAGAGAAAATCTCACAGAGCGACCGGAGAGAACGCAAGAAAGAGGGAGGGAAGGCCAATGGGATGGCGAGACCTTGAGGCAAGCATGTGAGGTGACAACAAAACCAAAACAGATCATAAGAAAGATCAGCGTGACCGGGTGATGAGGATGATGGCGTAATGCAGATGACTGAAACGCATCAGTTATTGACAGACTCACTCCTCCGTTTGAGACCGTTAGAAGGCTAGATTCATTTGGCACCTTAAAGAAATGTATGTAAACATAAGCAGCTCTAGGTCACAGTCCCTGTCTCCAATCAAATACGAGTTTGTGAAAGTCTGTCTGTTCTGTGCAGCTGTTGAAAGAGAATGAGGAGAATTGCTGGCGAGCGATACAACAAATTCAAACACTACTGATGCATTGACTTTGTGTTCTTTCTAAATGCATGATATTGTGGTACTATATTGGTTATTGGCTGATATTAGAGAATTTATATTTAATTGTCCAGCACCTTTCCCCTATTTTTACATTTACAGTCAATTTTTTATTATTATTTAGGCCTGAATTTAAGATTCACTCTGTCTTTGAGTTCGGACAACTCAGTTTTAACAAAATTAAATGTTATGCATATTTTAATGTTAGCAGAAGAAGTAAGAAAGAAACAGGCAAGACCTCTGTAATAGCAATAATAAACTGAACGTGATTTTAAATATACAATAACCGGCTTTATACATCAAATAATCCAGATTGTTTCAATCAGAGAAATTTCAATTATTTGAATATTGCTTGTTCCACAGCTAGCCATGCTTTAACTATGTTGATATTTTTTAAGGAATTGTTTTCACGATTAAAAGATGTATGCAGATTCCGTTTAAAAATATGATTATTATTCAAATGAAATCAAATAGATTTAAATAGTTTAAATAATTTTGGAAATGATTTTTGAGTACTCAAATCTGACAAATATGCATCACATTAAGTAGATTTTATTTTTGTTAAAACTATGTAATCCTAATTTTTGGAGTGTAGATTAATATTTAAATATGCTAATAATTTAATATTACTGAATAAATCTTTAGCACCAAATAGATATTCATTTATTTTTTATACTGTACATAATGTTGTGGTGCCTAATTTTACTTGTATATTTTAACCAATTAATTTGAGTATTCAGGTTGTTTTTTTTTTGTTTTTTTTTGTTTTTTTGGACAAACTAGTATAGAATTTAAACTGGCCATATAATGAAAATGGTCAGCTTGTCAATTTTGGGTACGTTTAAATCTGTTGCGTCGCATTGGTGACGAAGTGTGACGACAGCGATCTGCAAAGCAATCCGAAGTAACTTTCAATGTGATTCGTCGATTTAAGTTGCGTATGCAAATGAAATTGAGTATGCAAATGAACAGTGACAAGCAACAGGAGCAACCAGTGGTGCTCATTTGATCAGCTGATACAGTACGATACAGTGACCTCTTTGTGTTCAGTGTGAATGCAAAGTGCAAGTGAAATGTTAAGAGGTCCACCAAAAAGCTTCCCTCATTGACCGCGTCTTTAAAGAGCTTTGTGTTGCTGTGCATATTTGAGTGTAATTGAGTGTTCGCTGTCAAAGGCTGCAATGACATTGAAATCTCTCGCCTATTGTCTAATAAAAGTTCACTTAACTTTTATCACTCTCTCTCTCTGACACTGACACACACACACACACACATACACACTATATCTGGCTTAAGTTAGACTGGTCACATCATGTCAGACAATAAGAGCAATACTAAATATATGTTAATGTCCATATATAACCATATACACACATATTTTGCACACATATTCCAAAATGTACATCATGCACAACTGATGGAAAAAAGGCATCAGTCGTTTTGTTTTGTTGCTGTCTTTTTTGGTACTACAGTACATGGAGTTCCTCTACATTTCCACATGACTCTTGAAATGTCAGCACTAGAGTCCTCAATTCACTATACATTTATTTGCTGTATGTATATATTTACAAAGAACCAAATCCTGAAAGTACCAGGACGTACCAGGCGGATGTGGATGATTGACCTTATTTCAATGTGAAATGAAAGATATGATATTAAGACTTAAACCAGGAGAAGGAGAATGTTTAGGGTCAATCTGAACCTCCAGATTTTCAGATCAGTGCTCATATAAAAAGACCAACTCTATAACAAAACTATATTATTGTGGACCCACTCGTACAGTACTTGTTGGTTTTAGATTCACATTATGAAATATTTAGTGATGCATAAGTTTGGAGTGGTATCACAGCTCACAGTGTTAATATCAATCAATCCAGATTCTCTAACATATTCCTACTGTTTTCTTAAAGGGCCAGTTCACCCAAAAATGACCAGAAAAATTCTGTCATTAATTACTCACTCACATGTCGTTACAAATCTGTAAGACTTTCATTCATCTCTGTAACACAAATGAAGATCATTTTGATGGAATCTGAGCGCTTTCTGTCCTTCCGATGAAAGTTACAGAGCGGACAGTGTGAAACTTCAAAACGTTCATAAAGAAATTATCCATTTGAATTAAGCAGTCACTTTATGATGAACAGATTTAATTTAAGCTTTTATTCACATTTATTCACTCAACATTTATCAACAAACACATTAGTTTGGATAAACGGAAGTGCTTGACGTGCAAGAACCAATGAGGTTCATTCTCGTGTTACGCATCACGTTTGAGCTTCAACAAGAACCAATGAGATTCATTCTCGTATTAAACAACACATTTGAGCTTCAGCGGGAACCAATCAGGTTTGTTCTTACGCACCAAGCAAGTTCGACTGAGCTTCTGTTTATGTCCACTTATCAAAGCTTTTTATGCTTCTCTCTCTTTGAAGTTTGAGTAAATGGGTGAACTACATTTTTGGGTGAACTATCTTGTTAATATCAAGTGGATTCAGAGGCTGTTGAAGGCATCTATAAAAATAAACGAGTTTAAGCACAAGATAGACATAACACTGAGCATTAAACATGAATAAATGAAGTGCACTGGACCAGTTAAATCAATGTGTGCTCGAGAGGACTTTAAAATGGATTTTACAGCAGCTAATGGTTTCTTTTTTTAAAGGTTCCTGTACAATACTATAAAATACTTTTTCTTATTCTGACAAATAAGAGATATTCTCTTTAAAATGTAGACAGACAGAAAAACTGATGACTTGATAAGGCAAAAAGCAGGATGTTCAAATGATTTCCAATGGTACCTCTTAGATTCAAATGTGTTGTTATTCGCTATTATTGCTGTAACTTTTATTACATTGGGGAATATATTACTGCATTTAATTTTGCCATCATTTTAGACATTTAAAAAAAGTTGTTTCAGAGGTGGAGAACGTTTTTGGAATAACATGCACTCACCAATAGAGTAGTTAAAGTTATTTTTGATTTTATGTTAACTAAGAGCATCTACTTTGCCTTTCTGGCTGAAGAAAAGACAGGAACATTGACAAAAAGCTCTGCACAACTGAAGCTGAAACAGCTTGCAGAACTGCAGTACCTGAAACTGCCGACAGAGAGACTTGTGATTTTCACACCATACAACCTCAGAAACACTCGCGCGCTCAAACACACAGAGCAGCCAGAGAGAGAGAGAGAGAGATACAGCGCGATTGAGCACTCGGGCCTAACAGTTTGCTCGGTATGTCGCAGATATGTTCCAGATTTTCTTTAATATTTGTACAAGAAAAACAAATCAGGTCACAGTTTAACAAAATAAAAATAAATAACATTAAAAAACTAATTTTAAAATGTGAGTGACCAGTCTAATTAAGACAATGGCATTCTCTCATCTCTTATGTTTTATTTAATATTTCTAAAATTGGTGGTCCTCCTCTCTCCTATATTGTTGATATCCATTGTTTGAAATCAACAGGCCCAGACGGAATCTGTAATATGCACATAAAAAAATCCCTAATTTTACATTTTGGTTGAGTTAATAATGCGGTCAGCTACCAGATTGAATTTAGTACACTCTTCTTTTTCTTTTACCATATGTATATGAATTCATGCAGATTTTCCCTCGAAATCAGTGCAGAAAATCCAGAGAAGTCCTCAGACTCCGCCTGGGCCTGGAAACTTGATTTGCATTCAAAATACCGTGTGGATATTTTTGTACCTATTTGTTTAGCACCTGGAAAAAGTGCTGTCCCTCTCTTTTACGATGCCACCAATCACCTCTCGACCCCTCGCCTCAACGAGCCAATCAGCACACAGAGACAGTAGACAGGTCAGGGTGATGAGAGAGGAGCAGACTGGTCAGGCCACTCCAGTGTATGTTATTGCAGAGGCCCTCTCAGCTCTCTTCAACTAGAGACATCAGGAGATACAAGTAGTACAAAAAAGTATGGCTATGAAAATCAGTAGTTGATGCTGGAATGAGGGGGGGGAAATAGAGGATTGGAAAATGAAAACTGCATTTTCAACCCTGTGTCTTCCAGTTTCAGTCTGTGCAGATTCAGAAGAAATGTGGGATTCCCTCAAAAATGAGAGAGGAACATGGACTAAGCAAAAACAAAAACGATAATCCAACCGTGACGATTAAAAAAAATGGAGTACTTTCTCCTCGAGTGGTTGTGCAATGAGCGAGATCGAGAGAAATGGGAAGCAATCGGATGGAGAGATTGAGAGGAGGGGTCGGGGGTCTATGACTCAGACGAGGAGCGCGACCCCCCCTGCACCAGTGATCTGTAGACGGAGGAGTTGAGGAATCGTGGGTAGGAGTCTCTGTGCATGAGGGTGTAGATCTGCAGCTGTGCGTCTTCAAATATGTGAGGGGTGGGATCCTGCATCCTCCTGTTGATCACTTCCCTCACGCGAGAGTCCAGACTCACCTTCAAGACAGAAAGAGAGCAACACATTCAGGATAATACTACAATACAATGCTTTTAAAAAAAGAAGAGAAAAGATGATTTTATCGTTGTTTTCATGCTAATACTCAGGGTTAAGAAGGTCAGAGTTTAGGATTTTGGATGATGTCTTTTTAAGCCTGGGTTAAAGAGTGTTTCAGTCTTTTAAATGGGCTTTTAACTCTGAATCATGATGGTCCGTTTTGAATTCCTTATGCAAGAATACGGTTAACCAATCAGAAACTACACTGCGCTTACCTCGTTAAATATGAATGCACTTTGTACGGTCGCAGAAACATTTACATTTACGTATTTAGTTTCAGCATCTGAGGAAAACATAAAAACTGTTGTAAACTTTTTGACCAATGAATTCTGATTACTTCCTATCATTCATCATTACTGCATATGTATTTGTAAAAGAGACACAGGTTGTGTTCTACTTGCCTTTT
Source organism: Rhodeus uyekii (assembly GCA_037043235.1). NCBI lineage: Eukaryota > Metazoa > Chordata > Actinopteri > Cypriniformes > Acheilognathidae > Rhodeus > Rhodeus uyekii. The sequence continues at coordinate 1,844,535 of JAWRVZ010000112.1, forward strand.
TAACTGCATAAATATGCAAATACGATCGTTAACCAAGATAACCCATAGTGGAAATAACCTATAGAGTAATATAATTGTTGCTCACTGATATAATTACACATCAGTCTCCACACAATGTACACAAAAATGTATTACACAAACTACACTACCATTCAAAAGTTGGTGGTTAGTAAGACTTTTTCTTTTAGCAAGGACACAATAAATTGATAACATTTCTGTAAAGATATGTATAATGTTACACAAGATTTATATTTCAAACAAATGCTGTTCTTTTGAAATGTCCATTCATCAAAGAATCCTGAAACAAATGTATCAAATATTAAGCAGCACAACTGTTTTCAACATCAATAATCAGAAATGTTTTTTTGAGCATTAAATCTGCATATTAGAATGATTTCTGAAGGATCATGTGACACTGAAGACTGGAGTAATGACGCTGAAAATTCAGCTTTGATCACAGAAAGACTTTACATTTTAAATCGTATTACCGTATTTTCCGCACCATAAGGCGCAGTCTCAATTATGAGTCTATGTTTGTACTTAATCCATACATAAGGTGCACTGGATTATAAGGCGCACGGACGATTTCTTTTAGGTGCGCCTTATAGTGCGGAGGATACGGTAAAGAGATTTTGTAGAATGCAATAAATGCTTAAAAATGCAAAAATTCAGTGTAAATATAATTTATTTATTTTGATGGCAGTAACACTCCATATAAAAAGTGTAATTCCTTTTAAATGACACTTTTTAATCATTTTTTGAATTGTGGATACTACTTGTTGCAGTTCTACAAGAGTACGTTTTGCCCGATCGTGTCTGATACAAGACAGCTGCTCAACAATCTGTGGGCATCATTGTCTGATTCTCCTTTTCATGATGGGCCTTTTCAAAAAGAGACAGATCTGGCAAAAGAGCAGGCAGTCAAGCTCATCCACTCTATGCCGTCTACAAAAATCACTTTGTTTTAGCACGTGCAGAATGAGGCCTGGCGTTGTCTTGCTTCCCAGGAAAGATGTCATCTTGATGACAGTAAATGTCTCTGAACAATCCACTAAAGCCGTGTGAACTGAAGCGCCCCATACCATAGCAGAAGTGACAATCCTTGATGCAGTGCGTTTTCAAGTGACAGCGGTTTTCCAAAGTTCTCCCGAGCCCATATGGCTATATTTAATATGGCATCTGAAGTCTCAAAGGTCAAGCACATTCAAAATATGTTTCCTGCCTTGCCCTACACGCACTGAGATTTCTAGTCTTTTGACAAAATTATTTATTGTAGATGGTGAAAGATCTAATACTTTGCAATGTGATTTTTCAATTACTTGACAATCATCTCATGAAATACGGCACAAAGTGGTGAGCCATGACTCATCTGGTGAGTGGTGACAGAGGAAGATTATATTATCTAAAAAAAAAGTATTTTAAATATAATACATCTATAAGTTTGAATTCTATTTTTTTTTCTAGCTGTGTGCTGACTTTGGTCTGACATAATGCCAAGGCCTGCAAAATGTCACATGGTCAAACATCTATAGCTAAGAATATCCATAGGGTGAGTGACCATTTTGGGAAGAATGTAAATTTGTATATATATATATATATATATATATATATATATATATATATATATATATATATATATATATATATATATATATTTATATAAGGATCGTGAGTTGTCTCTGCATTTACAGCCTTATGTTATGGCATTAAAGGCTGTTTCTGGTATCAAAAACCTTTGAGATGTGATTTTTACAAAGAGAGAAAACCACAACATGACCCATGAGTCTTTGGTGGACGCTTGTTACCCTCACACCTATTACAAATTCACCTGCGAATTGCATACTTTTTCAAAACAGTTGGATATTCTAAAACCTTTGCACTTTTATTTTTCCTCGGATTCAACTTTTTTTGGAATGTTTTGCGGTCATCAATATCAACATTGGTTTATATTTAGAAAACAGAATTAATTTGGCAAGTGAAAATGTTGACATTTTTTCTTTGTACTCTTGACAGCTCAATATAGATTCAAGAGAACGAACAAGTTTGTTTGCGTTTTTCTGGAATTGAAGTTGTATTCAAATATAAAAGCTGTTTTAAATTGTAGTAATATTTGACATCAAAAAAATGAAATCAAATAATTTATGATGAGCCTTCTGTACCTCAAAATGTCTTTGAAAAATTCAATCCCATTAACCTCTCATCGTTTTTTGCACCTGTACACAGTAAGTCCGTGGGCTAAGATTATTACTACTCTAGTTTACTTTCTTCCACGACTCTATTTAATGATTCCTTTCATTCTCATACTAGACACTCAAGAGTATCCGAGCACTGGAAATCGGAGCTCAGGGCAAAACAAAGCTCATCCATCCGAACCCACTCACTCCCTCTTGCACTCTACGGCCTATTTATATAATCGCTTCACAGTAGAGCGTCCAGCAGGGATCAATTTATAGCTTCCTTTGCTCCTTAATTTACTTCTAGAAAGTACTTTTTCCTCAGCTGCCTCTAGAAAGTGGCTAAGTTTGGATGTGAGTCTTGACTCCGATGACGAAATGCGAAAAAGTTAAATTTAACAAGCCAAAACAATGAGTTATGGCACATACCAGCAGCACACGTGCGCCCCGAGAACGCAACAAGCATGTACAATACATGCACACCCTGCCATCTCACGCCGTCAAGACACAAAACAAACAGCTCATAATAAAAAGCAGGATCGACCGCCACATATGGTGCTAGAGGCCTGTATCTCAGGAAATTAGCCCTATAAAACATTAGGCTTCAATCATACATTTGGCAGAATTCCTTCACGCCTCGTTTCTTTGTCAGACATGATCTCTTAAACATTTACTTTTTCAACATTTAGTGGTGTGAAGTTCAAGTCAGGCTTTCAAATAAGTTTAGTTTTTTAAGAAAAGGTCCAAGTTGCTTCTCATTGGTCAGAACGCAGCCAATCACAGAGACTGAAATCTGCATTCCACAAAGAAGAGACAAGGCAGAGGTGATAAAGAACAGCCGCCAATCGTTCCACTGCAGTTACTGCAGACTGGACTTTGTATGGACATTGTATTCGGTGGCTGAATAGAAAAGATGTACATATGTATTTATTTGTAATCATGAAAATATGTTATTGTCTTTTAAATTAGCCTGCTAGATTACTATAGCACAAATGTGGAGAGAATACAAATACCTGTCTCTAGTAAAACTAAAGGACACAATCTACAGAACTGCCTCTTTTTCTCAATATCAGTGGTTCTTAGCCTGTTTAACCTGTAAGTCCCCCATATTGTCAAAACAATAACAGAAGGCCCCTCATACAGGTACAGCTTGTCATTGGGGCAGTGCTTTGTACTTTAAAGACACAGATTTGTATCTTATCTGCCCCGAAAAGGGTAGTTTTTAACTCAAACTGGAAGATTAAATGTAATATGTTTTCACTTAATTCCAGAAGTTTCAAGACCTCTGTTCTCCAATAAAAACAAAAGAAGAAATATCTTTGCAGTTTATCAATATATCATTACGATTTGGCATTTTCATTCATTTTAGTTTTGTGCTTTAGTACGGTCAAATAAAGTTTGCTAAGGCCCCCTAGTGGGCCCCAAAGAATCACTGCTCTATATACATTCCTTAAAGATGGGTGAAAAACTCACCCCGCCACAGACCAGAGCATTTAAGTCCTCAACTCTAAAGTCTGTAGTCAATTCGGAGGTAAACACATTTTAATCTGAATTACTGGTAAGACTTTACAATAAGGCTTCATTCGTTAACATTAATGTATTAATCTTCGATAACATTAGCTAATAAAAATACAGTCGTTCATTGTTTGTTCATGTCAGTTCACAGTGCATTAACTAATGTTAACAAATACAGCTTTTGATTTTAATAATGCATTTGTAAATGTTGAAATTAGCATTACTTTAGATTACTAAATGCTTTAGAATTATCATTAATTCTTAATGTTAACTATTGAAACCTTATTGTAAAGTGTAATTAAGACAAGCCCTAAATCAAACCATTTTCATGCATTTTTAGAATAAAGAACCTTACATTGAAACTTGCTTTATTTATGTATGTCTCGCGAAAACGCATGAATCACGCACAAAGATATTCGTTTCTGCGCGGAGCGTGCGTTGTATGCGTAATTCGTCGGTGGAACGAACGTGGACCGCCAGTGATTGTAAGTGGATGTGCGTCGAAGGTGGTTTGTGCGTGATTTTGTGTTTTGAACGGTTCAAAAATGTGCGTTATTCATGAGTCGGCGTGCGTAGTTTATGCGCCGAGTATGCGTGACTATGCGCGGGACACGCGTCGGCCGTCAGTGCTTATGCGTCGGAACTGGTTCGAAACCGCGCACGTCCACGTCCGTCCACTGACGCCCCACCTTCATATCACGCATGAACCGCGCACGTATCACGTTCATTCCACTGACAATGTGGATTCTGAAAGGGCTTGTTCGTGGAACGTTTGCGAAGCGTGCGTGTTTGGACGCGCTCCGTCAGTGATTCATGCGTCGGGCGTGCGTCGAATGTTTGTGGAACACTTTGGTCAATTTCTCGACGCACAAGCACGCACATACCCAATCTGTGCGTGATTTGTGAGTGATTCGTGCGTGATCGGCTGTGTGACTGGCCCTTAAATAAGTACATTCCTGGATTTCCTTAAAAGGTTTTGTCAGATTTAATATTTAAAAAATATATTTACCACAAACTCCAGTCCACACAAATTTACTTTTAGCATTCGCAACTTGACCTGATGACCTTTTGTCATTTTCATTGTCATGTGTGATGAGCAGACTTGTGCAAAACAGCGTAAAACATCCGTTGTGTTTCAGGGGCTGGTTTAACAACAATGATTTTGATCTGTTTCTAAATGTTCATCAAAGGTATGCAAATAAGAAACTATGATTTCAGATATCGCACCCTCTCACAGATGTGGTCCCTGACAATCGTATGAAATTAGTTTACACTGAAACATTGTGCTAGGGTGTGTGTGTGTGTGTGTGTGTGTGTACCTCTTTGGGCGAGAGGATCGAGATGTAGTCTTCGTAGATCAAACGCGTCTTCTCCTCGATGGCACTCTTGTTGATCTCCTTCTTCAGGTCTTCACAGGCCAGCCAGAAGAGCATGTTCTCCTCACTGTACTCCGTCCGCAGGAACTCACGGAACTTGTTTCGTCCTGCCGGGTTCTTCATCAGCTTATCGAAAGATTGTGCCCACTGTTTAATCTCCTCTATCGTCGGTTTGGGGCTGAGAGACAGAGAGAGGTATTTGCCACATTCACATTCCTAATAAACATAATAATCTATGATGTAAAAGCTCCACCCTCATGATAAAAAAGTATATGGGATTGTATGTGTATGGCAATGTATAACTGTGTGAGTGTGTGTTCTCACCAAGTTTCACATGGAAAGGGCTCCAGCTTTGTCTCCTGGGCTTTCCTCCGCCCGCGCTTGTCATCTTCACTCCTAACAGTGAGACTAGAAGGTGGTAAAACGGCATTGAGAAATAACAGCAGTGCCTGAACGAACAACACAACCTACACGCATACAACACACTAGCATACAAGTTCAGGTAAACTCAAGTGAGCCAAGAGGGTTTTTATTTTCAGATAAAAGTATGTCTCAAAATGTATTTCTCTAGTCACTCCATACGGCTTTGAATCACTAAAAATAACTGGTTCCTTAGAGTCATTTGTTTAAGAACTGGTTAGACTAAACTGGTCGCACCATATTATTTTGAATCATTAAAAATAACCATAATGAGTTGGAGTACAATTCACTTAAAATCACTAAAAAGAACCTGTTAATGAGAGTCATTCATTTGGGTCAAGAATGGTTTATGGTTTTGAATCGCTGAAAATAACTAGTTCAAGCTAGTCAAGCATTTGGTAATCGGCTGGACTACAGTCATTGCTCTGAACATATTTGAATCACTAAACCAATAAGAACCAGGTTAATTAATGTCATTAGATTGCATTTCAGTTTGACTACAGAGGACTCACTGCATGGTTTTGAATCACTAATTTTAAAAAACTAAAACAAAAAAATGGCTCATAAGAGTCATTCATTTGGAAATTGGTTGGATTATATTCACTGTATGGCTTTAAAACACTGAAAAGAACTTGTTCAAAAGAGTTATTTGTTCATGAATCAGTTAGACTACACTGGTCATACTGATTTGTTTTGGTCACTAAAAATAACCAGTTTTCAATTCATTTGGAAATTGCTTGGACTTCCCTGAACATGCTCTATTTTGAATCACTAAAAAGCATGTTCATAGGAGTAATTAAACCGGGAATCAGTTGGACTACAGTAGGTCACATTGTATTCTATTGTATCACTAAAAATAACTAGTTCATGTGAGTCATTAATTTGGGAATCTCTTTGACTACACTGGTTGCACTTTAAAGCGGTAAATCACTAAATAGAACTGGCTCATTAGAGCCATTAGTTTGGGAATCGAACGGACTATACTGGTCACACTGTATGGCACTAAATCACTAAAAACAATCTGTTCATCAGAGTAATTAGTTAATGAATCGATTGGTTTTGACTCACTAAAAGAACTGGAACTTAAAAGTCATTCATTCAGAAATCGCTGGACTGTTTTTGCCGCACTGTATGGCTTTCAAAGGCTGAAAAGAACTGGTTCGTGAGAGTCAATCATTTGGCAATCGGTTAGACCACACTGATTGTGCTGCAAACCTTTTGAATCACTAAAAGGAATCGGTTTCGGAAGCAGCTCTGATGAAGAGGTCTTCATAGTTTAGACCTCAACGGTCCCTACTAATGTCTATGTGGAGCAGGTGTGCTTGAAGAATGAGTGCAAGAAAGAGTGTGTGAAAGATGTGTGGGTGTGAATATGCCTTCCATTTCCTCCAGGGCTTCTGGTGAAACGAGAGTAATCTTAACCACATATATTCTCCTGACTCACAGTACACTTGAATTTCACTAATCCAGACGCACACACATATAAATTAATGCATATATCTTCAGAGAAGCATGTATTTACTTGTACTCACAAACACATAATTGAATGTGGTGATGAGGGATCTTCTTGATATGAGAGTATATACAGATTCAACTTAACGTGGCATATTTCCAAGTGAAACAAGTTAATATTTGGATGGCAGGATTTGATTTTGAAAAGTAGATTATGATATTATTGGTTAATATTATTTTCCCTCAACCAGTAGTAAAGAAAAGTTATGAAGTATTATGATATTATAGTTTTGAATTTTGTTTTTTATTTGTGGAGGGTTTTTTATTCATAAAAAAGAGCTGATTTTATTGGTTGTTGTGTATTCAGCAGTTTTATATAAATGCTTTTTTACACATGAAATAAATTACTGTAAATTTGCTTTCTCATTATATGACCACAAAGTAAATGACTTGCATCCATCTATATGAAAAACCAATTTTGTAGTCCAGTACCTGCTAATGAGTTAACATATCAACACTTCCAGTTCAATTTTTCTGAAGTCAATAGTCAGTTTTTAATTGAATTTTGGTTAAAAACCTGATAAGGTTTGTGGTGAAGGTTTTTCATTCTTCGACATAAAATACATCAGTAATACCAGCTGGTGATTTGGTGGTGACACTGAAGTAATGCAGTCGTAGTGTTATTTGTTTACAGCCAATTTTTACTTTCTGTGTTTCAAGCTGTGTTCATTTGTGAAGCCGGTGAAAAAAAATGCACAAGAATCATAAACCTTTGTTGGTCACAGATGTTGTTTTCTGCAATAATCCAAAAGCCAAAGAAAAAAATCCACTGGGTTTTTGTAGAGGGAAACAGGGTGATGCAAACTTCCAGTTGGCCAACAAAATCACTACGGCTCTCTTTATGGAGGTGAATATAGTCCTGAAGGAATGGACGTGGAATGTAAGAGCAGTGGCGATGAGTGGAATGTACCATGTGGAGAGAGAGACAGGTGAGTGGGTCGTACCATGAGCAGCTACAGCAGCAGCACCAGCAGAAGCAGCAGGTGTTGGGTTTCTGTGTGGGGGAGGGATGCTGGGCGCGGCTGGGGGACGTCTCGCTCCGCGTCATCGGAGACTCGCGGTCTGCCGGGACAGGGCCTGTGTACTGATACATATTAGAGTAAATACCAAACCCCCTATGGAAACACACGCACACACACAGAGGAAATCCTCTACATCTGGTGACTTGAGTTTGGAAATTATCATGCACGTGGTCATGAGGTCATCTAAACAGCCCCACATAGTCATAATCCTCTGACAAACAGACAAATATTAGCAGTGGGTAGTAATGCACTACATTTACTTCAGTAACTTTTTTTTATGCACTTTGAAGCGTAGGTTTAATTGGCCATACTTCTATTCAAGTTCATTTATTTAATTAAAGAAATGTGCTTTTACTTCACTATATTTGGTGACGTTCCTCCCGTTAAGGTGAAATAATAATGAATGTATAGTTTTAATAGTGTATATTACGCACAGGGAAAAGACAAATTCGTAGTGATGGAGGTAGGGCACCCATGGCCTCATATTCAATAGATCTTTTCACTCACAGTAGGGAAAAATAACAGCTATATAATTTGATGCCTGCTCTGTGTATAATAGTTTCAGCTTTAAATTAAGAAAACACATTGCCAAAGTGTCACAATGATGTCTATTACAGGGTAATTGTCCAGCTATGGGAACTTTTACCTTATTTTAATATAAAACGTGCATATAACAACAAAAAGTTTTTTCTTTAGTTTTTATATTTAATCGATTGCTCATGTTTTTTTTATATATATATTATATATGCTCTAGTGCCGCGATGATAAAGATGTCAGTTCTAGAAACTTGTTTATTCCAAACAACTGTGCATTTTATATCCATTTAAACTATCTAAATTAAGACATCTTGCATTCATACACAGCGCCACAGGACTCTGGAATTGCTTTCAGAATAAAAACTTGATGGTGCATTATAAAAGTGCATTGTGATTGCATAACTGTAACTGATAAAATGTACAATAAAATGGATAAAAGCATCAGTCAAATGTGAAAATATGTACATTTACTGGTAAATAGTGTTTTTAAAATGGACATATTTAACAAAAATAACTTTCGAGCTCCATTTAGACTAACATTAACATAACTAACATTCATTAACCATTATATTTTTATTAAATTAAAAGTCAGTCTATTTTTTCTCACTGCTCTTTGTGGAAGGTACTTGTAGGCTATATGCATAATTATCATTAAATAGATTATTCATAAATTATAATAAAACCTTATACACTGTTACCCATATTTTTTTTTTTGTAATTAATTGCAACTGCTTATTTTTCATCAGAGGATTCACCCAAAAAAGTTAAATGTGTATACAGATCTGGAAAGAGGATCAGACGTTTTTGATGAACCTCATTTCAAAGAAAAAAAAGAAAAAAAAATCAACCATAATGAGTGCCTTAATTTCCGACCATCACAAGAGTAATGCAGGCAGTAGTTAACAAACTGTTGGTACGTTTTATTTGTGAAGGCAACTAGCCATTTGATGTCATGGAATTACCAAAATTTAAGGAAATTACAGAAACCCTGCAACCTCAGTGCAGTCATGACAAGAGTAATATGAAAAGTGCACTTGTCAAGAAATTAAATGATGCTGATTATATCTTGACTAGCAGTCTGCTGGTCAACCGGACAGTGCAGTTACTTGGGAGTCACCTGCCATTGGATTGACAAAACCAATGGCAGCCTTGGCTCGTAGACATAGTGCACGTTCACACATGTTTGATGTCATTGCAGCAGATTTAGAGAAAATACACTCAGAAATCAGAGAAGAAAGACACAGGATGCAAAGGATGGAAGACTCTATCCTTGAAGATGAAAGTGATTCGAAAGTGGAGTACCAAGATATGTTCGTTATTTTGAATGAGGACCCTGGAATACCAACTTCAGAGGCATCAGAAGTGTGCAATCATATTAACTTTCAATCATATTAGTACTGTTGATGCCACAACAACAGAGGCTGGAAACGGCACATACAAGAGACCGTCAAGGTCTGCACTTGCAAAAGTGTAAGGGTCTGGTCTGCAGCACACACAACTAGACGGAATAGCAACCAAGAATATTCTCCGTTAAACTTTATAACACAAGAAATCACAGACCACTAAACATGTATGAGAACCAACAGGGGACTGTAAAATAACAGGGAGTTTAAATACAAGATGAATATAATGACTAACAGGTGAAAATTATACACAACTATAAAAACCAATGAGGAGATAATCAGTCACCCAGGAAACTAGAACTAAACAGAGCAGGAAACTGGAACCAAGGAAACAGAACAGAAGAACATAATCGTGACGGTCAGCTTTGGCTTTTGAAACTGTGGAACGTGAGTGTAAATTTCAGTTCCTGCCGCACAATCAGACCCGCTGGAACTCATTGTTCCTGATTGTAGAAAGGGTGGTGCGCATCCAGAAGGAACAAGGAGATTAGGGCTGTAACGATACGGCAGGTGGCGAATACGAATACGTATCACGATTCAGGGTTACGAATATGAATACTTATTCACGAATACACACTTCATGAAAAGAAAAAGAAAAACATTATTTTACCATCACTTTAATGACTTTACCAGTTCATACTGAGTTCAAAGATGCATCCAGGTACAAACAACAATATTATACACTAGGCAGTTCACAGCACTGTCACACAGCTTACAATACATAGCCTCCCTGGCATTTAAAACTAAATATTTAACTTAATTAGTATTAAGTAACTTTGGAAAGGAAAAAGGTCCGACATGGTGGCTGGAATATATGCTAGACTGCACTACGGCTTGTCGCTACTTCAATGCATACGATAATTTATATTAAATGCAGTAGCGTTATGAATTGAGCTGATTTCCTCATACTAGGAAGATATAATCAAGATTTGAATCAGCCCAAGTAAAAATGGCAATTTCTTATAATTATTTTAATGAATTTGCCAGATGTCGTAACCTCCGCCGAACAATACCACCCTTTCATACTCGCGAGCAGAGTTACCTCCCTTCCATACTCGCCCAGCAGTGACTCGCCAGCCACTGCGCATGTCACTATGAGCGATCGTTTCCGTTTTAGTCAGTGTTTACTTCCCGAACGTCTGCACTGAAAAGCGTGCCGATTTAATCATGCTTTTGGAAGAAATTTCGTTTTTTATGCCTACCGGACCATAAGTTGAAGTTCAGGTTGTATTCGCCAATATTCGGTTCATAGCCTCGCGAATACGATACGTATTCGCCAGAAGAGAAATATTCGGTGCACCGAATATTCGATTGTATCGTTACAGCTCTAAAGGAGATCAAACTATCCGAAATGTATGCACAGCATTAAAGATGTAAAATGGAAGTTAGCACTTAGCAAGACATGTTAGCATTTAAGATATTTGAATGCTTGTGGGGGGGGGGGGGGGGGGGGGGGTACTCGATTATCACACAGCTAAACTACAAAAGTGTCATTATTATCAGTGTTTTTTTTTACTGTACAGGCTGAAGTGGTATTTTTGGCTGAGTACACTCCTCTAAAGCCTGTTGCAATGGCCCTCAAAATACTCCAAGGGGAATCATCTGTCCATGTGGGTTTATGGCTGCCAACTCTTTACGAACTGCTGAACAAGCTGAAGAGGCTGGAGTCAAGTGGTAAAATCTGTAAATTCCTCTTTAATGCCCCAAAAGAAGGAATCCTGAAACGTTTTGGAGAGGTCATGGATGAACTGCTGAATCATTACTGCTTCCTCCTGGACAGCAGAGCTTCTCGAAGGCTGGTAATACTTCTATGTAAATTCAAAAGTAATTTTGTGATCTTGAGATAAGATTCGTTTGTGTTTTATTAGAAGTAGAGTTGCAATTTAAAATATAGGAATATGCAGGTTTAAATAATTTAATAAAGTAATTAAATCTCAACACAGGACTCGACTACATGGCAAATGTTGCTCTCTCTTACAGAAGCCAGTTGGATGAAGATGACAACTTTAAACTTCTTCCATGAAGACAGGACTCTCATAAGCAGGAGACCTGGAGAGGTACCTTTCACATCAGTCAACTGGAGGTATGGAAGTCAAGAAGTTGTCTCTCTCAAAGTAAACACAGCCATCATAGCATCTGCAGCCGGTGAGAGACTTTTTAATCATGCAGAACTCCTGCTCACAGCTAAAAAGATCAAGACTGAATGGCAAATAACCTGAGAGCCAATTACAAACAGTGAAATTCAGTAAGACAGAACAAACAAGCAAATACAGATAGACATTCTCACACACGCATACTGCCAAACCATTTACACTCTCTCTCTACACACACTTTCTCTTCTGTTCTGTTCCATATAGTCATCTTGTGTCCTGTTATAATACAGAGTTTGTGTTGTAAGAAAATCAAGTTTGCCTCGATAATTACAGCTTTTGTATTATTGTATCTAACTGGGACATGTGAACCCAGGTTTTACATTATTTACATGTAGTCTGAAATTCAAGAAATGAACTTATTTTTATTCAGTTGGAAAGTAACTAGTAACTTGCTGCTTGAGTAGTTCTCTCACTGGATACTTTGATATGCTTGCTCAAGTAATTATTAACAGTATTACTTTCAATTGAGTAGTTATTTTTTTTAGAAGTTGTTTTATTTATACTTAAGTTCAATGTTTAGTCTTGACACAGGGGTGGCGAGTGGTGCTAATGAGGTAAAACTGCAAGTAAAAGAGATACAGTGAACAGAAGAGTGTCAGGCCACTGTGATGCATCACACGATATGAGAGTAGTTCGATTTCTGCCACCGCAAGCACACACAGAGACCGGATTAACTTGAGAGTAACCCAAATAAACTAAAGTATCAACCAACAACAGATAAAATGTGCTTTATAGGCACTTTGAACTTCTAACTTATGAACTATTGTAAAGGCACTTGGAATGTATTGGCCCTGTGAAATAATACACCCATAAAAACACACGTTTTACCCTTATTAGTTTGATCTGTCCATTAACAGTTATGGAACTGTGGACATGCAGTACATACAGCACATAAACATGTTTTTTTTTTGGGGGGGGGGGGGGGGGGGGGGGGGGTATATCATGAAAATGACAAAACTCAACTGACATATTGACTTATAAACAATTTGTGGCACAAATTATATAATAAAATGTGGATGCTGCAAAATTATTGAAATCCAAAGCATTGCAAAACAAATAAAGTGAAAATAGACTTTCCATTCGGTTTACCCATTAAAGTCACTCGCGGTTTAAGTCTGTTTTTTGTAAACCATTAGTCCTTTATTTTGGAAATTGCCAAAGGTAAAATCTTTGGGGGGGAGAAAACAGAATTTTATTCACATACAGAGGCTAGGATTGCTGTAAATGTTTCGATGTTTCTCGATGGTCTTTATATTGGATTTAATTATTAATTACTGATTTGATTTTCAACATTTCAAATATTTGGAATTGATATGAAAACATATTTGGAAACTGTTAGCGCTGTGGGGCGTGTGCGACGCGGAGAAGATAAGATAAACTAAAGACTTGTTTATTCAAAATACGAAAAACCAAAAGACTGATAACCAAACAGAAACGGCACGTAATAGTGTAAAAACTTGTATTTCTCAGAACATGGAACATCCACACACAGAACATCAGACAACGTAATATAACGTTAACAAGAGACAAAGACATGAGAACACAGGAGGGTATATATTGACATACACAGGATTAGGAACAGCTGACGAGACTTGGGCAGTGATTAGACACAGACGGGAGCGTGCAGGACCTGGAAGACACATAAAGGGACCTGGAAGGGAACAACACAGGACAAGACCGTGACAGAAACTATATAAAATTAAAAAACTCGAAAGCAATACAAAACATGCAACTGTTGAACATCAAAAATCTATGCGTGGTTCTAAACAAATTGACATTTTAAATACTTTCGATTAAAACGGATTACTTTTTTCTCTGAATAATTTCATAGCTAACTTTTAAATATAAATATATACACTTTTCAGTACTTGACAAAACAACAGTTTGACTGAAAATGGCACAAAAGTGCCTTACAATAAATGGGATTTCTCGGTTTTTACAAACTGAGAGACAAGCTAATGACTTTCTGTGGTAATGGACAACATGCACCAGTATTGAACCCGGAACATTCCTTTAAAGTGGAACATAGAGAGTGGGTGATGTGTTTAAACTCTCCTCTCCTCCCCCATATGATCTTCTCAATTCAGAGGTTATTTTAAATTCACTAAAAGGCCTAAGCCATAATTCTTTTCCAATTACATTTGGGCCAGCTGTCCTAAATAGAGAGGCCCTGTGCCACTGCATACCGAACATCTCTAATGTCATCACAATAGACACACAAACATACTGTACATGTGTGTATGTGTGTGTTGAGGAAGGGAAAGAGAACCACACAGCATTAAAACAAAAGGCTTTTGTGTTATTTAAGGACAACTTCAGAGAGCAAGGTCATTTTCACATGCACGGAGAGCGTTTTCAAATCCAAACTTCCATACACACACACACACAACCACAGTCTTAGAAACTTCCACAGCCTCTGGCAAAACCAACAACAAACCCATGAGTGTCTCCACAAGACCGAGTGCCAGCCTGGGAGTGAGGAAAAGCTGTTCGCTGTAACGAGTTAACAGCAAGAGGAAGAGTGCATGGAGAAGTAGCACTTCACACCCAAAATGGCAGCACATGGTGGTGTCTCTGTCCTTGTGAGCCTGCCTTTATGGAAGAAACCAGGAGTATGGAGCCATTTGAGGAGTTGAGGCAGACGGATCATTGCAAGATGCAACTGTCCCATTATGAGAGACTTTCATTCAATAAATTAATCACAAATACACCTGCAATTAAGGGATCTAGTAAATGAAAACATTAGGTTTGGTGCTCTCTTAAAAGTAAAATTTCCAGAAGGGGTTTATGCAGTAATGCCATAGAAAAAACATTTTGAGTTCTCCAAAGAACAGTTCGTAAAATTACCCTTTTTTTTCCTAAATCCAAATAATTGATACAATCTTTTTATACTATATATAAAATAAAATAAACTTCTGTTTAATGAAAAGATTCTATGGATATGAATGTTTTTTTTTTTTCATGGAATCCCAGATTCCAATAAAGAACCTTCATTTTTAAGAGAAAAATATGAAAAGCGAGGTCCAATCCATCGATGCAGGCAGACCTGAATATACATTTTTTTTCCATACATTTGGCATACGCTTTTATCCAAAGCGACTTACATTGTATAAAAGGAAAACACTGACATTCTAATCAGTTCTTGCTTTCTCTGGGACTCGAACCCATGACCTTGACGTTGTAAACAATGCTCTATTGGTTGAGCAACAGGACACCTTGTAGACAATCACTGGAAATCTAAAATTACAAGGACATTTACAATAAATAAAAAATAAATCGGTGGAAACGACTTAAATTCTACATTATTTTGTCTAAATAAACAGAAAAAAAACCACGAAAAACTAGAATCAATTATTTGAAAATGCAAGTAAATTTAGACATTACAATGTACAGTTTGAAAAAGAATATTCATGTTTAATAACACACTATTCATAATAACACTATTTATATTTAACAATATTTTATAATACAATATTCATGTTTAATAATTTAATAACACACTTTTTTTAAAGATTAACTTGAGGTGAACATCAGAGGTCTGCAAACGAAATATAAATGTAAAAACAGAAAAAATAAATTGAAATTCTAACATCGACTAATATGGAACCAGTATATACCAGTATATATCCTCAACAGAAAGAAAAACTTAATGCACATTTAAGCCAAATGTGTCAGCTACAATGAACTATATCTTCTGTTTTCTTTTCGCTGAGCATTTGAAAGGCTGTAAAGGAGGCAGGAGGAGACGTCCCCCCCAACACCTCCTCCCTCGCTTTTTCTCTTTCTTGACATTCATTTTAGTTTCCACAAACTTTTCACAACTTCTCTCCTTGTGCGTGAAATTCTCTCCACTGCAGTCGCTTGAGGTATTTTTAGCTTTTGGCAGACCCCCCATTCATCCTCCCCTCTCAAGCCTTCTTTTTCTTTGCTGGAAAGCTATTTTCTGCACCAGGGTCAATGGTGGCCAGAAATTGACAACACACTCCACACTTCACAAATACTGTTGAAAGCAAACAAGGTATAAATCCTCCCCCGTCCCTTCATTCTCACAGCACGTGGTGTTGCACTTCCCTCCGGACATTCTGTCTGTATTAAGCGCCTCTCCTGTTTGCTTTTTTTTGTGTTGCACAATGACAGTCTCAAATGAGGTCTTGTGAACATTTGTGTTTTTGTTTAGTCTGCGTCTATTTTCTTTTCTTCTTCTTTTTTCCCCCTCAAAGGCTCAAAAGATTACACAGGGATATAGCACAAAAGTACACAACTTTGTTAAGCACCACAGAATGAACGGCATGTAAACCATAACAGGCTTTAAAGGGGGTGGTATTTATGGGTCTATCATATGCTTCTGCCAAATATGAAGATACAAATGTGTGTGTGGGTCCGTCCATAGCTGAGACAAAGTATAAGCTCAGTCCTTTCTAATCTTGTTAACCCTCCCTCCCATCCTTTTGGAGGGATTTGGTGAAGTATTTGCAACCCGAATACAGTCCCATTTGACCCACAGTGAGCAATTCACAACGCAAGAGAGAAAGAGAGTAGATGTGAGAGAGCGTATGCCACGTTGTTCTTGGTGTGTCTTGAGTCCAAATCCCAATACAGTACACACATCACAAAGCATATTGCAATAATTTATCATGGGTAACTGGATGCCAATTCTTGTCATGGCTGTGCAAAATTAGGTTTTAATAAGTGAACATGCATGTGAGTGCAAAAGCGTTCAGCTATATGTTCAAACCAAAATTCAGAGAAACATGCAGACCTTTATGACTGTGTGTTGAGGTCAAAAAGTATCTTAAAGTATTAGATAGTTTGAGAGTAAACAGAAATAGATATGAAACAGTAATGTTTATGAAATAATTAATACATGTAACTTCTATAAAGAAATTTGTTTTTAAAAACATTTTTGGACATAACGATGTATTTAAGGTGTGAGGAAAATTTGTTACCACTTTTTACTTAATTTACAACACATATTTTAAGAGTCATTGGACTGAAACTTTTCTTGAAAAGACTAAACGGTTTTCAAGGCCATTTAATTAGAAAGGTTTTTCTTTTTTCGTTAACCTTGAATGCCATTGGCCAAGCTAAATAAACAAAGAACCAAAATATTTTGGATTTTTACTTTACTTTAGCCATTAGACAACCACCCAGATAACCCTAGCGACAACCAGAATACCCTAGCAACCACACAGGAACACCCTGACTACCCCTCCTCAACAGCCTAGAGTTTTCAGAATCAAAATCAATTTTCATTTTCTTCCTAAAATGAAGAAATCTAGGCGGAATAATCCCAATTTGACATAAAGGTCTAGTTTACCAGGAAATCCTTGAAGTAATACAATACGGAAATATAACCCAGGGAAAATCTATTTCTGCAGATGAGAACTAGAGAAGAGGCTAAATGTGTGAGCGAGAGCGAGTGATAAGGGCCCTGGGAGCTCCAGTGTCACCAGGGCCCTTGTGAAGCACATGGCAGAGGGTGAAACTGAGAGGGAGAACCGGACGGGAAGCATGCTGGGACGCGTCTCTCCGAGAGGCGTTGCTCTGGTGCTGAAGGGCTGAATAAAGCTCTGCTGCTCATGCCCGGGGGCTTAAAGCAATTAAGAGTTCGTTTGAGAATTAATCTGTGTGATTATTGCCTCATAATACCAAACACAGATCAGCACTATAGGTCAGAGAGAGAGAGAGAGAGAGAGAGAGTTTAAATAACACCAGGCACTGCAGGGAATTCAAGTCCAATGCAAACAAATGAAAACAGGCTCTAAAACACACATACAGTACGTACACAATGTTAAAAGAGAAAGTTGTGATCGCATTCCCGGGAAATGTAATCGTGTGTTGTTGATGGCGTTTTCTTTTTGCTTGTTTTTTAACAGGTCTATTCAGTGTTACAAACTGGATCTCATGTTAAACAATTACCAAAATTTTTAATAGAACACTGAATAAAAAAATAATAATTACATTTTGTCGTATGAACATGAACCTTAATAACGTCTGTAATGCTTCTGAATGAACCATTGAGTCTGATTTAATGAAGTAGAGGCTGTTTCGGGAGTCTAGATTTATTAAGAGGAACTAGTTCATAAAAGTCATTTGTTTGCATTAAGTCTCTTTGTAAGCGGATGGGGAAGTTCAAATTGTTGATTAAAGATGAATTGTTCATTTCTTGATGACTTCAAAGTTAAAGTTGCATATACAGTGATCCCTCGTTTATCGCGGTTAATGGGAACCGGGCGTGTACAAAGCCTCTGAGAGAGTTTCTCTCTTCGTCCGGAATCCTGGGAAACCGTTTCTCTCGCATCACTTTCCGCAATACGGTTGCTGACATGGCGGTATTTTTGAATTTGTATTTTTCAATGAATATTTTTGAAAAATCCGCGATGTACTGAGACTGTGGAACTTAAACCGTGAAGTGGTGAGGGATTACTGTATTTATAATTTGTCATTTTTGCAACATTGCAATCACAGCATAAAGCCCTCCCTAAAACTTCAGAATTGCAAATTAAGCAGTTGAGTCGAAGCGGGTTCTAATATATCTTGGGAGAATATTCGGCAAGAATTCCAGTTCATCTTAATTGTTACTGTTGTGAATCATCTATAGCAGTGGTTGTCAAATGGCGAACTGCGGGACATAACCGCACCATTTTAGATTGAGTAGTGCGCCAAAACAAAGGAACAGTTCAAAGCGTTTACGGTAATGATCGTTCGGTGTAACATCCTCTAACATCTTTATAGAGTCAGACGATATTCATATTTATATTCACATCCGGTTGAAGAAAAATACTTCAAATACTACAAATTCTTAGACATCACTGCTTTGGCTCTCAGGGCCTAAGATTCCCATCTTGAGTGTTTACATTTTGTTTTCTTTTACAAGTACTGTGGCTGCCTCGATGGTAATGTATAACGGTTACAAAAAAGTATTTTTTGAATTTTGTAAATATAGGGACCGGAAATCTAGGAACTTTAATTGAATATCCCTGATCTATGGTACACAAACACACAAGACGCCAAGGTCCAAGTCTGTTTAAGGTGTACACTGTATTGCTGGAGGAGTTTTTGAATGAATGATGCTCAGCAGTTTGCACTAAAGGCCATGATTCCACAGACAGGCAGAGACATGCAGTTTACATCCAAAACAACTGAAAACACACTCTCTCATATTTGAGACTGGAATTTCACTTTGACAGGGGGGGGATTTGGTGTCCAGTATAAAAGGAGGTCAAAGGTTAAAGGTACCGTACAAGGGTAAATGTTGGACAGCTAGTCCACTGGTGCAAAATGCTAAGCACCAACACAATGTGATGGGGAAGTTGCTCTTAGTCAATGTTCTTTAATGGAGAGGAAATTCATCCAAATAATCAAATAATAAAACAAAAATGGACCAGTGTAAAAAATTACTAAAACTAAATCAAAACAGCCTATTTCCCCAAGTAATTTGTGCAATGTTCAGTGCTCATAAAAGCAATGTCAGTCAGAATGAGACTCAAAACCCAAACATGACAAAACAAGATATTAAAAACTAAAACAAGATAAGAGAAGATATAAAACAACACAAATCAAAATGATGAAGCACAATCAAAACAACAGTAGTTGACCACTCTTCAGGCACCTCTGACTCTGACTTATGTAAAACCTTCTGTTATCTTCAGTTCTGCATTCTCTTACCTGTTCCAGAGTACAAGAGAGTGATCCATGCATTTAACTCATCATGGCTTGATTATTGTTAATTAAGTTGGCTTGAGAAAGCCAACTTAGTGATATTGTATCTAAACTTATTATTATTAAGTTGGCTTGAGAAAGCCAACTTAGTGATATTGTATCTAAACTTATTAAGTTGGCTTGAGAAAGCCAACTTAGTGATATTGTATCTAAACTTATTATTATTATTATTATTATTATTATTATTATTATTATTATTCTTCTTACCTAAAATTCTCAATGCATCTCCTCCTAGAGCTTTAAAGCTACAACCACTAAACTCTGCTCAGACTTCAGACCTGTTCTGACTTGAGTTGCTATCCCTTTTCAGACTGATCAGACTTATGATTTTTGATAAAACTGAAGATTAAAGTCATAAAATCTCCATAGACTTTCACTAATGAAGTGAAAACTGAATTTTAGATAGAGCGTCCACTCCATCTGTTGGTAACATCACAACATTACACCTGATATATAATACATTTCAATACAGTATGTGTGAACATGTCCATTCCAATGGGCATGCATTTTATTTTTTTAAATCCTGAAAAAAAACTTGCAGGTCTACAATCGATTTTTTACTTTAATTAGTAAGTTAAATCTCTCTATTTTACATTCATAATATCACAAAATTACACCCCTGTCAGTGAGAGCACTGAAGTTTGAACGAATCAGAGCGCTGCAATTCAAAGCCTCAAAGCTTTTCAAAGACGCCATTACTGCTGGAGAGAGAGATCATAATCTCCTAAAATAGATTTATGTGAGAGAGTTTATGATCAAACGGAAATTGTTTCCGATTATCAAGTAACCGCTGCAGCGTGTTTCCTTGAAGATTTATGCACTTATATGGCCAAATTCTGACTCTCATTCGTCTTTACTCGGCAACGGAGTACATTACTATGGGGAAGGTAGGTGAAGTTTAAACGCGCGTCCTCCTGGACTCGCGCCAAAGCATAACCGTCTAAGCACCTACGTTTATTTATAGCGCTCATTTATGTACTTTATTGCCGAATTCTGACTCTCGCTCGTGAGTCAATATACATTGGAAAAGGCTTCCCTGAGCAGCGCGCGCGCTGACTCTCTTCAAATGCAGCGTCTAACAGTCAAAGTTATTTATAACTAATTCTTGAGTATATAGTTACATTGTGTTAATTCTTTTATCTGCTTTTAACTAAAGTCTGACTCCTGTTCTCGAGTTCAAACGCGCTTCCTGAGCAGATTCGCTGATAGATCGATGTTTTGTGAACACTGAAACAGTAAATGAAATAAGATTTTTAAAGGATGCAAAAAACATGGCAGATCGATTCAAACTGTAAACTGCTTGAGATTAAAAAAAACTGCATTACTCTGCTGCATTACATGAGCAGGAATTATTTAAAAAATACTAATATTTAAGTTATTTTGTTTCCCATGGAGGAAGGCTTTATACAAATATTACATTGCGTTGATTCCTTTATCTGCTATAATTGCCGTGTTGAACTGAAGGCAGATCGAGTCAATCTGAAAACTGCTTGAGATTAGAAAAAACTGCATTACTCTCCTCATTGTACTTTAGCAGGAATTATTTTAAAAATACTAATATTTAAGTTTGTTTCCCATGAAGGAAGGATTTACATATACATCTAAAAAGTATGTATTAGAGGCTCCATATACGCGCGTCCTCCCGCATTCGCGCGTCCACGCCTAAGCGCCTACGTTTATTTATAGCGCCTAAATCTATTCACACACATACATGCATATCTATCTACATTTATATTGTAAATATAAAGGGCTCCATATACATTCAGTGTAACTGCTGTCTGTTTTGAAAGTGGTAAGACTACATAAATAATGCTTAATTACATCTTTAAAATAGAAATAAAACAAAGTATTATTCACAGTATCACAGTACCATTTATTTATATATATATATATATATATATATATATATATATATATATACACACATACACACACATCTATTTCGTATATATAAAAGGCTACATATAGTGTAACTGTGGTGTAACTGCAGTCTCTTTTGAAAGTGATTAGCCTATATTAATAATGCTTAATTACAGCTTTAAAATAGAAATAAAACAAAGTATTATTCACAGTATCATATATATATATATATATATATATATATATATATACACACACACACACACCTCTATACATATATATATATATATATATATATATATATATATATATATATATATATATATATATATATATATACACATACACATCTATTTAGTATATATAAAAGGCTACATATACATGCAGTGTAACTGCAGTCTCTTTTGAAAGTGATTAGCCTATACTAATAATGCTTAATTACAGCTTTAAAATAGAAATTAAACAAAGTATTTTTTGCATTAGTGAAAACTGACCGTTAAAAGCCAAGGATGTAATTAAACCGTAAACATTTTTATAAACTAATTACAATTTTCCAACACTTTGAGCATCAAAAAGCATAATTATAACTTATTTTTAAGTTTAAACTCTCAAAAATTTTCAAGCTAATTAACAATAAATCTTGCTAACAATATGCTAATTCAGCAAATTCTTGCCAGCAACATGCTTATTTATGTTAAATGTTGCTAATGACTTCGGAATTCATACTAAATCTTGCTAGCAACAAGATAATTAACATTAAATCTTGCTAGCAAAATTGATCATCAATTGATTAAAGATTAAATTATGATCAAAGAACATAACGACACCTTAGTAACTGCCTAGAAACAACGCAAGGCAATAACTAACAAGAGTATATATGCTCAAGATCTAATTCTTTCCATCTATCCATCTGTAAACTTTCAAAACTTTTTAAGCTTTTACAAATAAATTTAACTTTCAGGCTAGGCTTTCTCAAGCCAACTGAAGTTTATATCATAAACTTCCTCTATCTAGTTATTATTATTATTATTATTCTTACCTAAAATTCTCAAAGCATCTCCTCCTAGAGCTTTAAAGCTACAACCACTAAACTCTGCTCAGACTTCAGACCTGTTCTGACTTGAGTTGCTATCCCTTTTCAGACTGATCAGACTTATGATTTTTGATAAAACTGAAGATTAAAGTCATAAAATCTCCATAGACTTTCACTAATGAAGTGAAAACTGAATTTTAGATAGAGCGTCCACTCCATCTGTTGGTAACATCACAACATTACACCTGATATATAATACATTTCAAAACAGTATGTGTGAACATGTCCATTCCAATGGGCATGCATTTTATTTTTTTAAATCCTGAAAAAAAAACTTGCAGGTCTACAATCGATTTTTTACTTTAATTAGTAAGTTAAATCTCTCTATTTTACATACATAATATCACAAAATTACACCCCTGTCAGTGAGAGCACTGAAGTTTGAACGAATCAGAGCGCTGCAATTCAAAGCCTCAAAGCTTTTCAAAGACGCCATTACTGCTGGAGAGAGAGATCATAATCTCCTAAAATAGATTTATGTGAGAGAGTTTATGATCAAACGGAAATTGTTTCCGATTATCAAGTAACCGCTGCAGCGTGTTTGCTTGAAGATTTATGTACTTATATGGCCAAATTCTGACTCTCATTCGTCTTTACATGGCGACGAATTTTCGCTGTTGAGCACTATGATACTATAGGAAAGGTAAGTGAAGTTTAAACGCGCGTCCTCCTGGACTCGCGGCAACGCATCTAAGCGCCTAAGTTTATTTATAGCGCTCATTTATGTACTTTATTGACGAATTCTGACTCTCGCTCGTGTTTGCACGGGGAAGACGCATGTAAACGGCTTCCCTGAGCAGCGCGCGCTGACTCTCTTCAAATGCAGCGTCTAACAGTCAAAGTTATTTATAACTAATTCTTGAGTATATAGTTACATTGTGTTAATTCTTTTATCTGCTTTTAACTAAAGTCTGACTCCTGTTCTCGAGTTAAAACGCGCTTCCTGAGCAGATTCGCTGATAGATCGATGTTTTGTGAACACTGAAACAGTAAATGAAATAAGATTTTTAAAGGATGCAAAAAACATGGCAGATCGATTCAAACTGTAAACTGCTTGAGATTAAAAAAAACTGCATTACTCTGCTGCATTACATGAGCAGGAATTATTTAAAAAATACTAATATTTAAGTTATTTTGTTTCCCATGGAGGAAGGCTTTATACAAATATTACATTGCGTTGATTCCTTTATCTGCTATAATTGCCGTGTTGAACTGAAGGCAGATCGAGTCAATCTGAAAACTGCTTGAGATTAGAAAAAACTGCATTACTCTCCTCATTGTACTTTAGCAGGAATTATTTTAAAAATACTAATATTTAAGTTTGTTTCCCATGAAGGAAGGATTTACATATACATCTAAAAAGTATGTATTAGAGGCTCCATATACGCGCGTCCTCCCGCATTCGCGCGTCCACGCCTAAGCGCCTACGTTTATTTATAGCGCCTAAATCTATTCACACACATACATGCATATCTATCTACATTTATATTGTAAATATAAAGGGCTCCATATACATTCAGTGTAACTGCTGTCTGTTTTGAAAGTGGTAAGACTACATAAATAATGCTTAATTACATCTTTAAAATAGAAATAAAACAAAGTATTATTCACAGTATCACAGTACCATTTATTTATATATATATATATATATATATATATATATATATATATACACACATACACACACATCTATTTCGTATATATAAAAGGCTACATATAGTGTAACTGTGGTGTAACTGCAGTCTCTTTTGAAAGTGATTAGCCTATATTAATAATGCTTAATTACAGCTTTAAAATAGAAATAAAACAAAGTATTATTCACAGTATCATATATATATATATATATATATATATATATATATATACACACACACACACACCTCTATACATATTATATATATATATATATATATATATATATATATATATATATATATATATATATATATATATATATATATATATATATATATATATATATATACACACATACACATCTATTTAGTATATATAAAAGGCTACATATACATGCAGTGTAACTGCAGTCTCTTTTGAAAGTGATTAGCCTATACTAATAATGCTTAATTACAGCTTTAAAATAGAAATTAAACAAAGTATTTTTTGCATTAGTGAAAACTGACCGTTAAAAGCCAAGGATGTAATTAAACCGTAAACATTTTTATAAACTAATTACAATTTTCCAACACTTTGAGCATCAAAAAGCATAATTATAACTTATTTTTAAGTTTAAACTCTCAAAAATTTTCAAGCTAATTAACAATAAATCTTGCTAACAATATGCTAATTCAGCAAATTCTTGCCAGCAACATGCTTATTTATGTTAAATGTTGCTAATGACTTCGGAATTCATACTAAATCTTGCTAGCAACAAGATAATTAACATTAAATCTTGCTAGCAAAATTGATCATCAATTGATTAAAGATTAAATTATGATCAAAGAACATAACGACACCTTAGTAACTGCCTAGAAACAACGCAAGGCAATAACTAACAAGAGTATATATGCTCAAGATCTAATTCTTTCCATCTATCCATCTGTAAACTTTCAAAACTTTTTAAGCTTTTACAAATAAATTTAACTTTCAGGCTAGGCTTTCTCAAGCCAACTGAAGTTTATATCATAAACTTCCTCTATCTAGTTATTATTATTATTATTATTCTTACCTAAAATTCTCAAAGCATCTCCTCCTAGAGCTTTAAAGCTACAACCACTAAACTCTGCTCAGACTTCAGACCTGTTCTGACTTGAGTTGCTATCCCTTTTCAGACTGATCAGACTTATGATTTTTGATAAAACTGAAGATTAAAGTCATAAAATCTCCATAGACTTTCACTAATGAAGTGAAAACTGAATTTTAGATAGAGCGTCCACTCCATCTGTTGGTAACATCACAACATTACACCTGATATATAATACATTTCAAAACAGTATGTGTGAACATGTCCATTCCAATGGGCATGCATTTTATTTTTTTAAATCCTGAAAAAAAAACTTGCAGGTCTACAATCGATTTTTTACTTTAATTAGTAAGTTAAATCTCTCTATTTTACATACATAATATCACAAAATTACACCCCTGTCAGTGAGAGCACTGAAGTTTGAACGAATCAGAGCGCTGCAATTCAAAGCCTCAAAGCTTTTCAAAGACGCCATTACTGCTGGAGAGAGAGATCATAATCTCCTAAAATAGATTTATGTGAGAGAGTTTATGATCAAACGGAAATTGTTTCCGATTATCAAGTAACCGCTGCAGCGTGTTTGCTTGAAGATTTATGTACTTATATGGCCAAATTCTGACTCTCATTCGTCTTTACATGGCGACGAATTTTCGCTGTTGAGCACTATGATACTATAGGAAAGGTAAGTGAAGTTTAAACGCGCGTCCTCCTGGACTCGCGGCAACGCATCTAAGCGCCTAAGTTTATTTATAGCGCTCATTTATGTACTTTATTGACGAATTCTGACTCTCGCTCGTGTTTGCACGGGGAAGACGCATGTAAACGGCTTCCCTGAGCAGCGCGCGCTGACTCTCTTCAAATGCAGCGTCTAACAGTCAAAGTTATTTATAACTAATTCTTGAGTATATAGTTACATTGTGTTAATTCTTTTATCTGCTTTTAACTAAAGTCTGACTCCTGTTCTCGAGTTAAAACGCGCTTCCTGAGCAGATTCGCTGATAGATCGATGTTTTGTGAATTCTGACTCTCGCTCGTGTATACACAGGGAATGCAGAAACATGAATATACATTGGAAAGGCTTCCCTGAGCAGCGCGCGCGCTGACTCTCTTCAAATGCAGCGTCTAACAGTCAAAGTTATTTATAACTAATTCTTGAGTATATAGTTACATTGTGTTAATTCTTTTATCTGCTTTTAACTAAAGTCTGACTCCTGTTTTCGAGTTCAAACGCGCTTCCTGAGCAGATTCGCTGATAGATCGATGTTTTGTGAACACTTAAACAGTAAATGAAATACGATTTTTAAAGGATGCAAAAAACATGGCAGATCGATTCAAACTGTAAACTGCTTGAGATTCAAAAAAACTGCATTACTCTGCTGCATTACTTGAGCAGGAATTATTTTAAAAATACTAATATTTAAGTTATTTTGTTTCCATTGGAGGAAGGCTTTATACAAATATTACATTGCGTTGATTCCTTTATCTGCTATAATTGCCGTGTTGAACTGAAGTCTGACATGGCAGATCAATTCAATCTGAAAACTGCTTGAGATTAGAAAAAACTGCATTACTTTCCCCATTGTACTTGGCAGGAATGATTTAAAAAATACTAATATTTAAGTTATTTTATTTCACAGGAAGAAACAATTTATATATACATATATCTCCTTCAGACCAGAATTAGGTTCCAGGTTTCTGAAAAAAAAAATAATAATAATATCCCATTAAATTAGGCATCTATTAATGAGTAAGAAAAAAAATCATAACTCCTTCATAGCAATTTTTGTTGTCAATTGCAGTACACTATTGGTCTTAACAGCTGTGAATATCAAACTAATATAAACCAATATAAAACAAAATTAAACATAAAAAAATCCCAAGGTCAAGAACTTGAACAATATAACATTTCAACTTTAATTTTGAGGTTTTTGTTTTACAAATTGCACATTTAATAAAATAAACCTCTAATAGAAAATGCATTAGAGTCAGTGCAGTCACTTTACACACACACATTTCCTGTGTGTATCTTTCAAGGTATTCCCCAGTGGCACAGAGCAGTAGTGCACTTTGCACTAATCACATTAAATAAATACAGTGATCCCTCGCCACTTCGCGGTTCACTTATCGCGGATTCGCTATTTCGCGGATTTTCATAATGCATTTTTTTTTTTTTTTGGTGCATTGTGCTCAGCATTCTGATTCGCTAAAAACTCACTTCCGCTTCTTGTATCAAAACATGCTACGAATTGTGCTATCATTTTGTCGTCTCGTGCAGTTATGTGTACGGAGGAAGGACTAACGCTTGGTCGCTTAGCAACCATGGTGCGAATGGCCACTGAACTTAAGCGATTAGCTGAGGAATGGGACCCTTTGATGGGCCGTTCATTACAGTTCTCCAACGTAATCGATGGTGGCATGTCGGTGTACAAGGATCTTTTTGCAAAGAAGAAAAAAGAGCGACAACAGCTGCCTATCACTATGTTCTTCTCCCGAACAAACACACCTGCACCGCGGGCTTCAGAAGAAGAGAACACTGCAGAGCGTAGTCAGGATGCAGCGGCCCAGTCTGAAGAGCTGTGAAACGGCCTACACGTGAGTCACTGTATTTGTATACATGTAATAGTTGCTAATTGTAAAAAAAAAAAAAAGTTTTCTATTTCGCGGATTTCACTTATCGCGAGTCATTTTCGGAACGTAACCCCCGCGATAAACGAGGGATTACTGTACATGTAATAGTTGCTAATTGTAAAAAAAAAAAAGTTTTCCATTTCGCGGATTTCACTTATCGCGGGTCATTTTCGGAACATAACCCCCGCGATAAACGAGGGATTACTGTAATGGTATATTCTGTATATGACATTTTCTCAAATTTTCTTCTTAAAATTTGACATATTTTAGAATGAGATTTGAATTTTGACTAATTATTACCCTACTGGCCATAACAGCAAATAGCATTATGATACCACATGAAGACATCTGGGGGGGGGGGGGGGGGTATTGTATTTATTAGATCCTACATATCTCAATTAGCAAGAAAAATTACAAAATTCACATCAGGCAAACTTGTGGGACTCAAGAGGATATATAATAAATTTCAATCAGCATGTGCATTGAGTAGCAGTCATTGGAACCCAATGTCCATTGCAATGGATATGCATTTTTTTTTTAAATCCTGAAAAAAGACTTTTTTAACTTTAATTAGTAAGTTAAATCTCTCTATTTTACATACTAACTATGAAATACTGGCAAACATATCAAAGATTGCAAATATAACTGTAGAAAATGCTGCTTCTGTGTGTGGGAAACAGCGCCACTCACTGACCAACTGAATCATCAGTAATCTCCAAATAAATCTTGTTAGCGACAAACTCTCAAAACTTTTCAAGCTTGAAGCTTTTACAACTAATTTAAACTTTCAGGCTAGGCTTTCTCAAGCCAACTGAAGTTTATATCATAAACTTCCTCTATCTAGTTAAGTTGGCTTGAGAAAGCCAACTTAGTGATATTGTATCTAAACTTATTATTATTATTATTATTATTATTATTATTATTATTCTTACCTAAAATTCTCAATGCATCTCCTCCTAGAGCTTTAAAGCTACAACCACTAAACTCTGCTCAGACTTCAGACCTGTTCTGACTTGAGTTGCTATCCCTTTTCAGACTGATCAGACTTATGATTTTTGATAAAACTGAAGATTAAAGTCATAAAATCTCCATAGACTTTCACTAATGAAGTGAAAACTGAATTTTAGATAGAGCGTCCACTCCATCTGTTGGTAACATCACAACATTACACCTGATATATAATACATTTCAATACAGTATGTGTGAACATGTCCATTCCAATGGGCATGCATTTTATTTTTTTAAATCCTGAAAAAAAACTTGCAGGTCTACAATCGATTTTTTACTTTAATTAGTAAGTTAAATCTCTCTATTTTACATTCATAATATCACAAAATTACACCCCTGTCAGTGAGAGCACTGAAGTTTGAACGAATCAGAGCGCTGCAATTCAAAGCCTCAAAGCTTTTCAAAGACGCCATTACTGCTGGAGAGAGAGATCATAATCTCCTAAAATAGATTTATGTGAGAGAGTTTATGATCAAACGGAAATTGTTTCCGATTATCAAGTAACCGCTGCAGCGTGTTTCCTTGAAGATTTATGCACTTATATGGCCAAATTGTGACTCTCATTCGTCTTTACTCGGCAAAGGAGTACATTACTATGGGGAAGGTAGGTGAAGTTTAAACGCGCGTCCTCCTGGACTCGCGCCAAAGCATAACCGTCTAAGCACCTACGTTTATTTATAGCGCTCATTTATGTACTTTATTGCCGAATTCTGACTCTCGCTCGTGAGTCAATATACATTGGAAAAGGCTTCCCTGAGCAGCGCGCGCGCTGACTCTCTTCAAATGCAGCGTCTAACAGTCAAAGTTATTTATAACTAATTCTTGAGTATATAGTTACATTGTGTTAATTCTTTTATCTGCTTTTAACTAAAGTCTGACTCCTGTTCTCGAGTTCAAACGCGCTTCCTGAGCAGATTCGCTGATAGATCGATGTTTTGTGAACACTTAAACAGTAAATGAAATAAGATTTTTAAAGGATGCAAAAAACATGGCAGATCGATTCAAACTGTAAACTGCTTGAGATTAAAAAAAACTGCATTACTCTGCTGCATTACATGAGCAGGAATTATTTTAAAAATACTAATATTTAAGTTATTTTGTTTCCCATGGAGGAAGGCTTTATACAAATATTACATTGCGTTGATTCCTTTATCTGCTATAATTGCCGTGTTGAACTGAAGTCTGACATGGCAGATCGAGTCAATCTGAAAACTGCTTGAGATTAGAAAAAACTGCATTACTCTCCTCATTGTACTTTAGCAGGAATTATTTTTAAAATACTAATATTTAAGTTTGTTTCCCATGAAGGAAGGATTTACATATACATCTAAAAAGTATGTATTAGAGGCTCCATATACGCGCGTCCTCCCGCATTCGCGCGTCCACGCCTAAGCGCCTACGTTTATTTATAGCGCCTAAATCTATTCACACACATACATGCATATCTATCTACATTTATATTGTAAATATAAAGGGCTCCATATACATTCAGTGTAACTGCTGTCTGTTTTGAAAGTGGTAAGACTACATAAATAATGCTTAATTACATCTTTAAAATAGAAATAAAACAAAGTATTATTCACAGTATCACAGTACCATTTATTTATATATATATATATATATTACACACATACACACACATCTATTTCGTATATATAAAAGGCTACATATAGTGTAACTGTGGTGTAACTGCAGTCTCTTTTGAAAGTGATTAGCCTATATTAATAATGCTTAATTACAGCTTTAAAATAGAAATAAAACAAAGTATTATTCACAGTATCATATATATATATATATATATATATATATATATATATATATATATATATATATATATATATACACACACACACCTCTATACATATTATATATATATATATATATATATACACATACACATCTATTTAGTATATATAAAAGGCTACATATACATGCAGTGTAACTGCAGTCTCTTTTGAAAGTGATTAGCCTATACTAATAATGCTTAATTACAGCTTTAAAATAGAAATTAAACAAAGTATTTTTTGCATTAGTGAAAACTGACCGTTAAAAGCCAAGGATGTAATTAAACCGTAAACATTTTTATAAACTAATTACAATTTTCCAACACTTTGAGGATCAAAAAGCATAATTATAACTTATTTTTAAGTTTAAACTCTCAAAACTTTTCAAGCTAATTAACGATAAATCTTGCTAACAATATGCTAATTCAGCAAATTCTTGCCAGCAACATGCTTATTTATGTTAAATGTTGCTAATGACTTCGGAATTCATACTAAATCTTGCTAGCAACAAGATAATTAACATTAAATCTTGCTAGCAAAATTGATCATCAATTGATTAAAGATTAAATTATGATCAAAGAACATAACGACACCTTAGTAACTGCCTAGAAACAACGCAAGGCAATAACTAACAAGAGTATATATGCTCAAGATCTAATTCTTTCCATCTATCCATCTGTAAACTTTCA
This sequence comes from Rhodeus uyekii, assembly GCA_037043235.1. NCBI lineage: Eukaryota > Metazoa > Chordata > Actinopteri > Cypriniformes > Acheilognathidae > Rhodeus > Rhodeus uyekii. Next base: position 1,876,131 of record JAWRVZ010000112.1, read on the forward strand.
AAACTTTTTAAGCTTTTACAAATAAATTTAACTTTCAGGCTAGGCTTTCTCAAGCCAACTGAAGTTTATATCATAAACTTCCTCTATCTAGTTATTATTATTCTTCTTACCTAAAATTCTCAATGCATCTCCTCCTAGAGCTTTAAAGCTACAACCACTAAACTCTGCTCAGACTTCAGACCTGTTCTGACTTGAGTTGCTATCCCTTTTCAGACTGATCAGACTTATGATTTTTGATAAAACTGAAGATTAAAGTCATAAAATCTCCATAGACTTTCACTAATGAAGTGAAAACTGAATTTTAGATAGAGCGTCCACTCCATCTGTTGGTAACGTCACAACATTACACCTGATATATAATACATTTCAATACAGTATGTGTGAACATGTCCATTCCAATGGGCATGCATTTTATTTTTTTAAATCCTGAAAAAAAACTTGCAGGTCTACAATCGATTTTTTACTTTAATTAGTAAGTTAAATCTCTCTATTTTACATTCATAATATCACAAAATTACACCCCTGTCAGTGAGAGCACTGAAGTTTGAACGAATCAGAGCGCTGCAATTCAAAGCCTCAAAGCTTTTCAAAGACGCCATTACTGCTGGAGAGAGAGATCAAAATCTCCTAAAATAGATTTATGTGAGAGAGTTTATGATCAAACGGAAATTGTTTCCGATTATCAAGTAACCGCTGCAGCGTGTTTCCTTGAAGATTTATGCACTTATATGGCCAAATTCTGACTCTCATTCGTCTTTACTCGGCAACGGAGTACATTACTATGGGGAAGGTAAGTGAAGTTTAAACGCGCGTCCTCCTGGACTCGCGCCAACGCATAACCTTCTAAGCACCTACGTTTATTTATAGCGCTCATTTATGTACTTTATTGCCGAATTCTGATTCTCGCTCGTGTGTTCATGGGGAAGACACATGTAAAAAGGCTTCCCTGAGCAGCGCGCGCGCTGACTCTCTTCAAATGCAGCGTCTAACAGTCAAAGTTATTTATAACTAATTCTTGAGTATATAGTTACATTGTGTTAATTCTTTTATCTGCTTTTAACTAAAGTCTGACTCCTGTTCTCGAGTTCAAACGCGCTTCCTGAGCAGATTCGCTGATAGATCGATGTTTTGTGAACACTTAAACAATAAATGAAATAAGGTATTTAAAAGGATGCAAGAAAGATGGCAGATCGATTCAAACTGTAAACTGCTTGAGATTAAAAAAAACTGCATTACTCTGCTGCATTACATGAGCAGGAATTATTTAAAAAATACTAATATTTAAGTTATTTTGTTTCCCATGGAGGAAGGCTTTATACAAATATTACATTGCGTTGATTCCTTTATCTGCTATAATTGCCGTGTTGAACTGAAGTCTGACATGGCAGATCGAGTCAATCTGAAAACTGCTTGAGATTAGAAAAAACTGCATTACTCTCCTCATTGTACTTTAGCAGGAATTATTTTAAAAATACTAATATTTAAGTTTGTTTCCCATGAAGGAAGGATTTACATATACATCTAAAAAGTATGTATTAGAGGCTCCATATACGCGCGTCCTCCCGCATTCGCGCGTCCACGCCTAAGCGCCTACGTTTATTTATAGCGCGTAAATTTATTCACACACATACATGCATATCTATCTACATCTATATTGTAAATATAAAGGGCTCCATATACATGCAGTGTAACTGCTGTCTGTTTTGAAAGTGGTAAGACTACATAAATAATGCTTAATTACATCTTTAAAATAGAAATAAAACAAAGTATTATTCACAGTATCACAGTACCATTTATATATATATATATATATATATATATATATATATATATATATATATATATATATATATATATATATATATATATACACACACATCTATTTAGTATATATAAAAGGCTACATATAGTGTAACTGCAGTCTCTTTTGAAAGTGATTAGCCTATACTAATAATGCTTAATTACAGCTTTAAAATAGAAATTAAACAAAGTATTTTTCGCATTAGTGAAAACTGACCGTTAAAAGCCAAGGATGTAATTAAACCGTAAACATTTTTTTAAACTAATTACAATTTTCCAACACTTTGGGGATCAAAAAGCATAATTATAACTTATTTTTAAGTTTAAACTCTCAAAACTTTTTAAGCTAATTAACGATAAATCTTGCTAACAATATGCTAATTCAGCAAATTCTTGCCAGCAACATGCTTATTTATGTTAAATGTTGCTAATGACTTCAGAATTCATACTAAATCTTGCTAGCAACAAGATAATTAACATTAAATCTTGCTAGCAAAATTGATCATCAATTGATTAAAGATTAAATTATGATCAAAGAACATAACGACACCTTAGTAACTGCCTAGAAACAACGCAAGGCAATAACTAACAAGAGTATATATGCTCAAGATCTAATTCTTTCCATCTATCCATCTGTAAACTTTCAAAACTTTTTAAGCTTTTACAAATAAATTTAACTTTCAGGCTAGGCTTTCTCAAGCCAACTGAAGTTTATATCATAAACTTCCTCTATCTAGTTCTCTCTATTGGAGAAAGTCAATCAAATACAAATTGTTTCCAGATGGTTCAAAACGCAGCTGCCAGACTTCTGACTGACAACCGGAAATTTGACCATATCTCCCTGTATTATGGTCTTTGCACGGCTGCTGGTATCTTACAGAATTGAGTTTAAAAATTTACTTTTTGTTTTTTAAAGCTCTGACTGGATCGACTCTGTGATCTTTTAAATCCAAATACATCTGTTAGACCTCTGAGCAAAAATTGTTGATTGTCTTGAGATCTAGATTAAAGTTGGGTGACTATGATTTTTCTATTGTTGAGCCAAACCTGTGCAAGAGTCTTCCGGTTTCCCTCAGATGTGTTTGAATCTGAATTTGAATCTTTCAACACAGGCTTATAACTGTCCCTAGAAAATAAGGCTCCATCACTTTTTAGTGTTTTAATCCTCTCCTCTTTGCATTGCAGTCCAAATTGTTTATACTGGATTCATTTTTATGTCTATTTTTAGCATGGTTTTGTACGACCAAACACAATGACCTCTGTTTTATTCTCAATGAGATGTAAAAATTTAAAGAAAACCAAGACCTAATATCATAACTAGTGATCTTAAGCCCGTTTTGTCATTTTTCTTCAAGAGCATGTAGATTTGGGTATCATCAGCATAAAAATGAAATGACACCCCATGCTTGGTAAAAATGGACCCCAAAGGAAGAATATATAACAAGAACAGAAAAAGAGTGCAGAGCAAGATGAAGAAAAACCATCAATAAAAAGTTCTGTCATCAAGATAAGATTAATACCAGACAAGAGCACAAATCTTAATGCCCACACATTGTTCAAGGCGTGAAATAAAGAGTCTACGATCAACAGTATCATACGCAGCACTTAAATCTAAAAGTCCCTTGAGTTAACAGATAGTAAAATATCATTGAAACTTTTCAAATGTACTATTTGAGTCTAAAACAAAAACTTCAGCAGCTGTACTAAAACAGCCTTTTCGAAGGTGTTTAAAAGAAAAGATCTATTTGAAACGGGTCTGTAATTTGATCAGATGGTTGGGTCAAGATTTGATTAAGCAAGGGTTTAACAATTGCATGCTTTAGGTATGTTGGAACAGTCGGTGTAAGAAGTGACTTAAATACAAGGCAAAAAAAACCCGAATGTTTATTTTGTTTAAACAAACTAATTTTAAAACTAAAACTAAATATTTGCCTAGTAATTAATCAAGCCTTTATCAGTTTGAAAAAGCCTAAAAATAAGTTCTGTCCAGCAGCTGTGCAATGTGTAATGCTCTCAAAAGGACATCAGGCAGAATGAGCGCTCAAAACTGCAGAAAAATGGGTCAAAAGCGAGACAGAGCAGCTCAGTGCCCCGACACCACCCTGTGGAGACCTCAGGAGCTCTGACGAAGTCAAATTAGTCACAGACTTTTAAAAAGAGGTCTGAAAATCGGAATGGGTCTTAATGCGGGACAGAGTTACTTGCTACACACAAGAGTGAAAAACAACAACACACAACAGTCAATTTCACAGAAGAGAAGAACATTTGCTAACCCTGATCTTGTTCTAACAGGCTCTGAAAATCAAGCTCCCGCTGAAACAAAGAGAACGAGTTTTCAGAACTTCACACACACACACACACACACACACACACACACACACACACACACACACACTAACCAACGTCAGCATAAAGATTTGTGGACTAAGTACATTAACATTCTCTCTTAAATCAACTCAGCCTGGAAAAGCCGAAAACCTTGTGTGAAGTAACCGCCACATAGTATTATCACACTAATAGTTTATTTGGTCAATAGATATTTTTAATACCAGGAGCTGCAGTATGTATTCACTGGAGTTATGTGTAGTTTGATGTCCTTGTAAGGAGATCCCACTGCAAATTTCGGCTCATTTCATAGTCACACGGGAAACGAAGAACTATGAGAAAATCTTCATGAGCACCAAACAGCTCTGGACACTGCACTTGACCGTGGATTAAACTATTAAATACGTATTTAAATATTAATAAATAATAATTTAATTTATTGAATTTAATCAATTATTTATTTAAACCCTTTGAGCAAACACACATACACACACACACACTTTTTTTGTTGTTGATTGCTGCTGACTGACCTCGAGAATAAGATTGATCCATTCCAGGGTTTACACAATGAAACGTGTACAACCCAGAATTACATTTAAAGTGACATTGCGTTAACAGTTTTAAGTGTAAAGAGTAGAGATAAAGGAAAAGGCGAGGAAATGAAGTGTTGTAACTCTTCAGATGTTGTAAGTGGCACACGGCGATTGAAATCGAATGAGTCAGCCGCAACCTCTTCCTCTTTCTAGACGCTCACCTCTCACCAGATCAAACCAGATGCCTTGACAAACAATGAGTCCACAACACCACAACTAAAGCTAACATCCGCGCACAATTCCACAGTTTCTTTATCAACACGCACACATCTCTGCGCAACGAGTGCAACTGCATCAGCCTCAATACGCAGATTTGGTCATTTCAGAAAATACACAGAAAACAAATTGGTGAAGAATTTACTTTTAAACCATCTTCACTCTAGTAGAAGTACACAAACAATTACAAAGAAATAAAAAGTAACACAATGAATTACGGTACTAAAATGTTTAAGTAGAAAGACTTAAATAGCATTTTCTCATTTTCTACAGTGTAATTTACTTACGTATATATATATATATATATATATATTCAAAATGCATTAATTTAATAAAAAAATACAGTAATTTTCTGAAATACTACTATTATATAATTACTTATCTTATAATATAAAAGTTTATTTGAATAATTTAATTCAAACGTAAATTTACTCATGTGATGACAAAGCTGAATCTTCAGCATCATTACACCATTCGAATATGCTGAAGCGTTTAATGCAAGAAACACTTATTATTATTATTAATAATAATAATAATAATAATTCATATATTTGTGGAAACCATGAGGTTTATTTGAAATAGAAATCTCTTGTAATATTATGAATGCATTTACTGCCTCTTTTGATCAAATGAATGCTGGATATACAGCGAGAGAGAGAGAGAGAGAGAGAGAGAGAGAGAGAGAGATCTAGAGTTTGCTAATAACATTGACACAAGACACTGCAGTGACTTCTGAGCTACCATGTGCCACCTCAAGTGCTGGCATTAAAAGCAGAAGCATCCTGTGCTCGTGGCTACAGCACGCATCACGTAGCAGCTTCCTCTGAGTCAATATAACAGCCCCTCTCCTGAAGCTGAAGGGAATCAAAAGGTCACAACCTCTGGAGATAACAGGACAAATGTGAACTGTAACTGTTAGAGTTACAACAAGTCTGAGTTGGCGACTGAATAAAGAAAATGATTTGATTAGGTCAGGAAGACTAAAGGGGCCTTTTCCGGATCCACCAATTTTAAACAAGACTGACAGTGTTTCAATTTCCTGCTGAGAGTTGAGAAACAGTGGCCATGTTGGGCTTCTTTCCCATTAATAGTGCATGAACTCCTCACATGCCATCCCATGATCATCAGTACACTGTGTGATTCTAGTCATCATTAACTGTCCAAGTCCTGAAGCTTTCTGGATGTCTTACATTGGTACTTCTATAAAGGATCTAAAAGAGATTTTAAAATCAATTTACCTGTGGCAATGTGCTAACCGCCCCACATTTACCATATTTACAAAACACAAACATTAGTAGCAGGGCTCCAGACTGCGAACAAATGGTTGCATTTTGCTAACTTTTTTTCCTTCCGGTATGAGTAAATTTCGTTAAGAGGTCGCACTGGTGCCAGCACCCCGTTGCCCAACTGATGAGAGCTGCTGTTTCTGTTGAGGAACATCAAACGGCAAATGAAAGTGAAACGAAACCACCCTACTCGTTTGAGCTCCTCCTACGGGTCTACGTGACACCGCTACTACACAGCGCTGGGAGATCCTGCGAGTTAGCGTTCGAATTTGCCGCAAAATGAATAACATTGCAGTGAGATCTAGTGGGAAGCAATTTGATAATAATTTGATAATTCTGAACCGAATTATAAACTGATCTGAGTTATAAACCACAGATTTCAGATCAAAAAAAGCTAACATGTAAACCAGCAAAAACATAAAATCATGAACAAAGTTACAGAAGGCTTTTTAAATCCACAAATCACCAACATTCACTACAGATTTCATTTAGCAACACTAACAATAACCATGGTATTATGGCAGAAAGTTTAAAAAAATTAAGACTTTTGAGAGTGAAATTCAAGCACTTTTCAGGGCCTTTCAAGTGATTTATACTTGTTCTATAGCATCTCAAATCTCTAAATATTTTAATAATAACAATTTATGTCATTTTTAATATGATGATTTGTAAAACTAAAAGTTTAAAGATGCAGGAAAAGCACTTTTATCTAAAAATAGAAAAAATGACCACTATAACCAGTAGATGACAGCACTGTTTGACTTATAAGCTAAGCCCACTCCCCAATATATGGAAAAGAGTAGGAAGTCACATGAAAAACAAAAACTTTTCTTCACATTGTGACTGAATTACTCTGTAAATTTACACAAGTAAAGAGCACTCCTTTTATAATCACTGAAGCTGTTGGTCAGTTCAGTACGATACTATAGAAGAACAATGGAATAAGGAGTAGAATATTTACATTTCCCCTAAATCAATTTTTTATTTTTGCACATTACTATTGTTAATAAGTTCATTGTATCTGCATATCAATTAAAGCTCAGTGACGCTATTAGTACCTGCAATTATTAATGCAAAACAATAATAATTTTATTATTAAATTTACTGTACGATTAATTTTACCCCGGCCACCATCAGTAGAGCTCTCAAATGTTAGTCTGGAGCTCTAAGTGGTCTACGAAAGTAAGAGGGAGAGAACCAATGAGAAAAGGAAGTGGTTTTATAGAAGAGTAACCGCAGCAGAGCAGCGGCCCACCAGGAACTGGCTACGTTTTGGTATTAAATCACTGCGAACAGCCCTTTAAAGCAACACGGAGCTGCTCACGTTTGTTTGGCGGTTCCAGCATGAGCCTGAGCAGAAACACTTACACTGCAAACGCACCCAAAAATCAATTAGGCAAATCGGGTGATATCAGTTCACTTTTCAAAATGAAACCAAATTTAACAAGTTAGAGTGGTTAGCCACTGGTATACACATTACTGTTAATATAGATTATTTATTTGTTATCATATCATTTTAATTCCATTATCACAATTATAAGCACATACTGGTTTGTAGCCCAAATAGTTATAGCGTTTACTGCACTTTTTCATTCTTCAAGGTAAATAACCTATAGCGGCGAATGAATCGGAAAGCTCACACAATCAATGAAAATAGAAAAATAAGGTGGATACTGTGTATACCGCTGTTCCAAACATAGCCAATGTTTCTGCAACGGTCATGCTATATGAATCAATCCATACTGGAAAGAAACCTGCAGTGTTTTGGAAACCAGCCCAGATCCACTAGGCTACGCCACCTCCATCCCTTTTAAAAAAGACATAGCTGCTTGTTTTCTAAAAGGAGTATCAAAAGCAACAGGCTTGAGAGCCGTAGCACAGAGAACCCCCAACCTGGCATCAAGCGTGAGAAACTCCGAGATCTCCTGAGGGCAAGAAACTTAACCCAGGAGAGGGGGAGGGAGGGAGAGAGAGAATGTGCAAATGTTTGCTTTATATTTAATTATATGAGTCAAACTTCTATGTCTTCAAACGTCTATGGAGCTGGGAGGTGCTCAGCAGAAAGACATGCAACTAAATAAACTGCTGGAGATCCGAGTAAGCTGCTCTGTGCTATTAAAGACGAGAGGAAAACTCCCTTACACACACACACACACACAAACGGAATGAATGTCTGTCTGCTTGTCTGTTTTTAGATCTAAATCTTGCTTTCCTCTAACTTTATCCAGATGCCATGGCGGACTGGCCATGAATCATGTGACTCCTCACTCCCTCCCTCTCCTTCTGACTTCTCCTTTCTGTCTCTCTCGCTGTCTTCCCAGCAGTCTTTGTGTCTTAATGAACATCTCTGGATCTCTTGTTTTCCATCCATCTCTGCTGTTCTGTGAGACCGAGCCTCTCCAGGGCAGAAGCACATGTGTGAGCGCATTTCTGAGTGACACATTTCTGAAAATACCAGAAACTAAGGAAGAGATCTTCAAAACGTGATGGACAGATGTTGTCTATAGAGCTGTTGTCTTTGTCTTTTTTTTTTTTTCTACAACAGATGCTTTGTGGACCGTAGTAATTATAATTAGCTTAATTTAGGCTAATTAAAAAATTAAATAAAAACTTGTATAAATTGTCTGTGTGGAATAAGGAAAGGACAGGAGACAAGAGGAGACTCAAGGAGAGGAGAGCAAAACAGAGAAGACTTCACATGCTGTAAACAACTTCAGCAAGGACCTGAATAATTCTCTCAAGTAGTAAATACAAAAAGCATTGTCAGAGAAGAAAAGAAAACACACAAATAAGGCTAAACATCAAGATATATGAGTATAACCAGGACCAGATGGAGTCTGTGGACATGCTACACATTCTCAGATTTTGGAGGGAAAATCTCTGGAATGAATTTAAACTTGTAAAATGCAGCAGACCAAGTACTTTACTCTTACTAGTACAATTATCAAATGAGTACAAATAAAAATGTTGTCATCATATTGTTCCAAACCTGTATGACTTTCTCTCGTCTGCAGAACACGAAAGATTTTACAGTGGAGTTCACTTCTCTCGACCTCAGTTAACTCGCCAACCCTATTATGTCGACATTTTTGAAGTGGAACCGCCAATTTTATTGTATACTGGTAAATCTCTGCTGTTAGTTGGTGCACATATGCCTTTTGCTGTTAGCAAACATATACAGTGTATGTACATTTTCATAGCATACCGATCGCTTCAAACAAATCGCCAAATTGGCTGTTGGTTTTCTCGATCATCGGTTATCTCGATGCTTTTTTGCAACCCCGAGGCCGTCGACATAACCAGATTCCACTGTAGTAACCAAACCGTTTTGGTTACCACATACTTCTATTATAATTCACTCAAAATATCTTCTTTTGTGTTCCGCAGGTTTGGAACGACATGAGGGTAATTGGTGATAGAATGTTCATTTTTGGGTGACGAAACCCTGTAATAAAAAGGGAATTTTGTGAACTATGAGGGTTCCAATTCCAATTCCGTCTGGACCTGGACACAGCAAACAGTCTCAGGACATCACTTGAAGTAACCAAACTGAACAAACCACATCATAACACTCTTCAATCCATTAACACGCAAATAAACCACCACAAAAACACCCCAAACACAAACAGCAATGAGAGAAAAAGGCCAGTTACCAGAATGTCCATCATGGCTTGGCGGAGGGCAGCCTACTAGTCTTAAAATCCTCAATGCTGTTAAATGCCTGGACACATGCATGTCATCCCCCCGCAGGCCGCGGACCTCTCCTTCACACACAAACACATGTAACACAGGCCGGAACGCACAGGAACACACAAACGGGGCAACAGTGAGACACAGACACACACAAATAGGGAGAGAGAATGGTGAGGGAGAAAAGAGAGAAAGACTTTATATTAGTCACATCAAGCAAATGCTCACAATTAAATCTATGACTGTGTTTTATCAACTAAGTTAAAGACAGGCATGTTCATTTTAATCGTCTGCTAAAATGAGCATATGGTGGCAGAAACGTTAGGTTTTTAAATAATTGATAAGGGAGAGATTAAAATATAAACATCTGCAAACAAATTAGCATTGTGTGAGATTTAACAGGAAATAATACACATCCATCCTTCCTTTTATGAACTGCTTGTCGCATGTCCATTCCTGCCAGCCAAACTCCTCCTCCGCACTTACACAACAGTTCAAAAGTTTGGAGTCGGTAAGATTTTTCAATGTTTTTCAAAGTCTCTAAGAGTCACCAGTGGTGCATTTATTTGATGCCGTGATAACATCGTTAAAATAACCGTTCATTTTGTTTTAATATCTATTTGAATACATTTTACAATGTAATGTATTCCTATGATGGCACAGCTGATACTCCAGTCTTCAGTGTCACATAATCCTTCTGAAATCATGATTTGATGCTCAAGAAATTTCCTATTATAAGCAATAGTGAAAAAAAGTTTTGTGGAAACCGTGATGCACTTATTCAGGATTCTTTGATGAATAAAAAGCATTTATTTGAAATGGAAAACTTTTGTAATATTGTACACATTCCTGTCACTTTTCAGGTAACTGAAAGCATCCTTGCTGTACACAAGTTTTTTATTCAGATATGTTCAGATTTGTTATGACCGTGTCAAGAAGCTTCCTCATATTCACTGTGAACAAACAAAGTGCTTGCAACTGGAAGCTCATGTCAGGGTTTTGTCACTCAAGTTCTGTCTTGCAGAAGAAATTCCCTATTCGTTGAATGAGTAATTTAATCCAAACAGATCATCAGATCAAATCATTAATTTGAAAACTTTCTGTGATACATAATTTCAGAAATAGTGTTTGTCATTAATGTTAACCAATCAAAAAAAGAAAAGTGTGTGTAAGGGGGGGGGGTTCAGTGCTCTTGACTGAATATCTTTAATGATTTTAATTGTAAGGATTAATCTGTATTTAATTTATACAATGAAGACTATCCATTTGATTACTTTATTCACTTTCTCTAACATTTTTGTACCCACATAACTACCGTTAGACCTAAGTGAAAAACTTTAACCACTGCTTTTTTCTGATTGAAAGATACTGATTGTATCTTTATTCTATTGTATTTATTTGTGCGACTGTTTGCAATTAGTTTAATTTAACGGTATACCTGTTTATTTTGTAAATTCAGTTCAAAGTTTGAAATCAATCTTCCTCAGATTATTTAGCCTACATGTTTATCTTAATTTGGCATGATGGGATAAAAGGGCTCCTGGATTTGCGAATTTCCATTACCGTATTTCCCGCACCATAAGGCGCACTGGATTATAAGGTGCACGTCTATAAGAAAATGTAGGTCTTTTAGGTGCGCCTTATAGTGCGGAAAATACGGTACTTTTATTTTTTATGACTGATAACTATACTGAATAAAGGCATTTCCAGGTTTTCCAGAACCTATGTGAAACCCTGGGAATGAAGTACAAGGTTGGATCTTAATGTCACAGGTCAGGTCTGTTTTTCACAACCAGTTTCTCTTCCACTGATCTTTACTTGAACAGCACTGGTAAAATGCGTTTTCATTGTTTTGTCCACCGACAATCATACCATCATGAATCAAATGTGGCACCTACTCTGATCAAAACAAATACCATGAAATCAAAGATCCAAGTCTAATACCTTTTGAGATTAATGCAAAAAAATAAAAAATAAATAAAAATAGTTGATATTAACCAATATCAAACGTTACTAAATCACTACATATCACTTCTCTAAACTAAAGATCTAGTTTAAATAAAGACCTGCCAAAAATCCCCCACAAATCCTGAAAAAAAATCAGCCCCAGATGTTCAGCCAGCTGCCACGATCCTGTGCCACCCTCAGACACACACAGATGTGAGCTAAAAGGTCAATCAGTTCATAACCCAGTGAGAAACTGGCATGTGATCTCAAACATAACCGAAATTGAAATTCTCTGCTTTTATCACCATATTTCATTAATATTAATGTTCCTAATAATACTTACACAAACACTACCGTTAATGCCATTAGAAGAAAGACAAATATAATGTTACTGCCCTCAATATTCTTATTAAAACCATGAACCTTCAATAGAACTAACAGATCAGGTAGACGGATACTTACATGGTTCCAGGATTTGGGAGTTAGATCATATCTCTGAACTATCAGCTAACCTCTACTAGATCTTCCACAGAGGAGTTTGTGTCTACGCAGGGAACAAAAGGCACTGCTGAGTCTGCTATGGTCAAAATCTCCTACTTCCCTTTTAACTCTGTAAAGGAGAGAGGAGGAAGGGGAGCTACACATGAAAAGAGGAAACGTTCAACAGAAGGCAGAGGAAGAAAAGAGGACATTGGCGAGGACATGCGTAAGAAAAAGCAAAGATGCGGAGAGAGGGAGTGGTCTCTTTCAGTGATGTCTGAAATGGCATTAGGACACTAATGCTGAAACTAAACTGGTTTTCAATAGCAAAGAGTTAAAAGAATCGTTTGCCCCAAAGTGACTATTCGGTCATCATTTACTCACCCTCATGTTGTTCTAAACCTGCATGACTTTCGTTCCTCTGTGGGAAATAAAAGAAGAGATGTTGAAGACTGTGCTGGTTGCTCTTTTCAGAGCAGTTATATATAATGAAGAAAGCTTTCAATTTTCAAAAACAAAGTGTTGTTAAAGTTTCATAAAAGTTGTTCAAATTAATTCAAAAGATTTATGAGAGGACCAGACTAAAATTATCATTGTATCAGAGGTCTCATTTATAAAGTGTGCGTACGCACAAAACGGGACTGGAAACGTACGTACGCCGGTTTCCACGCAACAGTTGTGATCTATAAAACACAAACTTGACGGGAGAATGTGCGCACCTTTAAGCAAACTTTGAGCCGTGCGTTTGCACATTGTGGAGACGAAGGGAATTGGTGACACAGATGGTGAGGTTTTATAAATCAGAATATTTTTTGGCGTATGCCATTTTTGGCTTTTGGGTGCACGTAAACTTTTAGTAGGGATCCTACGCACAGTTTTGTAAATGAGACCCCAGATCATTAAGATGAATTGAAATTATGTCTGTTTCACAGCTAGTTCATGAAGAAGACTTGACTTACTTCACTTCTCATGAGTGAGATTTTCATTGAATAACACCTTAGTCTGTTTCTCACAAGGAGGAATCATTAGACTTCAGAAAACTTGCGATATTTGTATGAACCACTTTATAGAACTTTTATGGAGTTTTTGACCTTTTCCTTAAAGTTTGAAACTAGCATGGAAAATAGCTTCCAGTGTGAAGTCATAATTTTAGAAAGACACGAGGTGGGTGAGTAAATATTTTGCGAGACATAATGGATTGGAATGGAGAATGTGATAATCATATCCATGTAAAATTAGTGTATAAAGGGAAATAGAAACAGGAAGTACAAGAAAGTGACAGAGAAGAGTGTGATTGTGAAAGAGAGAAAAGACCATAGCAGGAAAGAGGAGTGTGATGAAGAAAGTGAGAGAAAGAGCAAAAGAAAGAGAGCGAAAGAGAAAGAGAGAGATGTGGCTCCAAAGTGACAAGTAACTCAAACTTCCTCTTTAATCGCAGTTTTTTCTTTCGGCGACACAAGGTTAATGTTGGGAACTTTTACTCCAGCCTTTTCCATCCGAACAAAAACAATGGCGCAATGAACTCAAGTTGTTTATGTGTACACTTGAATTATTCGGTTGAGTCGTGACCCAAAAATTTGCTCTGTTCAGGGTCTAACAGGGTCACGGACAGCAGGGTTAAAAAGAATGACCTCATCCTTGAAAACCATGAACAAAACTACTTTGTCAGGGATGGATCCTGATTCAACTCCTCACTGAAAGTCTGTGAAACTATTTTTCAGGTTTTACTCCAGCATATGATAGGAAAACAATGCAATCTGAATTATTTTGACAAGCAAGTCGGGGCTTGGTTTTTCTGAGCAATGACAACAGCATTGTGTAAATTCATCGTAAAACAAGCAGCATCATGAAAAACATTCTTGGTCGTTCGTGGGCAGCATGTGTCCCTTTATCACCTGTCTTTCAATTTAACAACCCAATCCTTCTCTTTTCAACCATTTTATCTTTAATGACAATTATAATAATAATCACACATCACATTTTACACATCATGTTTGTAATAATACCAATAAAACACTTTTACTAGACCTAATTTATCATTTAAAGTCCACCTGTAGTCAATCGTTTTCTCTCTTAAAACCCATCTCTGATCACTAAAAATACACATTTAAAAACGAACATCATGCCTTAACTCTACACTCTTGCTTTATTTAGTACAGTAGTACCTCAAGATACGAAAGGCTCAACTTACGAAAAATCCAAGTTACGAAAGCAAAGACGAAACATTTTACTGCTATACATACGAAAAGTTTTCAAGATACGAAAGGTTTCTGAAAGTCCGAGATTCGCCCCATAACAATTTTGAAACTCGCGCCGCACGCCGCCATCTTAGTTATAGTAGACTCGCCACCATCCTCCTGCTCTCCCATTGGTTCCTGATGCTAGCCAAGCCATGAGATCCTTCTCTCTAATTGGACAGCATCCCTCCCATCATGCATCTTCTATACGTACGTGCTGGCGTGCTTTAGCTCAGCCACTCCGCACCCCAAACTTTACTTTATCTGCCGTTTGTCCTCCTCCTCTGCCGCCACTTTCGGAGATAGCCTCACTCGAAAGGTAAGCTTCGACATTTTACGTTATTTCATTGTTTATAGGTCAATTTAGCTTTATTATGAAATTTAATGGGGTGTTTTTGGAGGGCTTGGAACGGATTAGCCATTTTACATGTAAAATGTGTTCCAAGATACGAAGAACTCATTATACGAAGGCCGCCTCGGAACGGATTAATTTCGTATCTCGAGGTACCACTGTATATGAAGCTGTATGAATATGCAGATTAGCACCGTCTTCACTTACTCACATCAGAGATCCACTCGCTCAACTAACTGAGGTAACGCTGCACAACGGTGTCGCTCTTTACGATGCTGGACACATAACGGTAATTAATATGATTATCCTTTTGCTTGACTATGTTATCAAACAGCTAATAATGTGTTGCTAATGTTACTCAAAGCATGTTCCCATTCGCCATCTCGGAGTCAGAGTTTCCTTCTAATTATCAGCATCCTTAGAAATGCTTTGAATAACTTCTAGTTATAGGCATATAGTTCATCATAACGTCATAATATACATCATACAGCCACTATCACCATAACTGTTCAGGCTCGGTACACAGTGCTTGTGCGCGAAATTCACACAATAAGAAAACAAACACAAGTCAGAATCAGAACAAAAGGAAAGAGCAGTCTCTCCCGCTGTTTCTACAGGTGTTGATCATTGGATGAGATGAGAAGAGCCCGCCCTCATGGCAGCACAGCCAATCACATCATCTTGCATGATTGACAGGTCAGACAGCCTATCAGCGCCAGCTGTCAGAGTGACAGTACAAGCGCCAGAGACAACAACCCTCGCAAGAAAGAAAAACAGAAAGAAAATATCGCCAAAAAAAACCTTAACAAATATATGAAAATATTATTATGTGTAAAAAATTTGTGATATAGCCTGCCCCCTTATATAACCCGCACCCCCTGTGGGATTTGTAAAATCTGGTATAATCCACGGGTTATATGCAGGAAAATATGGTAACATGTTCAGGTCATGACTACAATAAAGGATGAGAATGCCCCGCCTCCTACCACATGCAATAATGAATGAATGAATGAATAAAATACTTTCAGATCTGTTTAAGCAATCTCATATAGCATCAACCCAACTCACAGAAGCTTTTCTCATAAAGCCAGTGTTACTTAGCTAACTGTATGTAATGTAAAAATGCCACCTTTGCAATTTGTGATGGCGAAACACTTAAGTTTTAAGAGGAGCTGTGCTTGCGAAGCAGCGTTCTGATTGAATTAGTGCTTCAGAGAGGACGACTGGCCCCTTATGAACCCTGCACAACCCTGAAGGTCCTGAATAAGGGAATCATTTATACAGGATTCTGCTCCAGTGACTGGTCACATTGCTTTTCTATTTTCTCTGGTTTTGTTCATTCAGGAACTGCTGTTGAATAATGCCTATACAGCAGACAGAATGAGTTTTTTTTCTTGCAATAGGATGTGGTTTAAGATATCCATCTCTGCAAACCGTATTGACGGAACTCATTCTTTTTACAAAAATATGTAAATATGCAAAGACATGCACTTTTTTAGATCATTTTCTCTAAATCTGAAAGTACTGAACTAAATATGTACTCGGAAGTAAATAGAGATGGAAAACTTGCCAGAGCATGACTTTACGTCTACTTTACATGCCCTTGTAAATAAATAAAAAAACGTGACGGAAGCACTACCCCCGCTGAAGAAGAGAACCTCTTCCAGAACCCGCTTGACATAAAAACAAAAACTAGATTTGAAGTTTGACTTCATGAGCTGACATGATTCTGCCAAACTACTTCTCACCAAACATCCACCTAGCATTTCATAAAGTAGTAAAACAGCGAGTGTCTCGACGATAAACACATCTTTGGTGTGAGATGCCAAGCGAAAGTAAAAACAAGGCTTGAGTCAGTGTTCTTTTTCACATCTTATTGCGCTCAAAAACATTCAGTGCATTTTCTCATTTATAGAATATTTAATATGAATATTTAAGATATAAGGCTCTCGTTTCATCACCATGAAAGCTGCCGTGATATGAGTGGGAAAAGGTTTGCCTGCAGGGAGAGGAAGCAGAGCACAGCTATACTATAAACAACAAACTCTCACTTCACACAAACGGCTCGGTCTCACACACATGCAAAGCACGTGATCTACGGTGGTTAAATATACTCATGCCTCAGAACCATCTTTTTGTAGCATGCGTAACATATGTTGCACTGTACAGCCCTGAATGTTCAATGAAATAAGGAAGCGCATCTTTCCATCCAGTTGTTTTTCGGACTTAACACAAAACCATATATAAAACACAACCAGAGTAGAGCAATTCATGAACAAACACTTATGAACAGATTCTTCACAATTAAACGGAAGTGTAGACAGATGTTCTTACTTTTTAGGTGTAACAGAAAACGAAACGAAATATGAGGTTAGGATTTATAAATATATCCGATCCGATGTTTGGATCCTAGGAAATATAAGGTAGGTTCAATGCGTCGTGTTGATTGGATTTTGGGACGTGGATGTTGCATTCAACGTAAGCTTGCAGGGGTTTAAGCCGAATAAATGCTTGGAGAAGTTCTGCATGCGTCACCAGAGAGAAGTCTGTCGTCACACTGATGGGTTATGACGCTTTAATTAAACATCTACTTTTTTATTATTTAAACATGTGTACGGGTATATTGCTCATGTATGAAAAATAATGAATTTTTATTTCATGCCAACTTTAAAGAATCATACAAAAACACCTGTTCAAATAGAATCCTTCGTTAAACGTTGAATTTCATTTAATTAATTATATTGAGATACACATCAATTCAATACTAAAATAAATTAATAAAAAAGCATTTGATAGATAGAGAGAGAGATATTAAAGGGCAATGGGGCCTCCTCTGACAAAGCTTTTTTTTCTCCCCAAAATGACTCATTTTGCACTACAAATTTTTGTCCAATCAAATACAACCCGCGACTCCTTAGTATGAAACAAATCATTGTTCACGGCTGTGACGTAGCTAAAGTCTACTGACTATTTGTTTTTAAGAGAATTACTTTGCTCAAAGCTTTTTCAACGGGAAAATACAGCAACAAGAAAGAAAAATAGAGCACCAATAATAATAATAATCTCTAATTCTTGGTTGCTGATTTAATTTTTTTTTGCTAGTTTTCAAGGTTTTTATTCCCTGACTAGATTGGTCATGGACACTCTATTGCCTCTCATATTTTAATGAGACATACGGCTTAATTAATGACAAATGCACCATTACAAGACAATGCACATGCGGTGTGACAGTGGAACAAATGAAGCTCACTAAACCAGCAGAGATGCTGAAGATATCAAAGCAGCTGAGCTTTGACTGGCATGCCCACTGAAAGCTTGCTTGGTGTTTCAAAACATGTCATTCTTTCTGCTAAATATAGACCTTTTGTTGTTGTCACCACAAACACAGAAGGCTACACACACTATGATGAGTAAGGTGAATTCAGGTCGATTGGGACACTTTTGCCTTTGAGTGTGTCCTGATCAACCTGAACCCACCTCTAAGTAACAGACGTGCCTCTGATGTGGTAACAACTAAAACGTCCTGGCTTGACTTAAGAGAAATCAAGAGGTCACGTGTATATATATTCACTGATGGGACATAAACGTCTCTTGACCTCTCTCTCTCTCTCTCTCTCTCTCTCTCTCTCTCTCTCTCTCTCTCTCTCTCGTCAGAGCCGCGCGAGCGCCGTCTCCCCTCCATTTCTGCAGTGACACGCGCGAACGCGTTCAAAGCTCGCCGCCACGCGACACCGCTGGCCCCGCCCCCACACAGATCGAGGCGTGAGCGCGCGCACAGAATTCATTCACTCGAAGGTCCCGCGCGAGCATCGGTAGCGCGCTTTACTACAGTCAGATAGACAGCATCTTAACACGCGCGCGCGCACAACGCGTTCGGGGTTATTCTCACTGGTTACGTAAAACATGCGGTTACTTCACGGAAACACAGAAGTGGGAATACGACAGTGACAGATGATAACCTGAGCTTTATCCTCCCCCACTTCATAGGTGTCTGAACTGAAAATATCCCCTCAAACATCGCTATAATCCGCGCGTTAGCTTTCACTCCTGGCCCAAAACAACACGGTGTCGAAGCAAACCATACGGGGACACACTTTAAACATCGACTGGGCTCAAAACATAACGTGTTATGCAAATACTGTTTGTGTGAGGAAAAATCAAACCGGTATTGCCCGTGACACACTCTCTCTCACACACACACACACAGAATCACTCTCTCACACATACACATACACCATCTCTCTCTCACACACACACACAGAATCACTCTCTCACACATACATTCACACTCAGTCTCTCTCAAACACACACACACACACAGTACATTCACACTCAGTATCTCACACACTATCTCTCTCTCTCACACACACACACACACACACACACATACACTCAGTCTCTCACACACACACATACACTATCTCTCTCACACACACACAGAATCACTCTCTCTCACACATACACTCACTCAGTCTCTCTCAAACACACAGACACTCACTCTCACACACAATCACTCTCTCACACGCAGACTCTCTCTCTCTCTCTCACACACACACCGGGCGCAGGACTCCTGCACGGGGCTCACAAAACATCTCACAGCAGATGACAACTCCGTGCAGCCCTCCAAACACACATCTATCCCAAACACACATCTATCCCATCCCGGCGAAGCGAAACGGGAGACGCGAAAACGAGCGGTTTTCCCTCCTCGACTGCGAATAAGCGCTGAACACATTCAACCGCTGTGTTTCTAGGAAAAGCTTCGTTTACACCAAAGCCACAGAAGTAAGTTCCTGCCCACGAGACTCGCAAATAACACATGTACCGACAGAAGAGAGGGGTTTAAAGAGGACGACTCGTTCTTCGGGGAGGGGGAAACGGAAAATAACCCACCATCCACTGCCAAACTCAACGGGTATGCTGCTGAAAAACGCGAACGATGGCAATACTTACAATTTTGGCATTAAAATGATGTGGAGGGCGGTAGCCGTTTCGTTTTCTGAAGCACATCCGTTTGTTTTTGCCTGTTTTGTGTGTAAAATGCAGTGTCTTTTTTCCTCCAATGCTCCAGCTTGAGAATCGACACCCTTTACGGAGGCAGGCTGAGGCTGAATTGCGCATGCGCTGATTCCGACAGTTCCACTCAGTCGATTGACGAAGGACTTCCTCAGTAATTGTCATTTCCAGCGGAACTTTTCAAGTTGATCTGCCCATAATCAGGCAGTTGAAATAGCAGCCTGCTTAAAGTAACGAGATTACTAAACGTTTGGGACTTCAGTCGTAGAAAAACGCTGACTCGGCCTTGTATTACCTGACTGTTATGTAGCCTACCTGTGGACAAGCATGTATTCTCTCATCTATTCTGTCCTATGTTTGTGAACAACCTAACCTTTCACAAAAATTCTACCCCGACTTAATTTTTTAAAACACGTAGTTTATATAACAGTTAATTGACTACAAAGCAGACATGATTATTTAAATTATTCAGAATTTCTATTAATTTAATCATTGTTTATAAACGTGTCTTCATAGAAATCTTGTAATTATCCAGCAGGGGGCGCCAAACACTAAGAAGAACGACTAGACACATTAATCCCCAACAGCATTTCTGCAAGATTTATGATATATATATATATATATATATATATATATATATACACAAAAAAGCAAATCATTATCAAAAAAATGCAGCTGAACTGGGTTAAAATGTACCTTTAATTGCTCTGAATGATCTAGATTTGTTTTATTGCAAGATTCGATGTGCATTTACTCATAGAGTGCAGGTTTGCTCCAATAGATATTGTGAGCCGTCTGAAGAATTTAAGATACAGGAAAGGCCAATGGCTGAGGGATAAGGGGGGACAGCTGTTAGACGACCACTTGGTGTCAGTAAAGCTCTTTGCCTCAGTCTAGGGCTTAATGGACACCATTAAGAAGTCCCCAGTTTGATTTTTCATATGATTAAATGCTTTTCCCTCCTAAATGCTCCTATTTCTCAGAGCATTTAGTTAAGCACAATACGAATGTCTTTAAAAAGCAATTCCTTTCAGGTATAATTGATGATAGTCTATGTTGTTAAGGCTACAGGCAATTTTCTCTCCCCACCTTTAAGTAGCAGCTCAGCTAATTGTGTTATCTGCTTCCTGTCATCTTCAGTCTGAGACATGAAATTGACCAATCTTTCACCCTCCCTCATCTCTAATTACAACGCTGACATGACTTTAAGCCATAATTAGGTTGAATTCTGGCTTTGTTTACCTCTCTCGGATGAAGAGAGCCAATATGTTCGCTCAGGGTGAAGAAATTTGAGTGTAATTCTCAACTAGCATCGCACTTAAAGCACTTTGACACACTGCGCAGGTCATTAGCTCCTTTTGCATTAGCTTCCTTTCTTTCATAACGTCAGCAATCTGTAATGTGATTTGAGGGCAGTTCCACTATTCGGACTCTATATTCATGCACACATACAGAGTCATCATCCGCTCAGTCCGACCCCCCGCTGCCAGATTCACCCCCTGATGTTTTACACACACAAAAAAACGCCTTGCTGCCAGAAATCTGTGTTTGACTGCTACTGACGTGGCAAGCTGCCCTGCTCTTTACTCACTTGTATTTGCTGGGAATGTCAGTCTTGGCTTTTTTCACCCTGAAAACCTCTGTGCTTCAACTGAAGACTTTCATTTTTTTTCTTGATCATAATCTGCTGGGATGGGATTACTGAACATCTAGTCTCCACTTTGGCTTCTCCCTTTGGTTTCCAAAACCCAGTTTTGAGATATATAGCAGAAACTATGAAGTATGATACAATAAGACCGGAGGGGTTCAGACTTCTGGTTATTGCAAGTGCTGCACAGTGTATTTTATAAAACAGTTAGTCCTACACTAATCTGATATTGCTTGTATATAAATAGATATTTCTAAAAATGAAGAGCAGTATGGATACATTCCTACTGGTACCATATCGGTTATGAGTCAGTTTACAATTGCATTAAATATATTACATTTTTTTAGATTTAGATTACCTTTGCTTTCATCTGTGTTGTCAACATGAACTAAAACTAAAACCTTTAAAAATTGTGATCGATAACTTAAAGCTAAATTAGAACTTCAAGACTGGAAATGTTGCCTCACTTAAGTTTAAATATGCTAAAAGTACTAAAATAAAAAAAAGAATAAAACAAATGACAAAAGAGCACAAAATGACTAAAACTTCAACTAAAATTGCAATGAAACCTATAAAATATGTATTATATATAATACAAAATATGAGTAAACATCATATAATAAATAATACAAAAATAGTACTGCAATATTTAAACAGTTCTTTTTCACACTGTATATTATAATTTTGTGACATGTTATTTCTACCTAAATACTACATAATTTTAATACTGTTCATTTATCAACTACCATCTGTAACATGCAAATAATTGTAAGCATATTGGTATCTGCCAGAGTTTTAAAGTCAGTACATCCCTAAACAAAGTGTTTTACTGGTCTGTGGTAGTACGGTAATACATTTGCAATATTAGCAATGTTTCCAATATAAAACACCTCTGAATGGAAACAGCAAAATGCGCATAAATTCTGTAATGTGCAAAAATAAATCTTATGTGCTCAATTGAGACAAAAAAAAAATGTTTTATTCGATAAGAATACATGAGCATAAACTAGGATGGAAACACACTTAATGTTCATATCTTGTATGATCAGAAACCAATGTTTGTGGACTAGATTTTTAATAAAGTAAACACACACAAAGATTTAGCATGCAAGGCCACAATGTACTCTGCATATTCAGAGCAATCAGAAAATATGTTTCTTTTTGTCCTCAGTCATCTGTAGTTGATGGTCAGGCCTTTCTCATCCTCTAAGATTTCTTCAACTCTTCGTCTCTAAATAGAGCACAAAAACAGAAAAGCAACAGGAATAGTAAACATTGTGTTCTTAAAAATGTCCTTCCAAGTTTATTCTTTAACATTATTCATTTAGCAGACATTTTCTCCAAAACAACTTACAAATGAGGAATGCTACAACCTAAACGTTTAATAAGCAGTCAAATAAAAATTCTGTTTTC
The DNA here is from genome assembly GCA_037043235.1 of Rhodeus uyekii. NCBI lineage: Eukaryota > Metazoa > Chordata > Actinopteri > Cypriniformes > Acheilognathidae > Rhodeus > Rhodeus uyekii. The sequence goes on from JAWRVZ010000112.1 coordinate 1,899,134, forward strand.
ATTTACTCACCCTCATGTCATTCCAAACATGTATGACTTAGTTTCTTATGTAGAACACAAAACATATTGAAGATATGGTTCAACTGGTTTGTGAGCTTCAAAACAATGACTTTGATTCAGCCTCATTGTCATTATCTAAAACTAAGAATATTAGAAATATTAGTTTATTGCAAGAAAAAATAAAGATAAAATAAATGTAGCCTTGGAAAAAAGTTCAGTCAAAGAAATATTTAGTTCAGTCATGAAACTCTGGAGGGTGCAGGCTGATACGTCCTTTACATGCAATCTGCAAGCAATCACATCATCACCTCATGGCACGTGCTGATTGGCCTTTGCTGATTCTGCAGCAAATGAGATTGCTTATTCAAAATCTAAACAGTCTGGTTCATTCTTTGCTCTAATAACGTCCTGCAGTGCTCTATTAAAGTTCCTCTGAAACCCTCCACCTGCCCCAGCTCCACCTGCCTAGATCTTCTACGGGATTGATGTCTACTTATAGCGTAGCAGCATATCTTACATGCTCACAGCATGTATTTGTCAGGTAGCAGGAAGCGGATGAAGCTAGGACTCAATTGTGCAAAGAGAATGGGGATTTTATTATAACTAAACTAAAATAAAACACAACAAAAACCACCCCGAGGGGGAAAACAAGACCAGACTAGAAAAACAAGACGGGGTTGACGCGAACATGAACACGAATATGTGCACGAACATGCACAGCCATGGAATGACGACGAAACAGCACATGATGAGGATAATGAGAAAGAAACAGCTGGGACAAATCAAAGTTAACCAGGGTAACAAGGTGGGAAGGGTTTACAATGACAAGACACAAACACGCAGCCAATGCGGACATTCTTCGCCGCGTGTTCACATTAAACAAAGACGGCGCTCAGTTTGTAGCCAGCTGCGTGCCATCTTTGTTTATTGTGAACACGTGACGAAGCGCGTGTGCATTGGCTGCGTGTTCATGTCTTGTCATTGTAAATAGACACCAAAATACAACATGAAAGCGTGCGGCCGAAGTAAACACAAACCGCGTGCTTACAACACTGCACAAAGACCCGAGAACACGCGGTACAAGCAGAGCTTGAAACCACACCCACTCACATAACGTAGAGCATGTGAGAACGAGCAACCACTGATCTCGCGCGCTCACAACAAGGACAAACACACAAGTCATGAATGTCCGAACCCCGACACAAAACCTAGACCGAACAAGACCGTCTGGGGATCGGACATCATGACCCTGTGTAAGACAAGAGAGCGCGAGACTCGAACACTCAAATCCGCGCGCACACACAAAACTCGAGACATTACGGTAGTGTAAGAGCTCTGCCACAAAACCAAGAAATGACTAGACCGAATGTGGCAGAACCCTGACAGTATTTATTAGCAGTAGCAAGTCCATACTTACTCTGCAGCATCAGCATAGCAGATCTAGTCCGTCATGACCAAATACATAAACATCGTCATATTCAATAACATGCTAAAACTATTCAGAGATTTATCTTAATTGAACTAAAACTACTCTTTTGAAAACTAAAATTTAAATCCAAATAGTAATGTAAAATAAAAATAAAAATCACTAAATCACAAAAAATACACTAAAATTAAGATATGATATAGGTCATTTAAAATATTAAGTACAAGTACTAGTATCCGTATAGTACTAGTATAGTATGTGTCTGGCTTCCGCTGTCATTTGCTTCCAGTTATTTTTAGCTCTACAAAACAGCTTGTTATGCTGCTGGATATTGCAAACTGGTATTTCTTACCATATTATTTTAGTCTGTCATAATTATAATCTGGTTTGAAGCACAAACAGTTTTACGGTTTACTGCACTTTGATCTTGCACATTCAAAGAAAATCCCATACTTCCACATTGAAAAATAAGGTGGATATAAACAATACAAAAACAACCCTGCTTTCATTGTCTGGGCATCAAAAATAACTAAGACACTAAGACAGTCAGGTTTGGCACGTAGAACATGAGGCTAAAGTGCGTGATACATTTTTTAATTTTTTGGGTGATAAAATAATTAAATAGTCAATATTCATGTGCTTACAGAGGCCTTTAGCATTACAAATAAATGCAATCTCTTGAACTGTGAAGCCAGAGGCTAATGAAGACCTCAAGTATGGATCTAGGGATCAATAAATCATGCATGTCTGATTTGAGTGCGCTCTTTTAACTCCGTGTACACTCTGAACGTCCTGATTCAGTAATGTCAGTTGCATCAATATAGTGTCTCGCATAGCCGCAGTTTGACCAGGTCTGCTGATGTTACACAGATGACACTTGGCACTGCATTGACATTTTACTTCTAAAGATAACATGACTTTGAAAGGACAGTCAGAGTAGGACCCCTGTTGTCACGATTCTTATAATTTTTTCTTTTTAGCTTTTCTTTGAAGTAGCAGAACCCTTTAGGGTAAAATAAAGACTGGGATTAAACATAAGCAGCAACTTCAATATGCTCCTGCTTCTATTTCTGTTGTAGAGCAGGCATCAAAGATCATTTTGGGCCGACTTGCATATTTCCCTGAGCTACATATATACTGATGATAAAAGAAAAGTATTGGGTATCAATGAGATTTGATACATTTTAAGCAAAAATATCCACCTGTAATTGGTCCATGCAGTCCATGTGGTTTATCTTCCTCTCCCTCACAGTGAGTAAATGCTCCAGGCGTACAGCCCTCTGCGTGTTAGACTGGCATGAAATCATTAAGTTAATTTCCTGCTCCTGAAAATTTACAAAAGAAGAGAGATTACAATTTTAGGCAAGCGTCAAGGAGGCAAATGCTCTATTGAGTATCCTTCCAAAGAACCGGGTGAGATTCATATCATTAACATTTTCACACTTGTCTAAATCCAGAGGTTCGTGTAATATATTTTCATTAAAGGTGCACTTAGTTTTTGTCAAACTCAAATAAATTACATGAAATTACTATAAAATTAGTTCTGTAGAGTTCAATAAAGATTATTGAGGAACATTCTACAAGACAATTATGAATACTTGTAATTATTTGTGAAATTTACTCGCAATTTCAGAGTGAAAACGGGTTCAAGCTAAATTTTTTCAGTGTTCTTTGAAAAAATATGTTAAAAATATTGATGAAGCTGAAGCAGCGACAGATCTTTTCTTCCGTATTTTAACACACATTTGAGTGTAACAGATTATCGGAACAAAAAATGGAGGGAAAAGTAATTTTATGTGACATGTTTGTGGCTTCATGTCGTGAACTAAATAGGACAACCTGCTAAATATGGCTCTTACGTGAAAAAAAATGTATTAATTAATCACGGATGATGTACAGCCATTGCCAAAGGTGTTGGAAGAGACATCAATTTAGTGTTTAGCAAAGTTTGCTGCTTCAGTTTTTGTAGATTCTTTTTTTTTTTTTAAATTATTTGGTTTCCATGGTGGAAACCAACGATAAGCATTTCATAAGTTTTAAAGGCTTTATTTGCAAAAACATCCAATACATACAGAGTAAATATTATACAATATTATATATTACACAATACAGTGTTGACCATTCTTCTTCATAACCTCTGCAATTCTCTGCAATGACATGCTGGATATCATCTTCTAGGCCAAATCCTGATTGATGACAATCCATTCTTGCCTTATTAGTGTTCGGAGCTGATCGCAGTTTGTGGGCTTGCTTGTTTACTTGCCTTTTGATGATTGACCACAAGGTTTTGGATCACAGATCCAAAATTTCAATGTAATGATCTCCGAGCCACATCATTATCATTCTTGCCTTGTGACATGGTGCTCCATCATACTGGAAAAAGCACATGTCATCACCAAATTGCTCTCACAGGACGTTTTAATACTACTCTTTATTCATGGCAGTGTTTTGGGCACAATTGGGAGAGAACCCACTCCTTTGGATGAAAAGCAACACACACACACATGGATGATCTCAGGATGCTTCACTGTTGGTACGACACAGGACTCATGGTAGCATTTCCCTTTCTTCTCTGAGTAATCGATTTTCCAGATGTCTCAAACAGTTGGAAGGGGTTTTCTGCTGTGCAATCCTTGCACTTCCTTCAGAATTTAAATCAATCTTTTATGGGGTTTTTTTGGAGAGAATTGGCTTCTTTGTTGCAATTCTTGCCATCAGGTCATTGTCCAAAGAAGCATTTTGCAATTATTTAAGATGCATCTAATCATTTTGCACACTAAACAACATTTATCTAATTATAATTATTTTATAATTGATCTCTGCCAATATGTCTGGTCAAGGCTGTAAGCACACCGCTATAACAACTGCTATTGGCCTAGGGCAACGAAAAGACAAATATTCTGAGTGCACCTTTAAATAAATAAATGCATTCATACATAAATAACCTGCCTTTAGGTCTCGATAGTGTTGTCTCAGTTGTTTAACGCGATTCCTCGCCTCTGCGGCTTTTAATTGTGCTGTGAGTTGAGTTGACCGCTCTGCAGCAGCGATGGGCTTGCAGACCTGACAGGATTTTTGATGATTTAGATGCGCGGACACGCGCTGTCTCGCTTCTGCCATCCATCTTTGTGTTTGTTTAGACGGCTCGTTGTAGACTTCATGACGAGCTCTCTGCTGAGGGCACATCTTCACAGAAATACTGTTCTGTGAGTTTCGTCCTGCCATCTTTCACTTCCACAACGGGTCTCAATTATAAGCTAAAGGCCTATAACAAATTGTTTTTATGTTAAATTAGCTTTTCAAGCTGGCAAACACATAATAGCCTACTTTTTGTTTCATAAAAAACAGTAACAGTGTGAAGAGGGGAAGACCTTTAATATGCTATGAAGATCTCCTAATCATACAACAATAGGCTGTTGGTTGATGATGAGGAGATCTTCATAGCATATTCTCCTGAGACCTAGAAAAAAAATATTTTAATTTAGTACTTTCTCTTATAATAGCATTGTTTAGAGCATAGGAAACAAATGGGGGGTGGGGGAGGAGGTTTTTTTGGAAAAAAATAAAATAATATGCTATGCCATGTCCACTGTAGTGAAAGCCAGGACTCGGTTGTTTTAAAAATAAAATGACATTATGTGCGTGTATATGCAAAAACAATGTGAATATGTGGGTAAAATGGCCATAAATGGTTTCTCCATTCTATACACTATATCTAATTAGCATTTTAATGTATTCTTGGGGCATCAATTAATGAAAAAAAGAAGTGTAATAATAGGAGTAATAACAGGCAACATTTTCTTAATATATATATATATATATATATATATATATATTCCTGTGAAAATTTAGATAATGTATGTATATGTATATATATATATATATATATATATATATATATATATATATATATATATATATATATATATATATATATATATATATATATATAATTTATTTCCCAATTCACTTGTTGTGTCTCCCAAGATAAACATACTCCTGGAGTACTTTACAGCAGACATGTATGAAATCAATATTTTGTAACAGAAATTCATAGTTTGATTAGAAACCCATACAATTTCCTGAGATTTTGATGTCTGGCAAACAAAAATGTGTCAGATTTAAATGACAATTACAAAATATTATCATAATATCCATGAGAGTTCCAAATTCGATCACTAAATTAATGTCAATCATTTTTAAAGAGCAAGAAGTTATAATGGTGAAACCTCCCATTGACATTTATGCATTTGGCAGACGCTTTTATCCAAAGCAACTTACTTTGCATTCAAAGAACACTTTGAATCAGTTTTGGCGTTCCTTGGGATTGAACCCATAAACTTGGAATTGTAAACACCAATGCTCTACTGATTGAGCTACAGGAAAGCATTTAGTACTTCTGAAAACCCCACAATGTCATCTTTATAGGACTATTAAACTGTGAATGAGAAATTCACTAAAACATAATGTCCACTACAGTGGGCAAAAGTCTATTCCTGGGCTATTAAAAGTTTCCTTTTTATATTGCCCTATGCATTTTTATTTTCCATGTTGCACCCTAGTGGTATTATTTGTTCTCATTCACACTTTGAAAACGATTTCCTCAAAGATTTGTAAAAAATTATATATTTTTTATTTTTAATAAAGTAAAATAAGACTGTAACGAATTATTGATTATTAATAAGGAATAATGTTTTGGTTGAATGAGAGAGTGATTCGAGTGCTTCACTCTTGTCGCCACCTGTTGGTTAAACGATGTAACACGCAGAAATGATCAGTGGGGGAATACGATTGAATCGTTTTGTTGAACGAATTCAAATGATTCGAGTTGCAGACATAAATGAAAAACCCCATCCATGACATCAAAGTAAAATATAACGCTCAGCGAATTGTTTATTTATTTAAAGATTTATAAACCTCCTGGATCTGTCTGTCAAACATAAAACTATAGGCATTGATACAACGTATTTGAGACCATAATTTAAAACGTTTTACCTCACGAAACTCAAACGAGTAACTCCCTTCAGCAGTTGAAGAAGTGAACTCTCGCTGTTTACTAGTCGTCATGGCGATTTGCTTTTTGTCTTGTAGACAAAAGCAATGAACCAGTTCTGCAAACCATGCAAGTGTTAATGCATGAAATGACATTACAGTCTTCGTATCCTATTACAGTTAGTCTGAAACACGATTCAGTGAATAAAACCCACAGCTCGTGAACGTGAAAGAACGGACATATTACGTTTTTTAGATCACTAGCATGTTTTGAACATGTATGGTAATATGTTCATAGTATTCACATGGTACTGTAGGCCTATATGAATATGATAATCGTATTATATAGACTTATATAGATTATATTATTTAGAATTGTCATTTGATACCACAGTACCATAGCAATACACCCTTAAATGCACTTGTGTACACTTTTATAAAGGAAAAATTATATACTTTAACGGAATACACTTAAGTGTGAATTAAATGTAATGTTCTCGACTAACTAAATGTGTATTATATGTAATTGATTTCAACTATCACATATTAAGATCATATTAAATGCAATTAGCTTAAATTTTGAGTGTTTTTTTTAAACTACTTAAGTGGGACTTCTTTATATGTACTTTCATAATTGCTTCAAAGTGTATTTCTTAATGTACTGACCATAAATTAAAGTGAATTATATTTTGATGTCAGATAAAAACACAATCACATTGTGGCTGTACAACAAAGAAGAATTCAAGGAAACAGGTTTTAATCAAACTTGGCGAAACAAACAAGAGAAATACAATCACAAATCTATAAACCAACGAGAACAGACAGAGTAAAAGAGACCTCAGGGTATAAATACTTGACCAAACATAGGGAACTAATGAGCTAATTAACAAGGTGACTGACTGGACACGGATGACAAAGATGAACTGAATGTGGAAGAACGTGAATCAATTGAACTCAAACTGTGACAAACGCACTGAAGTTGAAAATAAAATAAAATGTGTTTCATTTTTTTATTTTTTTATTTTTTTTACATATTTTAAGTATATTAGTCAATACATCAAAATAAGTGTACTTATGTAAAACGTTATAAAATCACAGTTATTTATTATGTGTTTAAGTAAAACTTAATTAGACATTAGTGTTTTTATGTGCACTTTATGTGCAAGAAATATTGTCATTAAAGTCTTTAAACACACTTAAGAGGCCTTTAATTTGAATTATATTATATATTAGCCATCAGTGCTACTATAATGCACTTTCAATATCAGTGCAAATGCACTTTTTAAAAAGTATACTTCTGGGATTTGAAAGACTTTTAATACAATTAAGCACACTTCTTTTTCACAAGGGTATTTGTCAGTGAATTTCTGGCATGCATTCTGAGGTAAACAATGTAATGAAATAGATGAAGTGAAGAATAACTGCAATAAGAGATTGTGTGTAAGATATTTGGCAGCTTATGATGTTTCTGTAAAAGGAGGAGCGGGCGATTGGCACGAGTCCCAGCTCCTCCTCACGACAGGTGCTGAAAAGACGAGAGATGAGAGTTGAGATACATGCTGCCTGTTCACATCCTGTTCTGCAATGAGTAAACAAACGAGAATGGGAATTCAAACATACACACTTCCTGAAAATGAACTTCTGTACACAAACCTGCACGTGTTTTTTCTCTCACCTCCCTCTGCTGGGTTGTAATTGGTGCTCTGTGGGCGCTGTGGGGGGGAAATTGGACTGGCTGCTCATGTCACCATGCAATTAACATTGATCTCAGAGTGCTGTGCAAAGTTTAATGCTCTCCATCACTATGGATCCCACAGTAGCACACTGAACCCCTGCTGTGATCTGTGAACTATATAATGTGGAAAAAATAGAAAGGTATATCTTATTTTACAACTTGTTTCCATGACAATCCAACAGGCAAATCCTTAAAAAGACCATAAAATGACAATAAAACCTATAGGTTACAGCTCAAATGATATAGTAATATAGTTTTAAAAATACTGTATGTAAAATTGGTTTGATTTTATTTAAATAATATACTTTAAAAATGTATTCATTAAAATTCCTTGGAATAAGCATACATTTGTTAATTATGAAAACAAATAAATTCAATGAGTTACAAATATGAACATGGTTCAAATTAGGCAATCTATGAAAAAGGCAAGCTTAATTTAGTTAAATGTACAAGATGATAAATAAACCTGTTTATTGTGTATTTAAAACATTATGTTCATTATAGGTTACTTTTTGTGTAATTTTTACTTTTTATGGCTAACAAATATGCATCATATAAGTTTTATTATTTTTTGTGTAGTTTTAATACCATTTTAGTTTAGAGAGATTCAGATTTGTAGCCATTATTATTTCAAAAGCCTCACATTTTTTATCTTTCTTTTTTAAAGAAAAGGAGTGACAAGTTGAAGTTAATGCGTCATAAGTGCTGTCAATTGAACTACTTCTGAACCAAGAACATTTGTTTGACAACCCAATGAAACCACCACATGCTTTGTTTGTACAGCGAGAAATTGTCCATCTCCTCCAGAAGTTCATATTTGAAAAATGTGTTTCTAAGAGCACTCTCTGTTGGGCTCTGAGCCCATAAAGGCCCTAAAAGCTCTTGAAAGGAATGATTCATGGTCTCTCCGAGGGCGCTTGTATTAATCTTTAGAAACACCATACCCCGCTAGAAAAGAAAAAGTTTACTTTCAGTATAAACTATAGAAATGTGCTTGAGTGGTTCAGCATTAATGTGTAGCGAGAGAGAATAAATACTATATATTTCTCTTTAGTAGCAGGACAGTTATTTATGCCCTTCTGAGCATGTCTTAGTGATTAAAAACCACATGGAATGGTTTGATGAACAGTTGTTTTATCCTGTGTTGATATATTTTCAATTCAGACAGACATTTGAGATGGGAAATACTAAAGTTTTTACCTGGAAAATTGTATTTTCGCTGTTATACGATAGGGGGCGCTATTACAAATATTCTGAAAGAATAGTGAATCTCTGGATCAAAACACATGTGAAGAAGACGCAGAAACAAGAGATATCATATGTAATCATATAAACATATGTGAAATAACGTGATCACCAACTTTAAACAGCATATACATCAAAAATGCCTAATGTTGAATGAAATGTTGACCCATGAAGAGCTATAGGATTATGAGGCTTTGTGGGTGATCTACTCCATCTGTTTTTTGATCACTGTTCTGAATCCAATTTGGTCTTAGTCTTTGATCAAATATTCCCAGATTTTTGCTCAAAATATTGCTTTTATATGAAAATTAAATTGTGCTTTTTATAAAGCAGAGTTTTTGGTTTTCTTGTTTGTTTAAAAGCAGAGGCTCAGATATGTTCCGATATTCATAAAAAAAAATATTCTGGGGGCCATGACATATTTGGCAATTGGATGGCAACTTAATAAAAAAAGAAAAAAAGAAAAGAAAAAGCAAACAACAAACAAACAGCATTTAGCCTTTGGTTAACATCACAGGTGGGCAAGTTGGTCCCATTTAAATCAATGTAGATATTTAACATTCAGGTATGGAATATTTCTCACTTAGCACCTTCGTCTTGCAGACCAGCCAGAGTCAGAGAGCGATAAAGAATAAAATTAGCCTTTTGTGGGTTTTGGATCTATTAGAACCTAAAATCAGAGAGTGACCATTCTGATGAAGAGGTTTATGGTCATCCTTGAAAGGAGGATCAAATTATTTCTTTACTTTAAATTTGTGTAATACTGTGCTGTTGCCATATATTAGTAGCAGGTGGTATTTATGATTCAAACATGACAACTCTTGGAATACTTTTAGCATGTTACTTAATTTGGTGATGTTAATGTATTTGGACTTGGCAGATTAGATATGTTATGTTGCCTTAGAGCAAGTATGTACTTTTTACTAATAGATACAAAGACTAGTTGCTCCATAGCCCATGGTGGAGTCGATGGCAGGAGGAGCCATGGTGTGACAGTGACTGTCGACATCCTGGTGATGAGGAGATGGAGACGATGTCAGAGGATCCCAGGGTGCAGATGGAGAGATGGTGGGCCTGAGTGGCACTTTTGGTCCAGGAAACCTAAGCGAGCGTGTGGTGACTAGTGCTCGAGGCAGAGTCAGAGTATCTGAGGGCTGAGGTGGAGCCACTGTGACCTAGGATAGAGGAGTGGAAACAAAGGTTCGAGAGACTCTGGTGGAGCCAAAGGAGGAGCCAAAGCAGACCGAATAGCCGAAGGCCCATCAGGCAAATGGGCCTAGGTAGAGCTAAGGGATCCAGGACCAGAACGGAGCCACATTATCCTCTTGCTCAGGCAAGGCTGTAGCACTACCTGTGGCTTCACACCCCAGCAAGACTTTCCCAGGAAGACACAGGGATGAAGACATCCAGCAGAGGCTGGACTGGAGGACTGACTGAGCTTTGCAGTGATAAAGGAGGTAACTTTTTTTAAAAAGTTTTTAAATAATATTTCTGTCAGGGTTCTGCCACATTCGGTCTAGTAATTTCTTGTTGTTGTGGCAGAGCTCTGACACTACCGTAATGTCTCATGTTTGGTGTGTGCGCACGGATTCGACGGTTCGAGCTGCATGCGCTCTTGTCGGTGTAACGTCTTGTGTGCGGGTTATGATGTCCAGTCCCGATACTTTGGTCTGGTTCTGTTTCTGTTTTGGGTCGGGATTCAGACATTCATAACTCGTGTGTTCGTCCTTGTCGTGCTTCATGTTATGTGAGTGTGCGCGGTTTCGGGTGTCCGCATTGGCTCCGTGTTCGTGTCTTGTCATTGTGTTCTCCTCCCTCCTTGTTTCCTGGTCATTAGTTTGATTTGTCCCAGCTGTTTCCCGATCAATTATCCATCCTATTGTGTCTTTTTAATCCCTCCATGTTTGCTGTCTTGTGCTGTTTCGTTGTCGTTTAATGGTTGTGTTGCTCCTTGTCTCCCGTCTCCAGTCAAGTTTTTCCTAATCGAGTTTTGTCAGTCCAGTCCAGTCTAGTCTTGTTTTTCCCCCTCAGGGTTGTTTTTGTTGAGTTTTTGTTTGCTTTCTGTTATAATAAAATCCCCATCATCTAGCACTATTGAGTCCTTGCTTCATCCCCTTCCACACACCCTGACAATTTCAGAATATTAATGTTTTTAGTGTATTTTGTTCCAATAAATACAAAAAAATATGAACATAAAAATCTTAAAAACCTCAAACTTTTCACCTGTATCTGTAATAAAACATACTGACCTGATACACTAATAACTCTTACACTTAATTTACCTAGGACACCAAATGATTCTGCAAGTGAACAAAACTCCAATTTAGTTTAATTCTGTCTTTAAGATAAGAGAATGCTCAGAGAGTCCCAATAGTGAAGATAAAATGTGGAGTGGAGTGAAGACAAAATGTGTTGAACAATCACTCGACAGCAGGAGAACAAGGTCATTAGTTCACCCAAAAATGAAAATGATCTTTTTTTAAATTAGCTTTCTTTCTTCAGCCAGTTATATTAAAAAATATATCCTGGCTCTTCCTGTCACAGAGTCAGTCACATCCTCAGCATCAGACATTATTGCTCCACCCACTCGTTCACAATCACCGAGTTCTATTGAGCAACATCTGCACCCACACATCATGGTCTCACTATGTCACTGTAACGGAGTTAAATGTTCAGGGAGGAAGGAGGCGGGAACCGGCAGACATTTTAAGACTTTAATAATCAAAATAAAACAAATACAAAACGAAAGTAATGGCGGCGGCCCCTCGCGGTCGACCGCCGCCCACACAAAACACAACATAACATCCAGGCCTGGTCCTCTCTCGTCTTCACTGTCGTCGCTCCTCCTTTTAAGTCTCCGCTCCTCCGTGAGAATCGAGAGACCGGTGGCTTCGCAGGTGGCGCTCATTACCAATCACGCCACCGGCTCTCGTGACGCTCTCACGGTCCCTCGACCCCGCCCTGCTCGCCACATACCCCCAACGCCCTTCGCAGGCCGGGGGGTACCCACGAGTCTGCGCTCTACTCCTCCGGGGGGGGGGGGGCGATCACGGCGGCCGCGGTACCTGGGGGTAAGGAAAGACGAGGCGAGGGAAAAGGAAACGGAGACAAGAGGAGCGACAGCGACGAGAGAGGGGAGAGAGGAAAAAGAAAGAAAGAAGAAAAAAAAATCTTGGTCCGGTTCCCTGACACGCTGCCTCTCGGTCCTCGACCGCTCGAGAGCTTCTTCCTCGCGGTGCTGAGCGATGGCACTGGACGCAGATCCGTGGACGGGCTGGCGCTCCTCCGCCTCCTGGCGGCCGGCGACGACTCCTCCTTGCGAGGGCAGCCGGCAGCGAGTCCCCGTTCCCCGCTCCTCCCCGTTCACGGCGGACGGCAGCAGGCTCCGGCGCGCTGGCAAACGGGCGACTCCTCCGCTCCCTCACGGACGGCAGCCTCCCACCTCGACCCAGGAGCACGGCAGGGCTCTCCGTCCCACGCGATCCTTCGGCGCTCCAGCGCCACCGCCGCGGGCAGCATTTGACGGACCTCTCGTCTTCTCTCGTGCTGCCCGACCTCCGCAGCACCGCGAGCCCTCCCGGCAGCGAGGGCTCTTTGACAGCGTGTCCCTCCGACCTCCCGGGTTTCGGCACCAGTGTACCGGAGTTAAATGTTCAGGGAGGAAGGAGGCGGGAACCGGCAGACATTTTAAGACTTTAATAATCAAAATAAAACAAATACAAAACGAAAGTAAGGCCCCTCGCGGTCGACCGCCGCCCACACAAAACACAACATAACATCCAGGCCTGGTCCTCTCTCGTCTTCACTGTCGTCGCTCCTCCTTTTAAGTCTCCGCTCCTCCGTGAGAATCGAGAGACCGGTGGCTTCGCAGGTGGCGCTCATTACCAATCATGCCACCGGCTCTCGTGACGCTCTCACGGTCCCTCGACCCCGCCCTGCTCGCCACAGTCACCTTTCAATTCACCATCATCTGGTCCTGTTGTTCATTCCGAGCTACTTACCTGACTCCCCACCTGTAATACTCACCAGTTGTATTCCTGGCTGAATATTCCCATCTTCTACCAGTCAGATTGCACCAATCAGAAACTGCACGACGAAAGACTGTCACTACTCCATTAAGTTTTAGAACGTTCTATCCATAAAAGACTTATCTGCTTGCATTATGTCACTTGTTTCCACAACATCTTGTTGTGGAACTTACCTGTTTTGTCTCCTTCTGTTGCTGACAGAAAACCAGATATGCAATGTGAATTGGACTTAAAATGTCAGTAATCCCACAATGGATCCAATCTTTGCCAATCTGGTTCAAGTGCGTCAATCACTGCAACCACCTGTCACCACTTCCTCTACATCTGCCTCTACCAGTCCCATGGCCCGACCCTGCTCAGGCGAGGCGGAGGAGTGTAGCAGATTTCTGTTACAGTGCTCATTATTCTTTGAGATACTGTTATTACTCAGTTTAATAATAATAATAACTTTATTATTAAGAAATACTAATAAACTTTATAAACTATAATCACTGGCTTCCAGTAATGGCCATATGAGTCAAGTTCTGAAAGAAGAGTGATCTCTATCCTGACACTAACCCGGCATACTGACAAAAGTGGAAGTGAGGAGGATAGAAAAAAACAAACCATGAGTCATGAATTAGAAGCCTAAAACAAGAATTAAGTGTTGTATCTACAAAAGACTAACCTGCTTGCATCACTTGTTTCCTGTTCATTCCTGAATATAAACATCCTGTTGTGGAAGTCCCTTATTTGTCTGTTTCTGTTGTTGACACTTCCAAGCTTTATAATGGGAGTAAATGTAACCTTAGATTTTAGATTCCCCCAAAAAGAGCATCTGTCCATCATAAAAGTCAGCCATACATCTCTGGGGCATCAATAAAGGTCTTTGATAAGAAATAATTTGTTTTTGTAAAAATAAAAAGTCACATTTATAACTTTATAAACTATAATCACTGGCTTCCAGTAATGGCCGTACATGAGTCAATTTCTGACAGAACAGTGATTTCTATACTAACACTAAACCGGCATACTAACAAAAGTGGAAGTAACGAGGGTGCGGAGCGATCGCGCGTGTGGTGCGATACTCATTTCATACGTGGGCGGAGTAATAGCGGACCGATCGCGGACAGTGGGAGCGCTGCTATAAGTTACGTGAAGGGGATGAAAGAGCCGCAGCAGAGTGGTGAAAGAGCCGCGGGTTGCCGACCCCTGGTCTACACCAAGGATGACTTGAGGGTGAGTAAATTGTGGGATAATTTTCATTTTTGGGTGAACTGATCTTTTATCGGGTTTCTTCCAGATAAATATATTGACCTCTAGGAAGAGAACAGAGATGAACAATGATGTACAGACTACAGGATAAAGAGAATATGAAATGGTAGACTCCTGAGTGTTTAGATGCCGACAAGTGGCTTTGCCACAGTAACTCTGTTCTCTGGTTTATCCCTGCAGGCCTGTTTCCAAATGACAAGCTTGCCAAAGATGGAAAAAGAGGAGTGTGGAAAAATGGAGTGGACAGGAAGCAATTAAAGCCATAGCCAACTGCTTTTTGGCCTTGGCAGTCAAAAGCTAGAAGGTGTCCAGTTTTCATGTTTCATTTGCTGCTGAAAGCAAGTGATGATAAATATAAGGACAGACAAGGTCTGCAGTTACTCGAGCGAGTGCAGATATACCACACACAATAACTGTCAGCCCTTGGTCTCTCACTCGTTCACTCACTCTCACCGCTTTCTCTGATTAGCAGAGACAATGACTTATTAATCAATCCTTCAAAATAATGTGAGTTCTTCAAGCTTGAGTAATGCTTAAAGTGTTCAGTAGAGGGGATGTTTAATTCACTTTTTCTGAAGAAAACATATTTTGCACGTTTTGGTGTTTTGAATGTTTGCCAGAGCATAAGTTAAGTTACCTATAAGATATTCATACCTATAAGTTTGTGAACCAAACACATTTTCCTCACTGTCGTCTTAATATAAAACAAACATTTGACTTTAGTACAACGCCAATACAAAAGTCAGTTATTTAACAGTACAAATTTCACTTACCATACTTTTTTTCTCGCACAATATGAATTTGTCTCTATGAAGCTCAAATGTTTGGAGTCAGTAAGATTTTTTTTAAGAAATAGATGTATTTTTTTTAAACAGAAAAATGATAACATAATTTAAATAAATGCTGTTCTTTTGAATTGTTTGTACAAAATTGGACAAGGTTTGTACAAAAAACTATTAAGCAGCACAACTTTTTATTTTTCAACATACCGGTAATAATAGGAAATGTATATTGAGGAAAGAATTTGCATATTAGAATGATTTCTGAAGAATCATGTGACACTGAAAGACTGGAGAAAATACAGCTTTGCATTACAGGAATAAATGAAACCATATGAAAATAAAAACTGTTATTTTAAACTATTTCAAAATACAGTGTTCACTTATCTCGAGTCACGATTAACTCGCCAATGCTATGTCGACGTTTTTGAAGTGGAACCGCCAAACTCCCTATTTGTCTAAGCATTTTCTTGTGGGTTATGTCGATTCTGTTATGTTGCCGATATCTATTATCTCAAGCTCAAAAAAGCGACAAATTCACCACTTCACATGGTTATTTCGTGACCAATTAGTGTACCCAGTTCACTGCGCATGCACTGAGTTTGCCTTGTACGTGGATTACGGTCCGCTCACGGTTCACTCCCTGTCGTTGATCTCGTCTGAGGGATAACACGCTGTAGCATCCCGCACGTTATTTTGATTTTGTGAGCAATCTTTGTGTTTGCATTGTTGGAGAATATAATTAAAGGTTTGTATCAAGAATCAAAGGTGGTTTTTATTGTGGTGGTTGTACATATGCCTTTTGTTGTTAGCAAACATATACACAGTACAGTGTATGTACTTTTTTTTTTTTTAAATGAATGCCGATTGCTTCATCAAAAAAATCTCGGTAACACTGTTGTGTAAAAAGACACCAAAAACATGAGCATGTACATTCTCATTTAATAACTCACATCATGTACATCAATAAATGTTCCTTTTTCGTTCTTGCGAGGGTTGTTGTCTTTGTCGCTTGCAATATCACTCTGACAGCTGGCGCTGACAGGCTGTCTGACCTGTCAATCATGCAAGAAGACATGATTAGCTGTGCTGCCATGAGGACGGGCTCTTCTCATCTCATCCGATGATCAACACAATGCGAGCCGCTGCACAGCGCTGAGAGGAGAGACTGCCTATTCTTTTTCTTCTGATTCTGACTTGTGTTTTTTTTTTTTGCGCACAAGCACTGTGTACCGAGGCTGAACAGTTAGGGATAATTGAAGTCATGCGAGCAACATTTGAAATTTATTCCAGGTTTATTCAATTTTTTAATCAATCTATGGGTGTGGGTTATGCCAACAATTTTTTACACAAAACCCAAAATCCGCGGGCTATATGAGTGTGCAGATTATCTGCTTCTGTGTGTAACATAGGGAACTCACAGGCAGGTATCCAATCGCTTGTCTTTAATAAGAATGGTCGTACAGGCAGATAGTCAGGACAAACAGAGAGCATACATAAATGGTAATCCAAGCAGGGGTCAGAAAGGCAGGCAGACAGATTCAGGTACGATAATCCAGGTGAGTAGTCAAGACAGGCAGATAACATTCACAAGCGTTAATCCAGGCACAGGTTGGGGCAGGCAGAACAGAATCAATAATGGGTAACAGGCAATCAGGACAGGAATAAACTCTCAGAATATTAGCAATGCAAAACAAGACCTCACCCTATGTGCACGGGTAATAGAGTCCTTTATAGTCCAGGTGATAGAGAACAGCTGGTGTAACAAACAGTCATAATGGAGTCCAGCTGGTGTGTGCAATCATTTCAATGTGTGGGTTGCTGGGAAATGTAGTGTGTAGTGTAGTGTCAGTATATGTGTGAGCTCCCTCTGGTGGCCAGGGAGGGGAGCGTAGAGCTTATATTCATAACTGTGGGTTATATGTGGGAAAATCTGTAATATATGTTATATGGGTTATCTCGATCATCGGTTATCTTGATGCTTTTTTGCTACCCCTGAGGCCGTCGACATAACCGAACTCCACTGTATTACTGTTTTAGCTTTATTTTTATCAAATAAATGCAGACTTTTTGAGCTTAAGAGACTTCTTTCAAAAATACACCAAAAATATTACTGATAAATAGTTATATCAAACTTTTGAATAGTGTATACAGTATTAGTATGCTCCCTTAAAAGGGGTTTTCCTGCATGATCATCAGAGCTGGAGGTTGACTTGAAGTTTCATTCATACCTGTAGCACACATGACTTATTTGCCACTTTTTTCCCACTCTCTATATTCATAAAGCATCTTGATAGCTGGCTTACTATTAAGCATATAAAGAAGGTCAACTGGCACTTGTCTGAGCCTGGGGCATCTTTTTGTATTGTGTCTTGCACTCACTGGCTTTACTGTAATTGTGGATACCCTTTTGAGCAGCTATTTGTGTGGATGGATGGATAGATCAGACAAATGAGAGCATTTGAAAGAAGAAACAAAGCCTACAATAGCATGATGTCTCAGTGGCACGCAAAGGTATTTAAAGATTTAAATTCAACTGGAAAAAATGATATGCTGTGTCCTCTTTCACCCTGTACTGTCTGGACTTTAGAACTCCCTCCATCTGCCAGCTGCTCCTTGTGTATTTCGTAGCATGTCTGTTTGTTTGCTTGTATGTGTGTGTGTGTGTGTGTCAGAGTGATGTGATTAATAGAGTGAGATTATTAGACAAAGATTAGAAGCATTGAGAATGAGTTTCTGGTGCTGTTATCACTGTGATCCCAGACCAGATGATACGTTTACAACCTCTCAGACAAATATAAAACAGAGGCCATGTAATTATAGTTGTTATTTGTCTAAAACAGGCTATATAATGATAGTGTGTGCTGTGATTAATTGTCTGTACACTGCATGGATGAGCAAAGTGCAAATTTTGTGCTGCAAAAAAAACAAAAAAACACTGTGCTGCAGAAGACACTTTTGTTAGAGTATCACTTTACATAGCATCTGATATCATGTTGTTGGCATCACAATTTTATTGCTTGAAAGCTATAAGCCTTAAAATAAAGTTACACTTTGGTTCAGTAGAATGCATATACTGAAAAAATGCGTAACTATATTTTAATCACTTTAAAGTCTAATAACATGTTTTCAGGATATGTAGGTCTGTATATTAATTGTTACTGCGAACATAAACTGTAATGTTTATGGTCCATTCACACAGTGTAAGTCACTTAATTGCTGTGCTGCCATTTCTATGAAAAACGTATGAATTTAGAATAATTTATATATAGTATAGTAGTTGAATAAATGTTATTTTCAAGTTCAACTGCTTCGAAATACACTGTTGAATCATTTACATTAAGCTACTAACAAAAACTATTAACTTAACACAAAACATATTACATGATCACAGTGAATGTCATCATTGGTGTGACTATGAGTTTAAAAGGGCACCTATGAAATGCATAATGCTTTTTCTTGTCTTCTGGATACCTGTTTGTTTGAATGTGCGCAAATATACGGCTGTTCTTCTCTAATAGAGCATCTAGTAAACAAATTAATTACTTTATAACAATATGAAAACATGTAATGCTGCGTACTGCATACATACCATTTCATTTTCTGTTTTAAATTGGAATCTGAAGGGTCAAGCACTTTACAGAATGCAGTCTCACGTGTCAAAACAAACTCCACAGTGAGTCGTGATAGTTTTTATTTTGCCTCTAGAGGCCGGTCTGGTACTGTAAAATGACAACAGAACTATCTCAGCAGCTCCAGCAATGGACGCAAAACAGAAAAACTATCGGTGTGCATTCTCGCCGAATTGTGTGTTAAATGTTTAAAAGAATTACTTTTTTTAATTTGCCCTATTAAGTTTCAAATTAATACTGTTTATGTTCATGCTATAACTATAAGTGATAATTAGTTGCTGCATCAACAAATGGCACATTGCATCTCTCATGAACTCTGAAGAACACAAGGAGAGCTAGAACGGAAGTCAACATTTTCCTAGAATAAAGATCTTCTCCTTTTCCTAACAAAAATATGTTGTATTGAAAGTTATTATATGGCTTGTAATATAGTGCATAAGTCACATAGATTACGGTGAGTTTTGTCATTTTGTGACCTGGACATTCCTTAAAAAATAATTTTGTTTTTGTGTCCAACAGAAGCAAAAAAGAAAACCACATAGCTTTGGAACGACACAAGTGTGAGTACCCTAAATAATAACAGAACTGTCATTTTTGATGAACTAAAGACTTTTCTAGTTGACAGATGTGGGTATCTTGCTGTGGGCGATAGACTGATTTAAATGTCACGCCTAACACGCCACACCATCCCTCTCTGATTCTATACCAGGGAACATTTCAAGGTTGTAATCCTTCAGAGCGGTCTATAGAGATAGCACACTAAGCAGCTAGTTCTTCAAGAGGTAAACAGTTGAAGAAGGAACCATGTTGTCATTCAGCTTTTTTGATTTTCCGTTTTTGCTGGGCCTCCAGGTAAAGTGGTTCTCCCTGTGTTCTCAGTGTAAAAGACTGATCTGTGGATAAAGGATGTTACACATAAAGATGACACTTTATATCAGCAGTATCGCTGTTAAGCAGAACGTTATAAATCTTCAAAATGTAATGTATGTATATGGGTTGACTACTTTCTATCTTTCTATCTATTTTATCTGGTTATTTGATGTTGTATCTCCATGTGTGGATGTTCCCTCGTGTTCCTGTTCCCAGTTTTGCACATGAGTGGACATGAGCAGAGGTCGACCGATAGTGGATTGTACCAATAGCGATAACTGATTAATCAGCACATTCTGAATGAAAACAAACATAACACATAAAATAATGCTGAGTTTATTGCAAAAAAGTAAAACATTACTGAACCATGAAAATTCACTGTACTCTAACTGAATAAAAACAGGATATAGACAAATGGCACATTGCTTCTCTCGTGAACTCTCTTGCAAAATCTATGGAACACAAAGTTGTTTACACTTGAAGTTATACAGCTAGTTCTTCAAGAGGTAAACAACCTCGATAAGGAACCATGCTCTCTTTTATGCTTTTTTTGATTTCTCTCTTGTGTGTATGTTTTATGATTTTAGTCTAAGGATCAAGGGTCAAGTCTGGGTCCAGCATTGAGCATTGGATCACTGTTGAGCTGGTCTCCAGTCCTCCCACGTGTTTACCATTTGTGGCTAGTTGTTTGCTTTTAATGATTTATATTACCTCCAAGCCCTTCACCATGCTTTAGGCCGAGGTATTGATTTAGGGGTGATTTGCTTGTCTGGTTTGTACAACCTCAGAGTTCCCAGAGGTTGAGTGCTGCACAGTCTGCAGTGGTTCTCAACACACACATTAGCTCTATGATCCAACCTAATTTATGATCTAGATAAAAGGTGCTCAACCCAGGTTCAGGATATTTTTTCTTTCTTCCCCTGTAGATTTAAGGTTTAACCTTCTATTAAAGAAAAACCAAAGACCTCAATTAGCTGGCTCATGTGTGTTTGAATAGATAAGGGTCTAAGCTCTAGTGAGAAGGCAGTTAGTTTTCCAAGAGCAAATTAAGAACCCCTGATATAGCAACACAATAAATCTGTGTTAAATGGATTTTTGTTTTTCTTTGAGCTGACATAAGTCACAAACAAAGTTAGTTTGTGAGGGGGCGGGGATCCTTATTTGGTCCTTGTGCGAATCTCCCGATCATATAGACATCAGTAAATGTAAATGTGTTTTAATATGTAAAAACTGTTTCTGTGGTGAGGTCAATACATTATTCTGTTTGTTTGAGCCTTCCATCCAGAGTATGTTTTGGAGCGGAGTTACAATTTTTTCTGCTGTGTAAAGATTTTTTTTTTTTAATCTGACATGTACAGTAATTGAGAAATATAATCTGTAAGAAAACATTCAAAATATAACGTTTTAGTTTAGATACTGATAAACTTTATATTTGAAAGCAAATAAACAATATATTGGCTGATAAATCTAAATCCAAATCCACATGATTTTTTTGAGAGACCCATTAATAAGTCTCCATAATAAGTCAAATATGTTCCAAGCTCTTCAGCATAAATCAAACACATACAGTTAATGAACCATTGTAAAATTTCTTAACTTTTAAAATTAATTGTACAGTTGGTTTCTTCAAAATTTCTTTATATAAAAAAATGCCTTTTATAATAAAATAAATAAATTATTGGACAACACTTTTAAAAGTAAAAATGCATGGCATGGATAAATACATTGAAATAGCCTCCACACAGACATGAATGAAATTATTCTAAATTAAACCATATTGTTTATAATAATACAAGGCAAAATTAGCTATTTCTTATTAAAGTAGTCAATAATTTAATCCCTTAATATTCTTTCTTCATGCCTTAAAATAGCTTAAATAGAATTGCACCCTTTCTTTATTTAGTATACGGGGAACGATGACTATGCAAATGAGCCCTGCCTCCATCAGCTCAAAATACGTGATCCAAGTGGAAATACTGGTTTAAAATACAGCCATATATGTTTGAACCAAAAACTGATTCCAAAGAAGTGGAAGAGTGAATTTTACAGGGCTGTCTACAAAGTCAATGTATCAGATGGATAATGCATTTTATATATCTCTCTTTATTTCATCAGACTTATAACAGTAACTAATGTGATTACTCTTCTAACTAGGGTTGATTATTATTGACGATGATTATTTTTGACTATCAAACTAAGCTAATAATGTGTTGCTAATGTTAAACGAACGTATTGTGTAACCTTGGTTGATGAAGATGATTTGGGAATACTTAGCGTGATTAGGCATGCAGGAGGTGTGGCAAAGTGACTCAGCATCTCGTTCCCTCTTCAGGGAACCAAGGTTACAGTCATAACCGAAAAGTTCCCTTTCAAGGGAACTCACGCTGCGTCAAAAACACTTTGAGAATGTCAAAACCCACGCTGCCGAATTAACAACCGGGTTCTCCAAGTAGTTTAGAACCCGGAAGAAATTGGGCCAATACAGGGTAATCAAGGTGAGACGGACCTTTTTCCGGCAAACTCTCTGCAGAACTACCGGAACCCCTTCTCTTCTCCATGCACACCACATAACTTGGTCCCATCATACAGGCACACGGTTTCTCCTTTCACTGCCATGCCAGTGACACACGGCTCTACCTATCATTTCAACCAGATGATCTCATGGTACCTGCGCAAATCACAAGCTGTCTAGTGGACATCTTGGCATGGATGAAAGAGCATCACCTGCAGCTCAACCTGGCAAAGAAAGAGATTCTCATCTTCTCTGCCAATCCGACTCTGCAGCACAACTTTACCATCCAGATTATCTCCTCTACGAGTACCCTACCAGACATCTTGGAGTGTTCTTTGAGGACCAATTGACGATCAAAGATGATGTCTCCATGACAGTTCGATCAAGCAGGTTTGCACTTCACAGCATCAGAATGATCAGGCCGTTCCTAACTGAGCAAGCAACTTCAATATTAAAAAGACAGCTGAAAACTCATCTCTTCCGTGAGCACCTAACATAACATAAAAAAACGTTTCCTCCCTTGCTTTAATTTTCCTTTAGTCCTTCAATTCTCCAGGCTCATACTCCTTCAAGTACTGTTCAAAACTTTGTATTGTATACTGTTGCCTCTTGTGTCAGGGTTCTGCCACATTCGGTCTAGTCATTTCTTGGTTTTGTGGCAGAGCTCTGACACTACCATAATGTCTTGAGTTGTGTGTGCGTGCGCGCAGCATCGAGTGTTCGAGTCGCGTGCACGCGTGTCTGTGTGACGTCTTATGTGTGAGTTATGATTTCCGGTCCTGATACTTTGGTGTGGTTCAGTTTCGGTTTTGGATCGGGATTCGGGCATTCATAACTCCTGTGTTCGTCCTTGTCGTGAGCTCGTGAGAACTCGTTCTTGCGAGCTCTGTCATGTGAGTGGGCGCGGTTTCAAGCTTTGCGTGAGCTGCGCTCTCTCTCGTCTGTGTTCTTTCTTGTTGTGTTTTCTGTCACGCGCAGTTTGGTTGTCACCAGCTGCGCATCGTTTTTGTTTAATGTGATAATGCAGCAATGCGCGTCAGCATTGGCTACATGTTCATGTCTTGTTTGTTACCCCACCCGTCTTGTTTCATTGTCATTAGTTTGATTTGTTCCCAGCTGCGTCCTAGTCAATTAACGATCCTCCCATGTGTACTTATTCTCCCAGTGTCTGCTGTCTTGTGCTGGTTTCTCGTCGTTGTATGGTTGTGTGTTCCTGGTATTCAGAGTCGAGTCTAGTCGAGTCTAGTCGAGTCTAGTCGAGTCTAGTCTAGTCTAGTCTAGTCTAGTCTAGTCTAGTCTAGTCTAGTCTAGTCTAGTCTAGTCTAGTCTAGTCTAGTCTAGTCGAGTTCATGTTCATGTCTTGTTTTCCCCCCTCGGGGTGGTTTTTGTTCAGTTTTTATTTTGTTTTGTTATGAATAAATCCCCATTCTCCTTGCAATATTGAGTCCTCGTTCCATCCCTTCACCCAACCTGACATCTTGAGGATGAATTACTTTTTGCCTTCCCCAAGTTTTAAGTGGCTAAAGGAATAAATGTAAATGTACATGCGTAAACTGAGTAATTCCAATTATATGTCAAGCATTTGAATACCATTTTGACCAAAACTGAAGTGTCCCAGCTAAAAGAAATACTACATTATTTATCAACTTTAATATATCATCATAATTTACTGATTGGGTTGATAACAATACTGTTGTTTAACTATAACTATTTTTATGAAAATACCGATATGGTGGCCAATACATATTGTGCATCCCTAGTTGTAGTGAACATTAATGATAGATAATGCAGCTATAACCATTCATTATGGATTTATTTGTTGACCAAAGGCAGACTGAACATTTGTGAAACCTGTTTGAAAACAGAAACAGTCATTGAGATGGTCCAAGAAATGAAAGCAGAAAAAAAGAAAAATAAATTGCACATAGAACCTATAAAACTATAAACTGTTGCTTTTTTTCAGTGGAAAATTACACCCAAATTTCCTCCGCTTGTGTTTCATGAATAAGCCCCATTACTTTAGCAAATTACATGCTTTAAAATGTGTAGTTGTGCATGGATCAACACAATGAGAAGAGGCCAATTTCAGTGAACATGAAAAGAATGCCTAAAACAAGAGATACGCCAAGCAATCAGATTGCTGATGGATTCATTGTACTAGGGATCTTGTAAGTGATAATTGTGTTTGAAATGTGGGTTATTCTGTGCTAGAGAAAAAATGAAGTGAAACGTTTCCAAGTGGGTGTTTAAAGAGAAGATTCATGTGGAGTTCACAGGAGGCAAAAGCTACAGCCAGAGAGAGAGAAGACAATGGCTTTGAAAAGCCTAAAGTGAATAAAAAAGATCTCAAATCTGTCATTTGACAGTTTACAGTTTTCACACAAGTAATTAAAATGGCTATTTTGTATGTAGTGTGATAGTAGCACTGAAAAAATGTGGAAGCAATGAGTAGTTCACACTGATAAAGCGAATAGGCATATGGTGCAATTTCTCTATTGAAGATGAGACGGCACCCCATAAACAACAAGAATTTTCTCTGTCAAAACAAAATTGCTTAGCATTAGCTTCAATTGGCACCAATCATCCTTTCATTCTGACAATCAGCCATCTGTCTACATTACCGTTATTATTTAGCTTCCTCACAGCGTTCCTTCCTGCTATCTTAATTCATTCATTCTTTCCATCCATCCAGCAGGCTTGCAGTGTAGAGTTGTATAAATACAAGCTAATTGTCAGTGACAAGCCTTTCCACCTGCACTATGTTCGATTTCATGGCATGACTGGAGCTTTTTTCTGGCTCTCATTCTCTTAAATTATTTATGCCTCACGAATCTGCATGAAAATAATTTTATCTTTTATATGAAACAATTAATTTAATGCATGTGGTAATTGTTAAAGAGCCTCATGCGCATCATAGAGATGTTTACAATTAAGAGGATCACAGTGATTTATTGTTTGTCTTGAAAGTAATCATCACATTATTGCTTAGATTCTCTTAAGGATGCCTGATATATTGGTATTATACAATTTCAGACAGAACAGAAATTTGTTTAATTATTTATGCTCATTTCCCCTATTAGTTTCATTTAGATTACATTTTCCTTCATTAACACTCACGTCAAGTTCATTTTTAAAAATATTAAAAATGTAATAATCTTTAGCAAATCTCAAATTGAACGTCCATTTTTTTATATTGTACAATATGATGTTGTGATGACTAAATTCACTTGAAGTATTTAAAACAAATTTTTAGAATATAAAGATTTTTTTTTATTTAGACAAAATTTAATTCACTTTTAAAATTTCCCATTTGGTTATCATTGTCACAGTGGTGTAGGGATAAGGGAAGCATGGAGGCAATGAGAATAATTGAATAATTGCTGTTTCTTTTGTATATTTAAAGTGTTTATTTTGAGATTCCTCAAGTCATTTGAGGAATCTCAAAATAAACACTTTAAATATACAAAAGAAACAGCGGAGTACGAGTACAAAATGATGAGTACAAGCAAAGACAGCGCAGACACACAACACAAGACAATGACATGACTGAGGGAAAACACAAGGTTTAAATACAAAAGGATGTTATAAGGGAATTAGACATAGGTGACAAGACTAACAAGGTGACTGAGGTGACTGAGAGATCATGGGAGGAAACATGAAGTAGACAAAAGACACGACTGACATGTAACAATCATCTGTAACTGGAAAATTAGATTTAACGATATTGGCCAAAATAGGTGATAATGGGTAAGTGTGGTAGTTAATTGTGGTTAAACTGGATTGCTGTTACAATGACGAGCTCCATGCTTCCCTCCTCTGGCCACCGGAGAGCACCATCGCCCGAATAGACACATACACTACATATCCCAGAAACCACGTTTTTGATTCTGTCTGCATGTCCCGACCTTTGCCTGGATTATCGCTCGTGATTGTTCTCTGCCTGTCCTGACTTCCCCACCTGTACGACTATTCTTGATTGTTCTCTGCCTGTCCTGACTTCCCCGCCTGTAGGACTGTTCTTATTAAAATACATGAAATTGGATCCCTGCCTGAGTGTCCCTTCATTACAATTGCACAACATTATAAAGTTATTGTTATATCCCATTTGCTTGGCTGGTGACTTGATAAACTAAAGAGTTAAAAAGGTTTCAGTTTTGTGCAACTCTGATGAGATCCTTCAGCATCTGTCCTCATTGTAATGGTAACGATCCATCTCATTTTTTTATGTTCTTTTGCACGTTGTACCCTTGACTTTTCCAATTAGTGATCTTTCCTTTGAACCGTGTGACCAAGTACGAAAAATGCAGTTTCATCAACTGATGCTTTGAGGGTCATTTCTGGTTTGATTTTTTCTTTGATTGAAACTTATGTCGTATGAATATTTTGTCTAGACTCTTCACAGACTCTTCAGACTCTTGCCCAGGGTCAAGTGACGGAATTTTTCTTGAGTACTTGTTGAATTAGTGTTTCAGTATTGTTTGCAGTCGAGTTGTCCATGGTTTTTCATGATTGACACAGTCAAATCAGCCTTTTATCGATTAACAACCGTAACATGAAAATAATTATTGGCTTATTGTAACAGGCAGTAGAATCAGTGCATTCCTAAGTTCTGTCTCTAAATATTTGTGTAATTGATCTAAAATCCTCAAAACAAAAAATCTGATTAGCTGTAACTGTGGCAAGTAATTTCAATTTCATTGTAAACTGACATACTGGTATTTCTTGTTGTTCACCAATATACAGTATGTCCACTCCTCTATGTCATCCAGTAGTGTCTGACTGAGGGTGAACCTGTGAGAGAAGGAAAGTCACCAGTCAAGGTGTTGCTAGGATACAGTCTATTTATTGGAGCCCTTTGGTCTATCTCAGTTTAGTTTTGATAAGTGACATGCAATAACATCACACACTGTCAAGAGAGCTGGCTATAAAACATCAAGTACTCTTTCATAAAAAGTGTTCAGTTGGACATTATGTGTTTGTGTTTCTGAAATAAATGGTGGCAAAAATTGTAAATTGTTTCATGTTCTTCATTTTGGACCATCTCAAACTCTTTGTGTTTGTCCATGGATGATGGATGTCTTTAATACTTTCGAATGTCTCTTACTTTTGCAGAAAGCTCTGGCAAAGGACAAACCTCTGGTACCCCCTGCAACACAAGTAAAAATGCTCATAAACAGACCTTGTGACTCACCTTGCATCGGTCTGTATCTGTGCTTACTTTTATGTAGTGTCAATACCTTATAAAAATAGATCAAATTACCACAGTGCAAAATGACAATGCTGGTTGTGCTTATTTTATTGCAGTTGTTTTCTACAGTATATGGCAGTTTTTCACTTTTGTGCACTCTTGTGTGTCTGTGTACACACCCTCTGTGTCTGTGCAAATGCAACAGTCTCTGGTGATTTATGGCCTGCCTCACAAACACTCATAACGTTTTCTCTGTTGGCCAGCTCTATAAAAAGCACTTTACATGCCATGGCCAACAAGGATATGGTAAAACACATTTTAATACCTATTTTATAGTGGGTTTGTAGTGCAGCTGCACAAATAATATTGATACTGAATTTTGAATTAAATGTTTGCATTAATTGATGTGTTTAATAAGATAACTATTATCAGATGCTATTTGGGACCTGGTATTACTGTGTTAAGGGTTTGTTGGAAACATGTCCCACATGAATTTTCATGATACCTCAAATTATGTAGATTATTTAGATGTGTTCTTACTTCCTCAGAAAAGTTTTTTTTTTTTTTTTTTTTTTTTTTGCTAGTGGACAACAAAATGGGTGAAAATAAATCCCACACATGTACATCAGAAGGATTCGAGGAAAATCTGGAGACCTGAAGAGATTTGATTTTGACCTGAGCAACACTGTAGTAAGAGTTAAATTAACAAGGAAATATGGACATTTTATGATACAGAAATGTTGGCTGATAAGCAAAATATTTGTCTATACATCTAAATTGTGTTACACCTGCTTTAAACCTGAAGGCAAATAAATACAGTGGACAATGCTTTTACTTAAAAAAAAACGTAACTACAGTAAACAAAGAAACGGCAAAGAAGAAGGAATAACTAATCACACACTAAGACACACTGGGAAACTGGGTGAAAAGAAATGCACTGAGCTAAAACACAGTGAAGCATAGCATAATTGTTATGAGGACTCAGGCTGAATGGGATCCATGTGCGACATATTAAAACAACTCAAGCTCAGTGTCAAGACAGGCTTTGGTCGAAACACCAGAGCAAACAACAATATACGTATAAAATATATGTTATGTTTTGTGTGTGTTTCATTCCTGTGTGCTTGTTTCTTCTGCTTCAGTTCATTTGAATCTGAATTGATTCCTAGATATTCTCCTTGGTTACTGATGAAGTTCAGCTTTCTATCATTAGTGTATTTATACTCCCTGTCTCATTTAGTTTATTGTATTTATACAATTATATCGTCTTTATGTGACTAGTTAATGTTATGTTGCTATATGCCTTCATGGATGTATTCTCTTTCTTGTTCTTTAAACAAGTTAATATTTGCTCTTTATTGTCATTATTCTGTTAACTACCACATCAATTGCGACAGTTATAAAGTTTTATTCTACATGTGTAGCAAATTTTTTACAATAACTTGGCAAACATGTTTTAATATTTGAGTTTAAGAATAATGTAAACTTTAATTTGTTTAAAAACATAATTAAATAAAAAAACAAAAACAAAAGAAAAAGAGTAAATTCACAATGATTTTTTATCATGTGATATTATATTCATATGTGTAATTGTTTGGGCGCCTTTTGGTGCCTATTTATTTTTGTGTGTGTGACTGCATCTGTCTTACTAATATCATATCAGCCAGCTATTTTCCTCTGTTGTATTGACCAGAGTGAAAATGAGAGGAACCAAGTTTAAAATGCAGATGTGAATGGATACATAACATGTTTGGCTGAGTATTCATGTTTATCAGTCAGATGGTTGTGGTGCTGGGCCGAGTGATTTAGTTTGATTGAATCTCATGGTGTGGTCTGAGACACCTTGGCATCTGTCCGTCTCTCCATCTAAGTCTCAGGCCATACTGCACCTGCCAGACAGAAATACTACTCAGTTATGATATTACCATAGGGACAGAGAGAAAGGGAAGAAGTAGATGGTGTCATGCACAGATCTCACACTCACAGCAGTGCACTTTTCTATTTGTATTCAGACAACAGGTCACAACTTGCTAACTGGCCTCAACTTCAGCACAACTCTGGGGCTTCATATATATTTCATAATGGGGAAGTGCAATATGTTGACTTTCAGCAAATATTCAGTATTTTTTTGATTTATGTATCTGGTTGGTATTGGATATTCAATTGTGCATGTCTTTTTTTCTCTTAAAAAACATTTAGATTACATTTGCCATCATTCCATGCTCATATAGTTATTCTTAAAAAAATGTAACTGTTATTTAATAACATTGTTAGTTTCTGGCATATCGTTACATGAATATCTTTTTATCATGAGGTATATTATGATGTTGAGATTCCTAAATCTTCACTTTTATCATTTAAATTTTTTTTTATTCATTAAGGCAGAATAGAAAAAAAAAACAACTTTAATAATTGCCCATTTAAAGGATAACTATTTTGATAAATACATTTATTTTTATTTTGAACATAATTATGTGTCTACACCAGGGGTGTCCAAACTTGGTCCTGGAGGGCCTCTTTCTAGCAGAGTGTATGCTTCCTGGAAGGATGCCTAGTAACGCCTTGATTAGCTCGTTTAATTAGGGTTGGAAGAACTTTATTGGACAGTAGCCCTCTAGGAGCATGATTGGACACCCCTGGTCTACACAATCACCCGGATGAGCCCACTGTTTCAGCGACAGCAGAGACTCAAGGAGTCTGTGGCAGGGGATTCAGACCCTCACGGACTACAAACCCCCTGCACGGACGTGTGACAGCACCACCCCCCTACTGAATGAGCTGAACACCTTCTTCGCTCGCTTTGAGGCACACAACAGCACCACTGCACAGAAGTCACCACCTCCTCCCGATGACCAGATGTTGACACTGCCCAGGGACAGCGTGAGTAAATCCCTCAGCAGGGTCAACGCACGCAAAGCTCCGGGTCCTGACAACATTCCTGGTCGTGTATTGAGAGACTGTGCAGAGGAACTCACTGATGTCTTCACAGACATCTTCAACATCTCACTGAGTCAAGCTGTTGTCCCCACCTGCTTCAAAGCAACCACCATCATTCCTGTCCCTAAAAAATCATCTCCATCCTGCTTCAATGACTACCGCCCAGTCGCACTTACCCCCATCCTTATGAAGTGCTTTGAGCGGCTAGTCATGCACCACATTAAATCTGTCCTCCCCCCCTCCCTGGACCCCCACCAATTTGCATACCGGTCAAAACGCTCGACCGATGACGCCATTGCCACTGCTGTCCATTCAGCACTCACACATCTGGACAAAAAAGACACGTATGTCAGAATGCTGTTCATTGATTTTAGTTCAGCTTTCAATACAATCATCCCTCAACAGCTCACCCAAAAACTGTCTCAGCTGGGACTCAGCACTTCGCTGTGCAACTGGCTGCTGGACTTCCTGACGGGAAGACCTCAGGCAGTACGGGTCGGCAGTAACACATCCAGCTCCATCATTATGAACACTGGAGCCCCTCAGGGTTGTGTGTTGAGCCCCCTCCTCTTCACTCTGCTGACCCATGACTGCACACCCATACACAACAGCAATCTCTTCATCAAGTTTGCGGATGACACGACTGTAGTTGGTCTCATTACCAACGGCGATGAGACAAACTTCAGGAGTGAGGTGAGCCACCTGGTCAGGTGGTGCGGCGACAACAATCTCTCTCTGAACGTGGAGAAGACGAAGGAGATTGTTGTTGACTTCAGGAGAATGCACACCCAGCACCCTCCTCTGACCATCAACGGTGCGACCGTGGAAAGAGTGAGGAGCACCAAATTTCTGGGTGTGCATATCACAGAAGACCTCTCCTGGACCACCAACACCACAGCACTGACCAAGAAAGCACAGCAGCGACTCTACTTTCTCCGCAGGCTGAGAAGAGCCGGAGTCCCAGCCCCCATCATGCACACCTTCTACAGAGGCACCATCGAGAGCATTCTGACCAGCTGCATCACTGTGTGGTACGGCGCCTGCAACGCATCCTGCCGAAAAGCACTTCAGCGCATAGTGAGAGCAGCTGAGAAGATCGTTGGTGTCTCTCTCCCACCCCTCCAGGATATTTATAACTCCCGCCTCTCCCGCAAAGCCCTCATCATTGCGAGAGACCCCTCCCACCCATCCCAGAGCCTCTTCAGTCTGCTGCCATCAGGGAGGAGACTACGCAGTCTCCAGGCAAGGACCAGCCGACTGAAGAACAGCTTCATTCCCCAAGCTGTCAGGGCATTGAACTCCCTCCCGTCTCTGCCCCTTTTCCTCTCTTTTGCCCCATGCACCTGACCCCCCCCCCCCCCACCCCACTATTGTTTGCACTGTCTTTACCATCGCGACTTTATCTCTTTATTTCCTTAATCTATTTTATTTTATTTTATGTTACTGTTAATGTAACCTGGTTGCACCTTGGGTCTGAGAGTTACAGAATTTCAATTCTCTGTATGTATGTGCTGTATATATTGCGGAATTGACAATAAAGCTGACTTTGACTTTGACTTTGAATGCGTGGTTGGATGTCAGACATCATTAGGCCTCCTCTTTCGAGAATCTTGAGAGATTTCAGCCTCCGTCTTAAGAGTTTAGCCTGGGCTCTGTGAGCCTCCTTAGTCTTTGCTCTTGAGCTAGCAATGATGAGGTGTCAGGTCCATAGGCTAGGAGGTTAGGCTCTTCTTGAGCCTCCTTGGCCAGTGAGAGCTTTTTTATTCTCCTTAGCTACTGCGAGTGTTGTTAGACCTCCTCTCTCAGGACTTTTCTCAGGAGAGTTACTTTGAGGCCACCACTCTCCTGAGCTCCACAAGGATAGCATCTGTGAGTTTCAGGCTCTCTGTGAGCCTCCTCGCAAGACATCCTGAGCATGGGGTGTTGCTAGGTCTCATCTCAATTTAGAGAGTTGTTTTTTGAGGCCTCTGTTCCAAGAGCTCAGACAAGTGAGTGTTGATAGACCTCCTCCCACTTGAGGAGTTTTTGTTTTAAGGCCCATGCTCCCCAAAGTTCAGCTGGGATAGAAGCAGAGTTACAGAGTCATCAGGCTGTGGCCACATCTCTTAGATCTAGGCTAGCTGTTTGATAAGTTTAGAGGCTCTCTGTGAACCTCCTTGGCTACTGTTAGTTACTCCTTTGAGGCTTCCGCTTCCTTGAGATCCATTAGGATGGTGATTGCAGGTAGTAGGCTCTCTGTGAGTCTCCTTGGAAGATCTTGAGCATTGGGCATTCTTAGGTCTCCTCTCGATTTACTGAGGCCTCTATTCAAAGATCTGCTAGTTTGTTAGGCTTTCTGTGAGTTGCCTTGACTACTGTGTTTTCTACTCACAGTCTTCACCGGTCTTCATTGTCATGTTTAAACTCATGCTTCAGACGCCTGGAAATTAGCTGTTAGATTGAGCAGATCCATGCACATTCAAATTCTGAGAAGAAATGGTAGACCCTCTGGAGTATCTTTGGAATTCTCATTTCAACATGCTATGATTTGGTACAAACTGATTCTAAAATAGGAAGGTTAGTATGCAAATTGGGACACAGTCAGTGTCTCAAAATGAGCCTTTCAGGAATGCATCCATGATTGACGACGGATGCTGTCTGCATTTTTATCTCCTTGCTAGAACACGTAACAGCCAGCGATGGACAGTATTTCAGAGACATGTATTTAAAATAAAAACCTGGGACCACAGAGAACTTGGAGAACACGGAGGACATCCACACTCGACATAAGAAAATGACACAGGAAGCACATGGAAGGAAACGTCTCAGGTTACGTATGTAACCATAGTTCCCTGAGAGGGAACGAGACGCTGCGTCTTTGGCCTCAGCTCCTTGCGCCTTCCGGGCTTGCTCAGACACCTCTAAGCTATTTGCCTCTGGGTTCTGGCGCCCCTTTATGACCTGGTTCGTGACGTCACCGACCTGCGACCGTCACTCACACTCGGTCGACGGAAGTTTACATATTGTGCTTCGCGAGACATTGTCCAAGTATTCCCCAAAGCGATCGAAAGACGCAGCGTCTCGTTCCCTCTCAGGGAACTATGGTTACATACGTAACCTGAGACGTTCCCTTTCAAGGGAACTCGCGCTGCGTCTTTCGATCGCTTTGGGGAACGATATACCAACGCCACCTCAGTGACGAAGGCCGACGAGTGTCTCGTAGCTCACTACGAGAGGACCCGTGTTCCCGGAGCGGAGTTGAGGTCAAGCTGGTAAAACCTCAGAAAGGTATGCGGGGGAAGACCACCCCGCCGCATCACAAACATCAGATAAAGATACACCTGATATAAGGGCCTTGGAGGCAGCCTCGCTCCTAGAGGAGTGGGCACGGACCCTTAGAGGCGAAGGGGATCCGGCCAACTCGCAAGCCAGGGTGATAGCCTCGACTATCCACCTGCTTAAAGTAGGTTTGGATGCTGGGGCCCCACTAAGGGTCCCAAAGCAAACAAACAATTGGTCTGACTCATGCCAAGGGCAGACCTGTGGACATAAGTGTCCAGTGCTCGCACTGGACAGACCTTGTTTTTAAAACCCTGGTCCTGGTCACCAAAAAGGGGGGAAGGCAGAAGGCCTGCAGTACAATAGACCTGACCACATGAGTGGGCACTTGAGCACGTATCCTGGCCTGGGATGAAGGAAGACTTTCACCATCCCAGGCGCAAACTCAAGGCAAGAGGGAGCTACGGAGAGCACCTGTAGACCCCCAACTCTTTTTAGCGATGTTATAGCTAATAAGAATAATGTCTTTAAAGTGAGGAACTTTAGGGGAACCTCATTCAAAGGTTCAAAAGGTACATGGGACAACCCCTGGAGTACCAGGGAAAAGTCCCAGGTAGGAACCTTGGTCTGTACTGCAAGCCTCGGCCTAATAGTACCACGGAGGAAGCGTGTGACGAGGGGGTCCCTGCCAATGGACATGCCACCCAGAGGTACATGGTAAGCAGCCACGTAGACCTTCAGGGTGGACGGGGACAGCCCTGCAGTGAATTTATCCTGCAGGAACTCCAGCACTTTGCCAATGTGACAGGTAACTGGGTTCACCTGCTTTTCGCTACACCAAGAAGTGAAAAGTCTCCACTTCAGGGCATACAGCTTCCTCGTGGAGGGAGCTCTGGAGTGGAGGATGGTCTCAACAACCTCAGTTGAGAGACCAGAATCTATGAGCTGGGCCTCCTCAGAGGCCAAGCCCACAGTTCCCACAGTTCTGGGCAGGGGTGACGCATCAAGCCCGCTGCCTGGGACAGAAAGTCCTCCCTGGGATCTCCCAGGGGGCTCAGTCCAGAAGGGACACAAGATCCGCAAACACACTCTGCCCGGACACCATGGAGCAATTAGTGTGAGACGGACCTTGTCTCGGCGAACTCTCTCCAGAACTCCCAGGAGCAGAGCAATCGGGGAAAGGTGTACAGACATAGCCTCGGCCATGTCTGAACCATGGCACCCGGTCCGAGCAGGGCTGGGTGCAAGAGTGAAAACCACAGAGGGCAATGAGTCGATTCCTCGGACGCGAACAGGTCTACTTGTGCTCGGCCGAATCTGAACCAAATCTGCTCCACCACCTAGGGGTGGAGCCTCCAATCCCCGGGCCTCGGCCCCTGCCTCGACAGGACGTCTGCTCCCACATTCTAGGTAATAGGGATGTGAACTGCCCGTAGATGGAGCAGTCTCCCTTAGGTCCAAAGGAGGATCTGCCGCGCCAGTTGTATAATGGTCGCGAGCATAAGCCTCCCTGATGATTTATATAGGAGACCACAGTGGTGCCGTCGGTCTGAGCAACCACATGGTGGCCCCTGAGGTCTGGGAGGAACGCCTGAAGCGCCCTCCAAGCAGCCATCATCTCTAGCAGGTTTATGTGCCAGGATAACTGGTGCTCATGACCTTCGGCGGAGCGGTCTCTCAAGGCCGCTCCCCCGCCCGTAAGAGGCGCATCCGTCGATAGCATTGCGCGTCGACAAGGAGCTCCCAATACGGGTACTCATGACCTTGGGCGGAGCGGTCTCTCAAGACTGCTCCCCAGCCCGTAAGAGATACATCCGTCGATAGCATTACGCGTCGACAAGGAGCTCCCAGTACGGGTCCATGAGACAGAAACCAGGATTCCTTCCGCACATCTAAGGCACGTAAGCCTCGCCGCGTGACCTTGATAGTGTGGAAAGGGTTGCCCCTCGGGGAAAACCCTCTGGTTCTGAGCCACCACTGTAGCGACCTCGTGCAGCAGCCCGAGCGGGGTAACGCAGGAAGCTGCTGCCTGAGAACCAGCACTCGCTGAAAGTGCTTTACAGTGAGTGGCTGGCCTAGTAAACTCTTTGACGGCTAACAGGACGGAATCGATGCGCACGGGGAAAAACCGTGCAGACATCATAACCGAAACCCAACAACGCCGAGGAAGGTGGTCCTCTGGAGAAGAGAGAGCACACTCTTCTTTGCGTTTAGCCTCAACCCCAACACATTAAAGAGCGCGGGAACAACATCTCAATGTTGAACCGCTAGCTGTAACGACTGGGTAGAAAAGCCAGTCGTCAATATAACGGAGAACTCTGATACATTGGAGGTGCAGCGGGGTTAGCGCTGCGACCATGCATATGATAAACGTGCGAGGTGAAAGAGCTAGGCCAAACGGAAGCACTCGATATTGGTAAGCCTTCCCCCCAAAGGCGAACCTGACGTACTTCCTGTGTTTGTGGAAGGGTGGAATGAAAATATGCGTCCTTCAGGTCGATTTGACAGACCAGTCCTCGGTTGCCTCAACAGAGTGTCTATTTCTTGTTCCGTGACCAGAGCCTGCTCAGGTTTCACCACGGTGGGTAGAACCGATATTAAAAATGTAAAAGTGAAATATGCCATGAAAGAGAACTCAAGTTCAATACTAATACGGTCATATCGCCCATCCCTGAAACTTGCTAGACTGCAGGAAAATTCTTTATTTAAGAGTGCTCAGTACATGTATTTGGCTTCTGTGTAACCAGGACACAAATAATAGAACTGGCTGCTATTTGTGCTAAGTTTGTTTGTTAATTGTTACTGCTAGCAAGCAAGCAATTATAAAGGAAACTATTATATTATAACGGAATCAACCACTTTAATCTCCTTTTCAGCTGTGCACTCCTATTCCTTGATGCATTGTTAATCAAGACCTGTCAATTAGGGCAATCAACCCAATCCAAGCGTGCTCCATCTATAAGAAAGAGCTCAATTGCTCTCTCTACACATTGTTCCTACCCACTTTACCAACGCGCCTCATCTGATAATCCATTTCCAAATTATGCTGCATCATGATCATAATGCAATGGATAACAGAATATCTTTAGCTTTGGCCAAATAAACATGTCTTGTCACTATGTGAAGATTTTCTCAAGATATATGTGTCATGTTATGTTGTGTTTGGGCACATTTAAATTGAAACAACCTGCTGTAAATAAAGACATATGATTTGCTATGGTTTACTTAACTGTACTGTACTGTTATGTGTATAGGCACTGATTTTTTTCATACAAACACCTGTTATAGTTTGGTTACAAATTGAAACAAATATGCTTTTTGTATTCTGCTAGTTAAAATCTTTCCAAGGGTATACAAAAAAACAACAACTTTCAGTTATTTATTACGTTTCATAATTACATGTCAAATAAAGCAATCATTTGTCACGCTATAAAGATGGTCGTTTAAAATTTAAAAGCACCTATTATGAGTTAGTCATATTCATTACATTCACTGTAATGCCAAGTTTCAAAGCTTTAAAATGACCCCATGTCTGTGTTGAAGTGTGTTTTTGCATTTGTCACATTGCAAGACTTTAGTGATTCACAAGGAAAAACATTGAACATGTTTGCTAGTTCATGCAAGTACCCAAATGCAGCTCAGTCTATTGTCGGTTTGTTACCAGTTTATGGCCTAAAGGCACAATAAATGTTATTTACTTTGAGTTTACAGCTTGCACACCTGATTTAAACACTTATTAAGCTCTTCTTTGGCTCAATTAGATTTAGTTGGCTGGGAAACCAAAACCTGTCCATGGGTCCCAAACAAACCAATTGTTTGTAATCACTGCTGAGAATGTTTCCCTGAGGATATTTTTGACCATCTGTAGAGTTTAACCTGACACAGAGGGAGCTGTTTTACACTATGATGTCTATTGTAATCCAGCAGAGAGAGAATATATTTATTTATCTTGTGTCAGAGGTGGAAGAGACAGTCTTATGAGGAAACAAAGAATAGTTTGTCTTAGCAAGCATTCTGTAAGGACTCAAGATTTGTTCAAAATATATCAGTGACAAACTAATAGAACCTACATAAAGTGCACACCTAAAATAATGTGGGGCATCCAATGCATTTGTATGTGGTTTTCTCTAAAGCAGTTATATAATGAACACCGCAGAGCCAATGTGTCAGTGAGAAATTCACTCCTACTGATGGGGGAGCGGTGAGTATTGGTGTGTTGGCCGAGAGGCTCTGAATTTGGAATTTAGCCCAAACCCAGAGTACTATCCCGTGTCCCTGGGAACAGGAACCAGTCAAGGTGGTGGAGGAATGCAGAAAACTACTGAGGCCCTTAAGTTCACAGAAGCAGTGTGGAGAAGTTGGAGAAGTTGCGTCAGAACTGGAAAATTTGCCTGATAGCCCAACCGTCTTCGAGTGCAAAATAAATGATCTAATGCACATTGGTGTGTGAGATTTGCATCATGTGCTTCACCCTGCAAATCGGATACATAAGGAAGCGTGCATGCACTCACACATTTGGTAGTCTAGGGTACGCCTCCTTGGGGCATTAGGCCTGGAGTCAGACGTCTCTGTTTCTTGAACCCTACTGGAGGAAATCCAATAGGGTTCAAGAAACTCACCCAAGGAGTGGGAAAAGCACATGTATCCAGTATATAACATATCTCTTAACTTCTAGCTTTAACTTCAGCTGTAACTAAGATTTCCTTAGTAAAAGATGGTCTCAGCAGCTTTGTGAATATGCTTTCAGATGAAACTCTTATACCAGGTTTTTCTCCTGGGCACATCAACGACATCCCATCAGTAGTCACTAGCATAAAGCTAGGTCAGTCATGGTCCTCAGAACCAGAGGGTTTTACACAAGGGGCAAACCCTTCCACACTATAAAGGCCACAATGCTATGCCTATGCACCTTCTGTCCCAAGGACCTGTACTGAAAGCTCCACGTCGCAAGGTAATGCTGCAGACAGAAGTCTCTCTCACGGGTTGGGGAGTGGTCCTGAGGGATTCGTCAGCACAAGTTCTACGTAGTGGAGCCCTGTTAAGACAGGGGCAGAGGCCTGGGGAAAGGAGACTCCACCCCCAGGTGGTGGAGCAGATTTTACAAGTGTTTCTGTTTGCATCTCGAGAGACGTCTCACAGGCCACTTTGGTTCTCCTTCACTCACCAAGCCTCTGGCTGAGGCTATGTCTGTACTCTCCCCTATTTCTCTTCTCCCAGGAGTTCTAGAGAGACAAAATTTTGCGGAGTTTCCTGTTAGGAGAGGGGCTTGATAGCTCATCCTTGCCCAGAATTGTGGAGACTCTGATGGGGCCCAGCTCATAGATTCTGGTCTCTCAACTGAGGTTGTTGAGACCATTCTCCAGTCCAGAGCTCTGTCTATGAGGAAATTGTACACCCTGAAGTGGATACTTTTCACTTTGTGGTGCCGTGAAAGGTAGTTGAACCCGATTACCAGATCAGCACCATGTCAGATCAGCACCATGCTGGAGTTCCTGAAGGTCAGATTCACTGCGGGGTTATCCACTTCTACACTGAAGGTCTATGTGGCTGCCATAGCTGCTTACCACGTACCCCTGGGTAATATTTTCAATTATTTCAAAGTCAGAGCCTATTCTACTAGGAGCATGACTGCCTCTAAGACTCTTTTAGCTGGAGTATCTCTTGCAGATGTTTGTGATCCAGCAGGCTGGTCCTCCACACATACCATTACCAGGTTCTACCAGCTCGACCTCAGTTCTGCTCCAGCAACACGGGTGCTAACATAATGTTCTATGTTTCACTCGGCGGGGCTTTGTCACTGTAGTGGCATTGGCATACTCGCTCACATAGCGTTTTGATGCAGCACGAGTTCCCTTGAAAGGGAATGTTTACATATGTAACCCCATTACCCCAAAGAGGGAACGAGACTCAGTGTCATTCTTTCGCACCTCCTATGTGCCTAACAGCGTCTTCAGACACTTTTTAGCTGCTGCTTCTGGTGCACATTTATCTTCCTGGATCATGATGTCGTCATTTCTCGATATGGATTTACATTTGATCGATGCTATTGTGCTTCACAAGATAATCACGCTAAAACGTTCCCATAAAGTTCTGACACAGCATTTCATTCCCTCTTCAGTGAACTAGGGTTACATACGTAACCTGAGACTTTTCTTTTACATTTCAAAATGTAAAGCAAAGTTAATCATGTTCTTAATTAGTTTATTATTGGTTAAGATACCAATAAGAATACAGTACTGTTAAAGTACCAGATTGATAAGCAGTATCAGTAAGAATAAAAGCCTCAACAATACCATCACTAGACACACTTTTTTATATTATTACATAGACTTTCCATAGATGTAATGGTTTTATACTGTACAAACTCTATATTATATCAGTCTACACTACAACCAGGGTGATTGGTATGGAACTTGAGGAGTAGTCATGGATCAAGGATGTCACGAGCGACTGAGGACCGTTCCTCTGGTACCGATCCTTCTAAGTTGACAAGGTTTTCGAGACTGCTGTCCCATTGTTGGGAGTCCAGGATGGTGATTAACTTTTAGATGTTTTCTTTCTTTTCTTTCCACTGGAAGGGACTTATGATGCCGATGTCCTGACCCAGAGAGTAAGATGATCAAGATGATCGATTACACTTTAAGAATCAGTAAAAAGCTTTCAATCTTTTCTTCACAGACCACTGAATCTCTGCCTAATTGCCCCAAGTGTCTTTTTAATTGCTCAACAGAAAATAAGCAGGAGACATGTAGTCATCAAAATAATCTAAGATATTAGAAAATGAACAAAGACATTTGCTGTACTGTTTCAACACACTCCGTCTTACCCTAAGAACAATTAGTAATTAGTAAAGACAAAGAGGTGTTGATAGTGGTAAAGGCTTGTAGGTCAAGATATTTCAAGAAAAGGATAAAAAAAGAATGAAAAGATGCTCTGTCTCTTTTTTTTGGTGGGCTTTTTTGCTCTTTCAGTTCTTCTCTCAGTAGCCCACTTTATAGCCTTCTTTTCCTCTGGGGCCCTCTATTGGGTCGTTCTCTTTTCTTTCTCTCTCTTTCGCTTACACTTCTAAATATATGCTGGATACGATTAATGGCATTTTTGCCATCTTATATTTTTTTTATGATTTTGAGTATAACCATAACTAGATATTGTCATTAAACCCTTTCAATTACAAACGATGTACTAACTTAATTTGGTGTTAACATTAATATGCTACCTTTTGCAATACAATATCATCACACCATAGTAATGCTCTCCCACATATTTAACTATTGTAACTGTGCTTATTTCATTCTTGGTATGAGCAGCTGTGTGATAAATAGACAAAACATTTACAGTTTTATACCATCTGGCTGATAATGTTTCTTTAGTCTTTCGGCAATTCTGCAGCCAAACCCCTGTAGGCAAACCAGACTTACAGGCACAAAAGAGCGATTTGGCTACAGACATTGGAAACCCCAAATACACACAGACACAGAAAACTCTCTGAATAAGTAAACTATCCCCAACTTGTATTATGACATATTCATTTATGTATGCATGTCCCACTGTTGTAATTACAGTAGTTATGATTCACAGTTATTTTGGGATATTTAAATGCTTGTAACTAAATGTGAGAATATTCCTTTGACCATGTCTTTACCACCCTATTATGTTTTGTCTTTTAACAATCCTCTCTGGTTGCTTTAAATTATGATGTATATTATGTGTT
Source organism: Rhodeus uyekii (assembly GCA_037043235.1). Taxonomy (NCBI): domain Eukaryota; kingdom Metazoa; phylum Chordata; class Actinopteri; order Cypriniformes; family Acheilognathidae; genus Rhodeus; species Rhodeus uyekii. The sequence goes on from JAWRVZ010000112.1 coordinate 1,940,701, forward strand.
GATGAAATGCATCATATTACTCTTACATCCCTATTGGGGTAGAATCTGTATCAAATCTGACACTGACATAAAATATCCAAATTAGGCTAGAAGGGAGACAAATAACTTTTCCCGCTCAAACTTTTGGCCACGAAGGATGTGTGCCAAATGGCGCTTAAAATTTTTGTGCACCAGGAATCTGTGCTCTCTGTGCATACTGCTCTTTTGGCACAGTCTGCCATCTGCTCATTTCTTTGTCTAGGCTGAGAAAACCATCCTGGTTTTCGGCCAGACTTTAACTTAAACTTCCCTCAGGCAACACAATACCTGTCCCTGTGTCCTTGTGAAACAGCCTGTTCCCTGGTATCTCCTCCATGCTCTTGAAACTGTGCTGAGAGACAGAGAAAAAACCTCCTTGCGATGTATAGATGTGCCATTTCATAAAGACTGTATATATATATATGGGCCAAAATCATAGCCAATTATTCTTAATCGATGGATCGATGGAAGCAGACGATTAATCTCTCTGTAAACAGAATCACATGATCAATGTCACAAATTGACTTATATGATTAGTGAACCATAGTGCCGAATTTATTTACAGGTTCCAATTAGATTTTGAAATCCAGATTTTTTTTTAAAGTTGACCCCACTGTATAGTGTGTACCTCTAATGAATTATTGTGGTTGAAAGCTGAATCAATTGAAATTGTATATTTTATAAAGCAGTTTATTTTCCAGACTCTGAAGCTGGAGCTGCTGACATTGATATAGCACCCTGATGCCTGAAGAACCTGGCAGACAGCAAGTCTACAGTTTTCATTGATTTTTATCTAGTTAATCTCCAACATGATATTTAAATACTTAGGAAAGAGCCACATAGGGCAAAATCATGTATCGACATCCCAGCTGGTAATATCAAACTGAAAAGTAACCTTTAAAGTTTGGGCTGGAATATTTAAAGAGTAATCATCCTTCTTTGCTGTTGTTTCCAGTGCTTTTGGGAGCACTGGCTCAGATATTTACATTTAAATTTGCAAGCTGCCTCTATTTTCAACCTGACATAGCGGGGTCTACAGAGGCATAACCATATTGCACAGAGTGAAAATGAGTTTTTAGAAGGATAAGAAATACGAAAATGGAAGAGATGATGGGCATGCTTTGGTGATATTTGTAGTGTGGTGGCTCAGCCTTTTTTACATTAAAGTGGATGAGCTTTGTTGTACATTCACTGTTATGTTCTGTTTATGTTTAATTTAAATATAAGGGATGCATTGATATAAAAATGCTGATAATAAGTGAATAACAGATTAACCATATAACTGATAACTGATGCTACTAAACCTGCAAATCTGCAAGAAGCTGTTCTATTTTGTCTAAATAAATTAAAAATAAATAACTGAACTGGAGTTAATCATTTAAATTCTACAAGGGAGGTTATAATGCACAAAATGAAAGATGAGGCATAGGCAATAAACACAGCCGACTCACCCATGTTCCTCGTTGGTTTTCTTCAACTCTCTGCCACCCCAACTTCTCACTCTCAACTGGATCCTAATCCCAGTAGTACTCTGGTTCAATGCAGTACTCTGGGTTTGGGCTAATTTCCAAGCTCAGAGCCTCCCCTGGGTCAGCACATTAAAAATGCTTATTATACTTGTTTGCGAAGTATAAAATAATTCGATCATTCTTGTGTGAACTCATGAAAACATCTGCCACAGGTAATACAACATTATTTTCTTGTTTATTTTAAAAGATTTATTGTTCGCATTTTTGTCTTTTTAATAGGACAGGACAGTAAGTAGACCGGAAGCGAAGTGGGAGAGAGAAGGGAGAAGCTGCCCACAAGCCTTATCAGCACTGATGATAGGACATTATTTTCAACATGAATGATGGTTGAATGCAATGGTTTATTCTCATTCAATCCATTTTGCCTGTACTTGAACCTTGTTCATTGTTATGAATTTTGTCAACACAGATTAAAATCTATAAATCAAAAATTTATGAAGAAAAGGCTAAGCACCCAATGCTTTATCGCCTATTCCTTCAAGGGTGTACAGTGTTTTTTGGGTAGATTTCTAAGGTAGATAGCTGGCAAAAGCCATTTTAGGATTGTTTATGATTTGGTCTTAGAGACAGATTCATCTTGACAACCCCTACATTTTCAAATAATTTGAATGTGAAAAATCACAGAAAAGTCTGCTTTAGCACCAAAAATTGTGAAATTTGTGAAATAATCAGAGCAAAAACTAGGGAAAATGACGACTGACAGGACATTATTTTTAAGAGTTTCTCCTAAATCGGCAAGTTAGGAGCTACTTTTATTTTTAAGATAGTTTGTGAAAATGATCCCAGATGTATGGTACAATATATTGAGCATTACTACTTTGCACATAAATTCTTAATATTCTTTTTTTTTGTTATGTTAAATTGTGGTGATATCCCACGCACAAAAATGATCAAGTGATTATAAATATCAAAATAAATAAAAAAGAAGATAAAAAAAACAGCACACATAGGTTGCTCTCTTGAAGCCGTACACACACAGGTTGCTATGAAGAATCCTTAATTGATCAGTTGGAATCCATTCACACTCACTCGATCAATTCCTGTGTCTGAGCCAACAAATCGTTTGTATGCAGGTTTATGAGTGGCTGCTATTTAACATACAGCCGAGGGACGGGTAATTGAGAACGGATGGCTGGTGAAAGTATTGATCAGTTGAGCAATTTCTCAGCAATTGGGGCTTTCAGCATGATTGCTTTATCCATACTGCAGAAAACTGCTGCATACTGTATAGGGAAAAAATAAATGAAAAGCATTTGAAATTATTCAACTCATTCTGACTTCGCACTGTCAATCCATTATAAAAGTTTGGACATGTGCATTGCACAGTGAGTGTAAATGTGTTTGTATCTGAGCAGATATTATGTTTTTGTGCCACTAGATATTCATGAAGGTCAGCAGTAATATAATTCTAGGGCCTGGGCTACATGCCCAAACAAACTCAACGCTATGATTTAGAGATGAAGTCCTGTGCTTTGGGGCACCAGATTCTGTTTGTTATTCTATGCATTTGAAAGCGTCCAGAAATCTATATCTTCTGATTCTTCAAGTCTTCTGTTAATGCAGAATGCTGCTGCCAGACTTGTGACAAATACCAACAGGGTCCATATTTCAACTATCCTCACCTCTCTTCTCTGGGTACCGGTTCAATTCAGAATTCAATATAAAGTGTTGTTATGTGTTTTAAAGGTTTACATAGAAGGGCACTTGGTTATATTTCTGAAGTCATCGGCTTCCACCATAGCCGCAGGCCTCTCATATCAGAAACAACTCATATCTTCTCGGTCTCATTTCAAGTGCCTATTACATCCTCCACAAACTCATTTGTTCACTTTGGCCATTGCAACAGCATAATGATTGTTGTGTGCTGGAGAGATACAATGTCTTTTTCTCTTTTTATTTCTAACCTTTATTTAACCAGGAAAAAAACTCTTCAGATTTAAGATCTCTTTTATAAGAGGCTTTGGCCACGAAAGTCAGAACACTTAAAAATGCAAATAAATACATTACATTAATTACGAAAACGTATAGAATATCATTGAAAACAATTACAATCAGATAAATCTGTAACCAAATCTTTTAAAATACTCTTAAATTCAAATAGAGAAACCAACTCTTTAAAGCATAATTTTTCTTTTCATAATTCATCTATCAGAACAAAACTAAACACCCTTTTACCCGTATTAGGATGGACTTTCGGGATGTTTAAAAGATAATACTCCTGAGAACAAAGGCCATTAGCCTGTACAGCTTTTTGGATGTTATATACAGCCTTAATTAAAAGTGAAGCAAACCCCAGATAGTTTATATATATATTATACACACTCTCCTAAAGTATTATTAGGAACACCATACTAATACTGTATTTGACCCCCTTTCACGTTCAGAACTGCCTAAATTCTACGTGGCACTGATTCAACAAGGTGCTGAAAGCATTCTTTAGAAATGTTGGTCCATATTGATAGGATAGCATCTTGCAGTTGATGGAGATTTGTGGGATGCACATCCAGGACACGAAGCTCAAGTTCCACCACATCCCAAAGATGCTCTATTGGGTTGAGATCTGATGACTGTGAGGGCCATTTTAGTACAGTGAACTCATTGTCATGTTCAAGAAACCAATTTGTAATGATTTGAGCTTTGTGACATGGTGCATTATCCTGCTGGAAGTAGCCATCAGAGGATGAGTACATGGTGGTCATAAAGGGATGGACATGGTCAAAAACAATGCTCAGGTAGACCGTGGCATTTAAACGATGCCCAATTGGCACTAAGGGGCCTAAAGTGTGTCAAGAAAACATCCCTCACACCTTTACACTACCACCAGCAGCCTGCAGTGGTAATAAGGCATGATGGATCCATGTTCTCATTCTGTTTATGCAAAATTCTGACTCTACCATCTGAATGTCTCAACAGAAATCGAGACTCATCAGACGAGGCAACATTTTTCCAGTCTTCAACTGTCCAATTTTGGTGAGCTCGTGCAAACTGTAGCCTCTTTTTCCTATTTGTAGTGGAGATGAGTGGTACCCGGTGGGGTGTTCTGCTGTTGTAGCCCATCTGCCTCAAGGTTGTGCATGTTGTGGCTTCACAAATGCTTTGCTGCATACCTCAGTTATAACGAGGTTATTTCAGTCAAAGTTGCTCTTCTATCAGCTTGAATCAGTCGGTCCATTCTCCTCTGACCTCTAGCATCAACAAGGCATTTTTGCCCACAGGACTGCCGCATATTGGATGCTCCCTTTCTAGGGAACTCGAGCTGCGTCACAAAGCGCTATGGGGACGCCCTAGCGTAATTGTCACTGAAGCACAAATTGAACAAACTGAGTGAATGCACATGGAGGAAGTGATGAGCCAGGAGTATAAATGCATGCTAAATGCGGAAACGGCAGCTTTAGTCTTCGAGGAGGCTGCCAGAGCGGGCGCTCCCTGTGGCACGGGTCCTGCCGCTGCTGAGGCGTTGCGGTGGTCTCGGTCGTGGGGATCGCAGATGGACCTCGTGGAGTGGTTGGACTCTGGGTCTGACCGGGGTCTTCCCCTTCCGGGTACATCCCCCCTCCTCCGGGGTGACGTGGCTTGCCCGTTGGCTTCGGGGGATTCGGCTCCCCTGGGACACTCTGGCTCTGAGGAGCTGGATGTTGTCAGTGCTGAGGAAGCTAGCAGTGCAGGAGTTCCGACATCGCCTGCTTATGTGGAGCGTGGTTTTCCGCGCCGCTGCTAGGCACCTGTGGCTCGGCCTTACGTCACTCAAGGAGGCTGATAAAGTCGCTCTCATTGATGCCCCGTTGGTGCCTCCTGGACTTTTCGGTGGCGGTGTCGAGACAGCTCGATTCTGACATTCAGTTTGGAGTTCAGGAGATTGTCTTGACCGGGACCACACCCATAAATGCATTGAAGCAACTGCCATGTGATTGGTTGATTAGATAATTGCATTAATGAGAAATTGAACAGGTGTTCCTAGTAATCCATTAGGTGAGTGTATATATATATATATATATATAAGGTGTACCTGTGCCTGAATCTACGAATTGACAGCGTGGGCTATCCAACGGAGAGTACAGTAAACAGTGATGGTTAAGTGCTTTTGAATTGGTTACAAACCTTAAAGCTCCATGATAAATTGAATCCAATGGTGCCTACAGATAGTGTTAGCTTGCAATGTGGGAGGGAGAACAAGGAGAACAGGATCAACTTAAACTTCTCGAAATGAAGTTTCGAGATTAGATTAAAACGAAATGTAAACAAGACTTTAAATATCAAACAAAAGAAGCACTATTGTGCAAAAAAAATTGGCGAAATGTTACACAGGGAACATCTATATGAAAATATAGTGAAATATAGTTTTCCAGGCAGAAAGAATTTAATTTGTAGATAGTGTAGGGGAATTTACAGTTAAGTCCCAAGAACCAGATATGTTGAATGGAGACCAGGAGTCAGAAGTGCAGTCAATAGTAGAAATTTTAGTGAAGTTTAGTTTGCAGTTTCATCAGCAGAAGCCAGCTTCAGGTCTCACAAGGAGTTCGTAGGCCACCCCACTTACAATAACATTGTTACAGCAATTATACTCTAACAGAGGGTACTAACTACGTCAATAGTGACGTTTAAATGACTCTGATTGGCTAAGAAAGAAAGAAAGAAAGAAAGAAAAACAAAACTAGTAATTTTCCACACAAGAGCAGACAGTCTGAAGCATATCTTCGTTGATCACGTGGTTGACGGGTATTTATATATATAATGTAAATAGAAGAGACAAGAGATTTTGATTATCTGCCTTAAATAGAGAAAGAAGAAGAAGATGTGTTGATGGTGGAGAAATGAAATCAGCTGCCACTTTAAAAACATAGTTATCTGGACCAGCAAAATTCTTACTCTCTAAATAATTTAGTGCCTTGTTTACTTCTACAACTTTTACTGGACTAAAGTCAAATAATGAATCTGTCTTAAAATGTTTTTCATTGTTGAGTTGTCGAGTTGACAAAGATCAAATTATTAGATGTACAAAATATTAATTTCAGCAATCTATTAATTAATTCTTGTCCACAATTTTACATGAATCCTTAATGATACTTGATGGTATTTGTATGTTCGATTTGTTTCCAGTTAAAGTTTTAATATTTTTGATATTTTAAGTTTTATATGTTTTCGTATTATTTAAATTATTTGAAATGTCTGAAAGAAAATAATCAACCTTAGCTTTTCTAATCGCAGCAGTCCTCAACCAATCCTCTTTCAGGGGTAAACCACACATTGTGTCTACCTTAAACTCTAAATTTAATTTCCATGCACTTTCAACTTCAGGAATAAGATTAATTTTTGCCTAATCAAAATAAAATAAACAATTGAGAAGAGTTTGGTCTGGAAAATTCTTCATATCACATTTAATAAGAATACATGATTTTGAATTAGGAATTTTTGTATTTCTAAACATAGCAACTACATAATTGTTACTTAAATTATTTGCTAAGACAGATGTCATAGAATATTCATGGGTGACATTAGTTATGATTAGATTGATTAATAAGGATTTCTCAGGACATTTTAAATTCGGTCTATTTGGACTATTTATTATCTGAAAAAGATTCATCGAGTTACAATAAGCTTTTAGATAATAAGATACTGGTTGCAACCAGTCCTTATTTAAATAATTTTTTATTATCTAATCCTATTTAATCACAGAAGATCATGTTTCATTAACTGCTGAAGGAGGCCATGCAATTACAGTAATGCTACAGGTTTTAAAAACCACAATATTTAAAGTTATAAACAAGAATCTTTGCCCCCCCATTTCTTACATTTTTGGGTTGCATTTTTCTAACTGCATTTTATTGTGTACAGTAAATGCATGAGACTCTCAAGGCATGTTTTTTTTTTTTTGGCAATGTGAAATGACATACTCGATGTCAGCTCACACATTGTTAAAACAATGTTTAAACATTTAAACAAATCTAGATAAGAACCCTGTTTGCAATCGTATTAGTGTTATTATTATTAATACTATTATTTCTATATGGATTTCACACCCTGACCTTCCAGCAAGGAAGTTTTCCTCTCAACACTCTTTAGTCATTCTCATTTAGTCATTATAGGATGATCTTCACAGAATAATAAAAGCTGACAGTCAGAGCTTGACCTCAGAGTCAAAGCTTCAATTCATATTCATATTCTTATAGTGAAACTGTCCAGATACCTCTGCAGGGTACTTCATTTAAATTGCTTTGTTATATAGTTTAAATTTCACATTTAAACTGAATTGATCTTCAGAAATGTTCAAGGGAATAGAAGCAAAGTCGTCTTTCCTTTTCCTTTTTGTTTATTTACTCACGAGGGTCTAACAAGGTTGCTGAGGTCTGACTCACGCATTTAATTTGGCTTTTAATTTTCTTCACTCAATTCATCTTTTGTCTGCTAAAAGCTTTGTTTACTGCCAACGTTTGTCTGCCTGAATCACAGGGGATTCAGCAGTGGTTAGTATTCACCTCCAGAAAGCAGGTTATGTGACATACACAAGTAAGCAGGTAACCTCAATCTTTGGTCCAAAAAACAGAGGTAACTTTCAGGATATGTAAATAGTCATATTAACGCATTCTCTGAATCATAACCCACTCTGGATCAGTTTCTGTTTGAAGGTTAGTTTACTTCCGAGGTGTCAGTGTATGCGTGCCCTATTGATAGGCTCCAGTGGGTGTTACAAATTGTGCACAATATGATATACATAGTTATATAAAACACTAAAACAATGTTATGTTTATTTTATTCTATTGTATTTATACTGACTAAGACTATAGTACCAAATCAATTCAACTTCAGGAACTTCTCTCCACTTAGGAAGAATAAGTGATTGTGAATCACTTTCACCTGCTTTGGTGAAAATGAAAGTGACAACAGGTGCACTGGAGAGGCATCCACAAGACAACCCCCAAAAATTGAATTATTTGTATTTAGTTTTAGTTTTTATCACCCTCTGTAGCATGAGGGAGTATCTGCAACCCAAACAGGTTGCACAGATAGTCCTGCTCCTCTTGGATGGCACATAAAAATGTGTCATCACAAGGATGTTTGGTGTGTCTCCCAGAACAGTTTCAAAAGTATGGAGGAGATATCAGGAGACAGGCCAGTACACAAGGAAATCTGGACAGGGGCATACAAGGGGAACAACTAAGCAGCATGTCCCTATTATCTGCTCCACTGCCAGAGCCATACAAAATGACCTCCAGTAGGCTACTGTGCATGTTTCTGACCAAATTGTCAGAAACAAACTTCATGAGGGTGGCATGAGGGCCCAACGTCTTTTAGGTGGACCTGTGGTCACAGCTCAGTACCGTGCAGCTGAGCACATGTGACAGATGTGACAGAGTCTGGAGATGCCGTGCAGGACATTGACATGATGCAACGTCATCCAGTAGGACCAGTTTGGCTGTGGGTCGGTAATGGTCTGGTGAAGAATATCCTTGTAGGGTCACACAGACCCCCATGTACTGGCGTACTTACATCTGTTATGCTCCTGAATGAAATCCTCAGAGCCATTGTCAGACCTTTTGCTGCTACACTGGGCCCTGGATTCCTCCTGGTGCATGGTAATGCTTGGCCTCATGTAGCAACACAGACTGTCCAGGAGCTCAGTGATGCCCTGATCCATGTCTGGAAGGAGATTGCCCAGACATTGTTGTGAGTCATACAGGCACGTCGGGGTCATACACACTTCTGATTTACATTTATGAGTTGCTGTGATGAACTTTATGCAAGTTGGATCAGCCTGCAACTTTAAATGTTTTATATTGACTTTTGATATGGTTTTGAATGCAGCCCTCAGTGTCTTGATGATTTTGGTTTCCATTGACTGTTGTCTTTGAAATACCATTATTAAATCTGTAGTCTGTAAAACTGGATACTTTTATCTGAGCTTAAGTACTACTTGAAGTGGTATGTATGGAGCATTCTTAAAATATACTATGCAAGCTTTTATTTCATGAAAACAGAATGATGTTGTTGTTTCACAAATGTAAAAAGTATAAATAAACACAACAATGTTGAGCTTTATCTAGATCGCTGTGCATTAGCACTGTTGTTCCTCTCTCTGGTAAAGTGAGTATATGTGGAATTATGAGAGAGACCCGAACACCCACTCAGAGAAAATGACAGAGTGTGATGCTTTTAAAGCAACAAATATGGGTACATGTATGCACTCAATGTTCAAATGGGACATGCCTTTGATTTCAGCTTCTGACTGAAGCAATTAGTTGCGAAAGGCCACATTTTTGGGCTATTTTACAGTTTGATTTTATGACCTTGTTTTTGTTTTTTTATTTGAATTGTTATAACTTTGTGCATCAGAGGATGAATGTCTTGATTTAATTTTTGTACACTATCAGATTGATTTCAACCTTAATGTCCCCATGAAATCAAAACAGATTTTTTTTTTGGGGTGAATATGTTAGTCTAAAGTCCCGTACTATACACTGGCTCAGGTTATGGTCCGATTGGGCTTGGACACGGTACACATGCAGTGTGATTGCTAACCACACTGGAGCATGGAACAGATACTATTCTTGAGTGGACTACTTTTCATTTAATATTTGTATAATGCATTTTATATTCATTACGGGTCTAGATTTCACCTTATTGATGAACATATAAGTTGTAGTTTGAGAGTAAAGCTGCTAATTCCTCCATCAAAGTCAGCTGGCTCTGCACTAATCTTCTGATACATTCAGCACAATCAAATGAAAATCTCTGTGTAGCTTAAATGATAAATCTATTAGGTCTATTAGTGAGAACACTTTTCAACCATTTTTTCTCAAAACAAATAGTTATATCACAAATGACACAAGTGAACAAGTGCAATGTTGAACCAAGGCACAGTACAAGAAAACTGTATCTATAACCCCGAAACAATGACAAAATTCACATTTCTCTCACTTCTGCCAGTATGGATAATGATTTTCATGGCTTCACTCTGCACTTCAGCTTCTCACCAGATTTTCTGTCCAATCAAATGCTGTATAGAATCGGAAGCGTCCCGCCCCTTGCACTATTAATCGAAACTGACGCTGCAAATGAAATCATCATTTGTTGACACAATTATTATTTTCTAAATGGTGAATGGCACTGGTATTATGGGATGATTCAGACAGTGTAAATATGCTTTCCATTGGATGGTCGTAGACCAAAAGAAATGTAACCAGATCCATTTGGATTCTACACAGCATTGTATTTTAAAGTGATATGGAGGAGATTACGGTTAGAAAAACTCAGCATTAGAAACAGCACTAACAAGTGGAAGAGATAACAGCAGTGCCATGCACCACCATAAGTTTCAAAACGACACATTTATACTTTTCAAACATCCTGAACTTGTTTAGTGCTTTAGCAACATTTTCATATTAAAGCTAAAAGGGAAATCTATTAAAATGTGTCTGTCAGAAGTTGTCAAACGCAGCTTTTTTCGAGCTCAACGCTTCTGGACAAAATGTGATATAAACAAAACACTATTTTAGGAAAGGGGAGGATCTGCTGCCATGTCTTCCTGATTCAATGGAATTTACGTCACTACATTAAAAAACACTGTGTGTTTCCAGGCAATTCAGTAGGTCTTTAAACTATGAAAAGAAAAATACATTTATTTATGAACTATTGTGTGACAGTAAATTCTAAAACATTTTTAAAGATGAGTCATTTGTCTGGAAAAATTGTCTATATATGAAGAAAGCAAAGGACAAACAAGATGCATAAATTCATACAGTGCCAAGCAGGTTTTACACAACATGAGCAGCAGTAATTTACCGAGACCAAACCTAAGAGCACAGCGCCCTGCCTCTTTAGAGCTGGCATTTAGAAGAGACAGTTTTATTTCTACGTCAACTTTGTCCATTAAGATGGATGTACTTTCTAGATTGCAGCAGTACTTCACACCTTTATGTATAGTCTAGTTTCATTTGGAAATATTTATTTTACATACATTGCAAAGATTGATGAAGGAACAACATGACTCATGCATTTTTAAAATTAAATGGATTTTGTGCTGAAATGGAAAAATTATTTTCTTTCTTCATTCTTATACAGTAGTTCATTTACAGCCTCCTTGTTTGCTGTGTTCACTTGTCTGCAGGTCTTTATGAAAGGCTGTGATGACTCAGAATTTTTTTCTGAGTATTTTAAGAAAGGCTTGTTAGTGGGACAAGACGGGTCTTAAATCATACCTACAATGTTGCTTACGAAAGACAAAAACCTACTCCGTTTCTATTTTTGTGCTTTCCAAATGGCGTTTTAACCCCTACACTGGGACTCGAGGAGAGAGAGGCCATACAGGTTTGCTGTTGGCTGCTAAAATCAGTGTTGCGATGGCAACACAAATGAACGCTTCTATTCTCATGGCCTTTTCTCTTCTCAAATTGATACCTTTGTTTTTGCCCTGCCAATCTGGTGGATTGTGCTTCCTGAGGATTTTGTTGTCTATATACAAGTATCTTTGATTTGGACCCTGCTTTGACCTCACTTTCTAATTGAACACTATAAAACAAGCTTTCCTGTTTAAAACTTAAAGTGAAATTGTAATGGGCAGTTGACATTTAAGCATGAATATACAAAAGATTTACAGAATGTGAAAATCACAGGCTGAAGGTACGGTGAAGGTGAAGGTGAAGGTACGGTGTTTGTGTAAAACGTTTCATCTTCATCTTCAGCTTTTCTAGACAAGACCTTAAAACTAGGTATATTGATTTCAAAACCGATATAGGATAATACAGTACAGTTTGTATTCATGTACAGTAGTTCAATGCAGGGTTATCAAACAATATAAATTGTAATAACAATATGATTTTGTGATTTCTAAACCAAAGGCACAGTCTATGTGGTTTGGAAATATTTTTGATGCAGGAGAGATGATGTATCACAAACCCAGGTAATTTTCAAGAGTATATAGAGGCCATTCACATACAACATGTTTTTGTAGTTAACGCAAGGCACAAGTCAGTGGAATGGAAAAAAAAACACATTCTGTGTGTTTGGCCCTTAACGCATCAAATCTGTTTTTCTTTTTTTCCTGAGGCTGTGCCATAAAGAGCTCTACAAGCAATGCATGCAGAAAAAACCCAAGGCATAAACAAAAGTCCTAAACATATTTCAAAGCATTTACCAACTGCACACCATTCGAAACGCTCAATATACCAAATGCAGTCACGTATCATTTATGCAAAGATATGGTGTTTGCAAATATTGTAAATGAAACCAAAAACTGAATAAGAAAACGTTAAAAATTATCAAAATCGCAATATTGATCAAAACGTTTTTTGTTCACAACAGGCTTGTGTATGATGTGGTAAGTGTCACAGTCCTGTCGCGTCTCTCACATCCGGGTTCCTCTGTGTCTTCCAGATCCTTCCCCCTCCTGTCTTGTTAGTAATTACCCTGTTAATCATCACAGCTGTGTCCCATTTCCTTGTGTATTTATTCCTCTCGTGTCCCCCTTGTCATTGTTGGTTATTGGATGTCAGTGTTACATGGCGTGTCATGAGTGTGGATGCTTTGCCTAGTTTTCAGAGTTTGCACCATCGCATGCCATTTATGTTTATATTTAAAGTATCTTTTGTTTGGAGTTAAAGGGCCAGTCACACAGCCGATCACGCACAAATCACTCACAAATCACGCACAGATTGGGTTTGTGCGTGCTTGTGCGTCGAGAAATTGACAAAAGTATTCCACGGACATTCGACGCACGCCCAACGCATGAATCACTGACGGAGCGCGTCCAAACACGCACGCTTCGCGAACGTTCCACAAACAAGCACTTTCAGAATCCACATTGTCAGTGGAATGAACGTGATACTTGCGCGGTTCATGCGTGATAAGAAGGTGGGGCGTCAGTGGACGGATGTGGACGTGCGCGGTTTCGAACCAGTTCTGACGCATAAGCACTGAAGGCCGACGCGTGTCCCGCACATAGTCACGCATACTCAACGCATAAACTACGCACGCCGACTCATGAATAATGCACACCGGCGCACAGTTGGGCATCAGAACATTTTTGAACCGTTCAATACTCAAAATCACGCACAAACCGCCTTCAACGCACATCCACTTACAATCACTGATGGTCCACGTTCTTTCCACCGACGAAATACGCATACGATGCACGCTCCGCGCAGAAACGAAAATCTATGCATAATTCGTGCGTGATTCATGCGTTTACAATGTGTGACTGGCCCTTTAGAATAAAGAGTTTGTTCTGTACTCCTGGCTCTCCTCCCGTGTCTCCGCATCACACCAGCACTAACAGCAGCGTAACAGAAAGCAAATTCAGAGCCTTTTCATTTACAGTCCACTTATCTTAACTCACAGTTAACTCGCCAACCCTATTATGTCGATGTTTTTGAAGTGGAACTGTCAAACTCCTTATTTGTCTGAGCATTTTCTTTTCGGTAATGTTGATTATTTTATATCGAATGCTGGTGTTCAAGAATGATTACGAAATTACACAACGTAGATTACACTGACATCGACAAAGCCGTCTTTACTGATAGAAGCTTAGAAGCATTTGTTATCAAGCAGACGGTTAAAGGCAAAAAAAGCAACAAAGAATTTTAGACTTTAAAGAAACCATTGTAACCGCGTGTGGAATACTATTCAGAACTGTGTCAGAGCGAAATGACTGTTATAAGCGAATGTGTTAATGTGTTTATGTGACTGTTTACACTGTGAGCGATAATTGTGTTTGCAATGTTGGAGAATATAATTAAAGGTTTGTATCGAGAATCAAAGTTTTTTTTTTATTGTATACTGGTAAATCTCTGCTGTTAGTTGGAGCACATATGCCTTTTGTTATTAGCAAACATATACAGTGTGTGTACATTTTTATAGCATGCCGATCGCTTCATCAAACAAATCGCCATATTGGCTTTTGGTTATCTCAATCCTTGGTTATCTCAATGCTTTTTTGCAAACCCCGAGGCCGTCGACATAACCGTATTCCACTGCATATACAAGTGTTATTAGCCCGTGTAAACAATGAATTATACATTTTAAGCCTAATGACCTGAAACAAGAACCGCTCATAGGGTATTAAATATATAATCTTATCTCTCTCTCTAATTTATGCACTGGTAAGAGATCACCATCCTCACAATTGACTCTCATTTCTTTCAACAGTGTGTTCTCATGAATGTTAAGTCATGGTTAGACTCTATCGACATCAAGAGCAGAGTGACAATGTGGAGTCCACTGCTCATTCCTCTGGTAACATGTCAGTGCTGATCTGTAAGTGTTTTCAGCTGAAGAAAACAATTGAGTAGATTATTGATTTATTACAGATGCTTGAGGCACAGGTGGCCTGTAATTGAGAGACTGGAGTGGTGGCCGCTGGCTCTCTGGTGTCAACACCAGACCGAACAAAAGAACATGAGTGTACGCACATTTTATTTCACCAGTTCACACTGAAATATATTCAGATGTAGTACAGAATATTTGTATTACATTTACATGTATGCATTTGGCAGACGCTGTTATCCAAAGCGACTTACATTGCATACAAGGAATACATTGAATCAGTTCTTGCTTTCCCTGGGATCAAACCCACGACCTTGGTATTGTAAACACCAACCTTCTACTGGGTGAGCTACAGGAAAGTTATTGAGCATACTGTCTGAAGAGAAGGGCTCCGATCTCAAAATTTGGCCTGAACCCAGAGTACTTCTTCAATATGCCTAGCTGGGATAGGAATAATCCAGAGTGAGATGTTAGGGTGGAGGATGGTGTGTTCAATACATCGATACAATGATGTATCATCACATTCTACTTTCGATTCCACAGAACGTGAGCAGCAGTGGACTGCGCTTAAACTGAAAACAAGAAACAGTGTTTAAAACGAAGTGGAAATGTGCTGATATTAATGAATATAATATATAATATTACAATAAATAAAGAATATAATATGTAGGTAAGTCTGGCCAGCAGAGGAACATGGGGTTGCCTGATAACAAGAGACCAATTTCCCCAATCAGAGCTTCACATTTGCAGAATACAGAAATATCCATAGGTATGGGTATAGCTTCAGCTTAGAGACCTCAAAGTGGGAAAAACTTATAGGCTGTATTTCATAAATGGACACTTAAAAAAAAAACAAAAAAACAAACGAATAAAAGAAAGTACAATCAAATTAAGTCATTTCAACTTAAATTACACTAAATATTAAACAATGAGTTGAATCTTGTATAACTTATAAAAAAAATTAATTGCTTACATTTAATTGCTTAACTTATTTTGATGAGTGAAAGCAATGTAAAAATATATATTGTCATAACTTATTGATTGTTTATTTTTTTTACAGTGCAGGGCTTAAGCAGAAATCCCCCAAGCGCATCATTGCCACAGTGAATGAGGATGGCAGGAAGTAGTGGCACTTAAGAAAAACACTGATTTAATGTAATTTTAATGTCTTTTCTTTCACTGTAATTTACACGATAATGACAATTTTGTAATTTTCGTGTGTCTAATGATATTCAACATCAACGTCGTGCCTTAACATCTTTTGCCTCTTTCCAAGAGGTTGTAATATAATTTTGTGACTGTAAACAATTTTATAATTCAATAGTATATATAAAAAAAAAAAAAAAGACTAAACTGAACTGTGTGGTGAATGCATGATTACACCGAACAATAATATGTTGGCTTCAATGTAAAAGAGTATCACAAGAGTATTACAGTTTTCAATGTAAACATAAATGTCACATCCTTATTGCATGATTGTTCCTCTGCATTTAAAAAAAGTAAATGTCAGACTAACTATTAGACTTGAATTATCAATATAATAATCAATCAATAAAATCAATCAATAATCAAAACTTAACAGTTAATATTCATCGATTGTATTAATCCGCCTGCTCTATTAAGGCTGCCGTTCAGCCAAACAAACTTTGTTTATAATGTTTTCATGTGACCACTGTAAAGCTGCTTTGAAACAATCTGTATTGTAAAAGCGCTATATAAGTAAAGGTGACCTGACTTGACTAATATTCTTCTTGATATGTTACACAAATGCATACAAGTTTGAAATCTGAGAGTGAATAAATGATTTTTCTTTTAGATGAACATTTAAATCATGTACAAATCACTCTGATGAACAGTGCCATGCTTTTAATACTTGAACTACTCATTAGCACATTAAGTTTGTATGCACGATGCACTGCAAAATCCTGGATGGAAGGCATCTGAGTAAATGCCACGGAGCTCACCTTGTCTGCCCTTCCCAGCATAACCTGGAGGATACACAAAAAGCACATTAAGCACTAGGGTGTCTATCTGTAATTAATAGCTGACCCGTCTCTTCATTTACTTCCCTTCTAGATGTGTATGACTTTATTTCTCATGTTTAACACATAAAACGGTTTCAATAACAAAAGATGACATGAGGCCAAGTAAAAACCCTTTCTTTGTATGAAGTACTAATTTTAAATGCCACTACTAGACTAAAATGTACAGTTCATTCACCACCAATTTACACAAGAAGTACCAGCTTTTGTAAATGACATGGTACTTCAAACAAGCGGAGTACATTTTCCAGAAGTTCGATTTTTTTTTACATGCAACACCAACAAGTTAAGACTTCAAATTTCTTTAGTTTAGAAATAAGAAATAAGAAAAAACCCATGAAAGAACCCTAAACAAAACAAAGGACCATATTAATAATGTCATGCTGTTTCACTTCTGGTTACCTCCTGTGTATTTTCCCATGTCCTTCCTGCACCTGTCTGGTCAATCACTCCCCTCGTTAGTCTCGTCAGGTGTTCCTCATGTATAAAACGTTCTTGTGTTCCCATGTCTTTGTCGATCGTTGTCTATGATGTTGACTATGTTGTGTGTTTACGTAGTGTGTGGATGTTCTTCGTGTTTTCCAAGTTTTTCACTAAGAGTGCCGTTTTGTTTTGTTATTCTAAGTCTTTTGTTTTCGTGTTTTGAATAAAGAAAGTTGCATTGAATTCTGTGGCTTCTCCACATCGCACACGAGTTGTAGTGCTGACAATAGCAACATTGAGCGTCGGAATTTTAACAAACAATATTGAAAAAAAACCTTTTGCTGCACAGTTGAAGATGAAGCATGATGGAAAGTCATCTTCTGTTAGCTAATCAGCAGCTCAACTACAGCTCATCCTTAAGAAAAAACAAGTGGATTCAAACTCTTCCATGTAACACATTTTACATCATCATCGGAATTAAAAATTGATTATGAATACCACACCAGTCACTGAACTACACTGGCTCACATGATGACAACCAGCATATATGCCAATTTGTTCAGCTGCATGCTATCTCTTTATGTGCTACTGTACAATTTTCAAGTATAATGTTGCATTACGTTTAGGACATTATTTTTTTAAACTTTTTTATTTTACTTGTCTCAGGTCCTGCTCCTGGACCACAGATGGTACCCCAGTGTTTTGTGGTTCATGGTTGATGGCTGGTCAGTTGATACTCGGAGTACAATTGAAGATTTGATGCTGTTCTGCTGTTGTTTTTAGCCATGCTGAATATATGGAACCCTAATGCATTAGACACAGTTAGTATTGTCTTGTCCTGGTGTACTGTCCTTCTGCACTTATATTTGTATTGTGTGTTATTGGTTTGCCAAAGTAACAACATTAGTATTGCACCACTTTGTGATGTAAAAGCTGGTATTTATATATTTTGAAATCTAAACTAAGTATTATTACAAATTTGAACAGATGTTAACTTTTGTCAATATTTACTGGATATGAACATACTGTATCGGTGTAAAAAATAAAAAATAATGTACTTAATGATTTACTTAATAATATACTTACTGTATGCCCATGTACTACCACCCAGGATAAATGAGACTGATGGTGGCCTGTTGTTTGGAAGCGCTCCTTAAATTTTATTTTGCCCTTTGGAGAAAATGGAGAGTGAAATGTTGTGCACTCTTCAAACTTCACAAAACACACAAACTTCACCAAACAGGACTTTCACCAAAACATGAAACTAAAACACAATAACATGTTTGGCATTTAATTTACTGATTGTTATGTGTATTAAATTGAAAAAATAATTGGATAATTATACCGATTGAAAGAGATCACATAAGAGCGAATGACTTCCTTTGTTACAGTTAAGCATGAATAATAGACAGGAGATTTGAGACATAGTAGCACCATAGAAAACATCCTCACCAACTGCATCTCGGTGTGTTGCAGAAGCTGCACTGCCTTGGACTGGAGGCATATGAGAAGAGCAGTAAGGACCGCAGAGAAGATCATTGGGACCTCCCTCCCCTCTGTTCAGGACATTGCCCCAAAGCGGTGTCTGTCCCGGGCCAGGAATATCATCAAGGACTTGTCACACCCACATCATGGCCTACTCTCGCTGCTGACCTCTGGAAATAGGTTTTGCAGCATTCGATGCAGGTCAAGCAGGTTCTGCAATAGCTTTATTCCCATGGCTGTCAGACTACTGAACTCTTTTTAATTTTAATGTTAAAGGTTTTTTTGTTTTGTTACTGTTGTTTAGCTATTGTGTCGAAATGTTATTCTGTGTACACAGAATGACAATAAAAAACCTGTCTGTCTGTTTTGAGAACCTGTTTTGAGAATTGACCTCATTCTTGGGAAACCTGGAAATATTCATGTTTACGTTTAGCATTTAAACCACTTTACATTTAGAATTTAATCAGTACAGTCATAAAACATCACCATCAACATTGTACAAAAAGCCGGCAAGATACTTTTCACAATTTATAATACGTTTCACAAATCAAAAAACTGTTTAAAGGGGTTCTATGGTGGATTTTCATGCCTTCCTTTTTCTTTAGTGCACTATGTAGCTGTTTTTGTATGTATAAGATCTGCAAAGTTGAAAATCCCAAAGTATCCCACATAAAGATTTATTCTATCTAAAGATTTATCTCAAAGAAGACTCCAAGCTCTCTGTTCCCATCTGTTGTCCCCAAGAATCCAAAGGATTTAGATTTATTTGCTTTTCTAGACAGCCTAAAGCAGGATATAGAAAGATGGAGATAACTCCTTGTATCAATGTTCGGCCGCATTAATACTGTTAAAATGGTGATATTTCCTAGATTTTTATATATTTTCTAAATGTGCCTTTTTCTACCCAAATCATTCTTCAGAACTCTTCATTCCATTTTTATGCCTTTCATCTGGGATTTAAAAACACTTGTATATCCAATATTCATGTGTATAAATCCAAACGTTTGGGGGATTTGGGTCTTCACAACTTTCATCATTATTACTAAGCAGCGAACTGCAGAACATTAATGTATAGGCGGGATTATTTTACAGGCACTGTTCAAGTAGATACGCCCTCTTGGCTAGCAATAGAACAAAGTACCATTCACTTGTCTCTTTTTGTGCTCTGCTTTTCGCAAAAATAATTTAATCCTTGACTACAATCAAAATTGGGTAGAAGATAAGAAAGGTAGTTATCTTACCATGTACTTCCTTATTCACTCCAATTTGTTATATTCATGCATTCAAACCCTTCCTAAAAGATAAAGATTTTAGGGAATGCAAAGTAAAATAATTATCAGCATGAAAGATTTATGTATTAATAATACTTTTGCCTCCTTTTCTCCACTCAGCAAGAGATTTGAATTTCCCTCTTCTAATTTTCAAATCAGAAACTATGCTTGCATAAATATTACACAGCTTGAAGCTTTGCCGTTAGAATGCAAAATGTTTGATTCATTTTTATGCTAGGGGTTTAACAACCTTATTTGTAAGTGCAACTTTTTCTTCTTGGGAAGAAAACCTATGATTCAGATTTCCCAGACTGATTGAGACAAATGCCTTTTACCTGTTTATTCATGTTCCATAAATTCCAAAGATCAGCTTATTCAGTACAAAGAACTGACTTTCTAATCTATTATTTTCTAAAATATTATATTCACTATTCTAAAATAAAGCTCAGCAAATTCTATCCTTCTGTTTCCCCTATGTAGGGGAATTACAGTTAAGACCCGATGACCAGATATGTTGAATAAAGACCAGGAGTCAGAAGTGCAGTCAATATAACAAATTTTAGTGAAGTTTAGTTTGCAGTTTCATCAGCAGAAGCCAGCTTCAAGTCTCACAAGGAGTTCGTAGGCCACCCCACTTACAATAACATTGTTACAGCAAG
Source organism: Rhodeus uyekii (assembly GCA_037043235.1). Lineage (NCBI taxonomy): Eukaryota > Metazoa > Chordata > Actinopteri > Cypriniformes > Acheilognathidae > Rhodeus > Rhodeus uyekii. Next base: position 1,961,382 of record JAWRVZ010000112.1, read on the forward strand.
TATACTCTAACAGAGGGTACTAACTATGCCAATGATGACGGTTAAATGATTATGGACAATGGATTTTTGAATCATTTCTGTCACTTATGTAAAGCTGGTGAGTGTATCAAAGTCACAAAGTCTGCTGCTTCAGTGTTTTTAGATATTTTTTGTTAGATTTTATTACGGTCAACTGAAATATAATTACAAGCATTTTATAAGTATCAAAGACTTTTATTGACAATGGCATTAATTCATGCAAAAAGTCAATATTTGCGGTGTTAACCCCTTTTTTCCAAGACTTTTTTGTAATTCCCAATGGCATGTTGTCAATCAACTTCTGGGCAACATCCTGACTGATGGCAGCCCATTTTTACATTATCAATGCTTGGAATTTGTTAGAATTTTTGGGTTTTTGTTTGTCCATCCATCTCTTGAGATCTAAATGTGCTTAAGGTCTGGGAAGTTTCCTGTCCATGGACCCACAATTTAAAAGTTTTATTCCATGAGCCACTTGAGACCTTGAGACAAGGTGCTCCAAAATCCACCGTTTGTCACTAAACTGTTCTTTAATGGTTGGGAGAAGTTGCTCTGAGAATTGCGCCCATTGTGAAGAGGAGATTGCTGCCAGATCCTTTTTTCGTGGTCTGTCGTTCTGTCACACCCACGGTTGCTGGCAAAGTGAGACGAGGCAGGATCCATGTGCAGCATCTTTCTTGTAAGGAAAACTACAAACAAAAACTCAAAGCTAAGAAGCAAACAGGCAGGAAGACAGCAAGTAGGCAAGCAAGCAAACAGAACAACCATGGTAAACGTAACAACAACAGATAACAAGACAGGGCAAAACACAGGGTTTAAATGCACATTAAAATAGACTAATTAACAAGACACACCTCAACAGAATGAATGAAATATGTAACCATGGAAACAGAAGGGCAGAGGGCAGGGGAAAACTGAACTGAAAACAGACAGACAGAAAAGGTTAATACTAACCCGACGCCAACCCCAGTGATGATAACTTTCTAGAGTATATGCAAATTGCCATCGTAAAAACATAAAAACTACACAATAATGGAGAGGGCAAGTGCCTAGTCTGGCTATAGTTAGCAATGGCCCTATAGTATGCAATGTTTCATAAACAGCTGTTATGCTGAGGCTAGATTTAGTGCAGACCTGTATCGTGACATATTGTATCGTGGCCTACATATTGGGATGCGTATTGTATTGTAACTTTACTTTAATGTGGATACGCAGCTATGGATGCTGTAAAACTGTTGTGGAACAGAGGTAAGTCAGCTATACACACACACACACACACACACACACACACATGCAAGTTGTTTTCAGTTAAAACAGCTCAAACATGCATTTTAGTCCAGGACTTGTTTAAGCCTTGTCTGTGAATCTATTTAACTACTTCCTTTGCTGATTAGCTGGCAACCATTAAACAACTTAATAATTAAATTAAGAGAATGAAGGGAGACATTGAAGATATATGTCCTTAGTCATGATGTTTAATTACAAATAAATGATGGTAATAATATTAAATGACATATTGAATGACAAAGTGATATTGCTGCTCATCTGTAAATAATGGCACTGGCAAAACCAAGGTCATGGGTTTGATTATTACCAGAGAAAGCACATCTTGCTTTGATTAAATGTGGAAGTCAAATATGTTAATGTACAAAGTGGTTATGAAAAATAAGGAAGTGTATGATGTATGATGGGTTTATGAGAAAACATTTGCAAATACGTGTGGATGAATTTTTTTTTTTTGTAATAAACTTCCTCATACATAACTAAGCTCTAAATAATTTTCAACATTTGAAGTGCGGGTTTTGATCTAACTGAAGGCTGGTATTTAAAAGCAGAAGTAGATACAATTTATTCTGTTGGACATTTTCTTCACATATCTGTGCGGTGTGTCTTGCTTTGATCTGCTCTTATTGCGCTCATGTTCTTTGCAAATCTTTTTTCTTTTTTTCACACTTCAATTATTAAGATCCATTGCCCCTTTCTCACCTCCTCATATCACTGTTTGCCCCATTGTGCTCTGGGAGGCATGGCAATATGTTTCCATGGGGACTGCATCCACTCTTCCATTTTAGTCACTTCACTGTGTGTAGTTAAAGGATGTGGGTTTTTGACTAAGCATTCTGGAAGTCTGGATGTGTTTCAGGTCATTTTTCCTGTTTTTCACACGAAGTCTTATTTCGGTTTGGCTTGATATTTTTAATCAACGGTCATTCTTGCCCCAAAAATTAAACTTCTGTCATCATTTTCTCACCCTCATGTCAAACCTGTATGGATTTTTTTTGCTTCTGTGGAGCATAAAAGGATAATTTTTGAAGGAATAGTTTAGTTGCACAGACATTTTTATCTTATATTTATTATCATATTTTGCTTTTTAATGTGCATAAGCGTGAGTAAATAATGACAGTATTTAAAATTGTTGGATGTACTATCCATTTAAACCCTGATTGTTATTGTGCCATTTACTGTAAATGTCACAAATCTATTTTGTGAATATCTGTCTTTACAAGGAAATATTTTTATTTTATTTATAATTTATTTGATGAATTAGACAGTGAAAAAAGATTAACTGGTCTGCGTGATTCACTTACTGAGAGAGTATATTTTCATTGAATGAAGTGTCATATGTTGACAATTTTTCTACAGGGAATTTTGTTAAATTGGAAAAGTATGTCATAAATATGTGTGACATACTAACCCTTCGCAAACTAATCACCATTAGTCACACCTTTTTTTTTACATTATTATACTTTTACTTTTACATGAACTAGAAACAACATAAATATGGTATATTTAGAATATTTTATATCTTTTTACACTGTGATTGAAGGCCTATATCACTGATATCAGTGTCTCAATTAAATTGATTTTAAAGCCATTATTTTTGTAAGTTATTAATTATAGACATTCAACATTACAGAATAATTGAAAGCTATGAAATTAAATAATAAAACAAAATTAATAAGCTTTAAAAAATTTTAATACAAGTGAATTTAAATAATTCTTTACATAAATCCATTAAAATAATTTTCAAATTTAGCTGTGCCTTTCATATATCAGGGCTCAATGCTAGCTTTTTCATGTTTTATTTTTACTGACCCAGTTGTGCAGGTTAGGCTAAAATGCACACATGTTTTTGACATTGTAAACATTGCAAACAGTGCTTCAAGATTTTTTAGGTTAGGTCTAAAAGGCAAGTATACAGAAATGTAACAACCAAACACTGTACAGTCTTGCATGAATTTTATATTTCATTTAGATTAATCCTTATCAATGCAAAAGTTATTAAATATTCAATCAAGAGTGATTTTCTCTTTGTCTTTTTTTCTTTGATTAAAATTAATGACACACAACAACAGCAGCCTCATTAGCAGATGTGACACTTCTCACAATTCTTTACGTTCATTTAACACTTTCTAACTAAACTTTACAAGGATACTCAAAAAAACAGGAATTTTGACATAACCGTTTTTGTTTGTTCAAGCACGAAAGAGAAGTCAATGCAACGTGGGCGCGTTGTCTAAAGCAGCTTTCTGTGTCTATATTTCAGGTGTTCGTCCACAGAGAGTCTTCACAGATGGAATGACAGAATGCCAATGCCAATGGTTGACAGAAGAAAAAAAAACAGATGCTGTGTTAACATCTCAGGTTACATATGTAACCCTAGTTCCCTGAAGAGGGAACATGATGCTGTGTTAGAACGCAATGGGAACGCTTTAGCGCGATTGTTTTGTGAAGCACAATGGAATTGATTGAGTGTTGAATGCAGTCAGATGATGACCTCGTGAACTAGGAGAATAAAGGTGCGCTAGAAGCCAGAAACTGTTTGATGTAGAATAAGCAAGTAGGAAGTGTGGTAAAACGACACATCATCTCGTTCCCTCTTCAGGGTTCCAAGGGGGCCTGGGATAAACCCTGGAGCACCAGTGACCGATCACAGCTCTGAACCTTATTGCACACTGCTTGCCTCATTCTCAGTGCCATGAAGGAAACGTGCAACTAAGGGGTCTCTCCCATTTGAACTACCACCCAGAGCTAATTGGTAAGATATTGTGGCAGCCATGTAGACCTTCAGGGTAGAAGGGGATAACCCTGCAGTGAATCTGTCCTACAGGAACTCCAGCACAGTGCCAATCTGACAGGAAACTGAGTTAAACTGCCTCTCATTGCACCACGAGTTGAAAAGTTTCCACTTTAGGGCATACAGTTTCCTTGTAGATGGAGCTCTGGAGTAGAGAATGGTATCTACAACCTCAGTTGAGAAACCATGCTTCTCGAGACAATTGTGCTGAAGCGTTCCCATACCGCCCCGGAGCAGTGCAAGTTTCATTGAAAGCGAATTGCGTTTGAAATGTTTTAAAAAAGAATCAAAAAATTACCACTTTATTTGTGATTATTCTACTCACAGTTTGTAGCTCGGAAAGCACTGAGGCAGTTTATGATTGATTGTCTGTTGCTAAATCATTCTTGCACAGCATCACTTCACACTGCACACCTTTGGCTCTGTAGTTCGGGGTTAACCCATCAAAAGTTGTGCTCTGGACCTGGGTTTCATAACCCTGCGGTGCTAACAACCTCTCAAAGTCTGAAATGTTGCTTAACCCAGGATTAAGCACAGTGTGAAAAGTCCTTATCTCGCTCTAATTTCCTTTCAGCTCAATGCAGAATATTTCTGAAATCACCCAGTCATGAAATAATGATGGATGGATGCTTCTGTAACTGTAGTCATGTTACAAGCTTTATAATCAAATTTAAATTCCTGTCCTGTCTGCCCATTTTCATTACTTTCTCTTATTTCATTACATAAAGTTCAAGTTCTCTTCAGCAGAAAGTAATCATCAGACCTGTTGGCAGCAATGTGGACAATTTATCCAAAACCTTTCAAAGACATTCATCACATTTTATGAAATAATATCAAGCTCTATCTCAGAGTTAATCGGCACCCGGAAACTTCACACATCACTGAACCTCCCATTAATAAGTCTCTCTAACACACTGTTCCCATAATTCATGTAATTATGTGTCACCAAGTTTAGTAGTTGGCTGTTGTAATTACAGCATTGCAGAAGAGAGCAGATCCTAGTCATCGGAATGGACTGTTAACTCTTCTGTTACAAGTGTATGTGCCAAAGATCTTACAAATAGCCTTGTATAACAATTCTAGTTTGAAAGATATCCGTTCGAACAACTGACTAATCTCCGTTGTTTTTAAAAGTAGGGTTTTGTATTTTTTGGGAGTTTCAGGCTCTATTTTTCTTGACTCTGTTGTGCCTTCACAGTGTTTGAAGCTAAAGGACTGCTAGCCTATTTTAATGGATGGTGCATTATGCAGAATACAATTAACCTGAGTTAGGCTGCATAAATATCACCTAATTATCAGCTTAATTCTTAGATGCAGGAAGAATATTGAGTTTGTTGTTTTTCATTCCAGCCTAATTATATCTTCAGATTAAAGTCCTGCAGTGATTTTAACATTTAACTCAGAAATAATGATAAAAATATGTTAATGGTTCTTATTTTAATAAAAACAATTGTAAATCAGCTAATTTGTGAAAATTAATTGGAGTTGTAATTAAATAATAATTAAGTACTGTTGTTTAAGTGCTGTAAGCGGTTCTAGCAATTTTGCTCACTTTTGCCAGACTTCAGGACTGTTTACACCAATGAACGTCTGTCAGGGCATCTTAAAATCAACACAAACATTTGCATGCTGTCTATCCAACAGATTTTTGGTTTGTTTTTAAATGAAGAGGTGTTTTAATTTATTTTCTCTCACACTGTGAATAAATCTGGGCAACCAATAGGATTTACTCATTTGGTCACATGCCCAGTGCCACTGCAACAACTTGTTGGCAGTCACAAAAAAAAATGTTGACAGTGAATGTGTGTCATTTTGCTTTTCAGTGGCATTGCAAAAGATCTCATGTGATTTATCTTTGTTTAATTTTTACATCACAAAAAAACGCTGATTGTTTATTTCTACTGTATTTCATGATGGACATTTATGTTAATGTTAACAGGCCTTTAGCAACAGAATTACACAATTTCTGATCTCAACCAACGTTGGTGTCATTATTCAATCATACTAATCTTTTTTTTTCACCTGGTTAAATATCTTGAATAACATTTTTATTTATTTTTTTGTTTAATTTAGAAATTAATTTTTACAAAACATCTTTCTAAATGTAGGTATGCTTCTAAGCAGTGTGACATTCAGGAATGGAGAACAGTATGTGCTAGCTAAGAGAACGGTACAATAGATCAAACATGAAGGATAGTATGGGTACGGCAGGACTGTGTTTGTTTACAGATGTCAGATGCAGAGTATGTAGCAAGGGATGGTAGGAGAGGAAAACTGGACAAGAAGGAGAACAGATGAGGCCTGAGTCAATGAGAAGTGTCAGAAGGGGAGATTTGAAATGAAAGACATGGAGAACAAAGGAATGAGGGCAGGGGAATGAGGGAAGGATGAAATGGAAGAGGGAATATACAGCAGGCTGATCATGTCTCAGTCCCTCCTGGAAATAAGTGTGGGTGATTTGTGACGTTGTGTTCCTGCAGAGTCTATTTTTGGAGTAACACGTATTTCTGGAGCCATCTCTCTGATAGCCCTGGTGTGTGTGGAGTAAAGTGATTATGAATGGCTTTCACATCCTATTTGTTTATTATCAACTTCTTTTTGATAATGGGAATTCTGAGGAGTTGGATGTTGTTAACCTCTAGGCTGTAAATGAAGATTTGGCGCTTTTGAGGAGCTGGTGGTGGTTGTGACTTATGCTGTTGCCAGATTAAACATTGACTGGCCAGCGAAAAAGCATCAAGTCCTACATTTAAGCTAGATGAACGCTTCCTGCCTTCACAAGTACAACCTCCCCATGGTAGCCTTCAGGTTTTCCTCCCATCAAGTACATAGTGCACAAATACCTCACTATTAATTGTTGGTTGGCCACAAATAGCACAGGGCTGGGGTAATACTTAAAGTGGAGGAGGTGCTGGCAAGCTACCTCACCCCTCAGTCAGCATCATTCCTATAGGCTCTGACATTACCAACCAAACTGGTCAGAACAACATCATTGTTGGTGGGTAAATATACTGCTTCTGGTTAAGCTGTAGCATGCCTTTACCCCATGGCATTTCTGCAGACCTACCAGCCAAATCTGTTAGGAGACCTTGATTTAGGCGGGGGAATTGCATTAGGCCACCTATCTTTATCTCCAGGGCGCCAAGGAGACAGCCAGGTCCATCTGCCATGCAATGGCAACACTGGTCACCACAGAGAGGCACAAAATACCAAAGGTATTTTCTCAAGAGGTTGGTTCCCTTAGTAGAATTTCTGGCAGTGTGGAACTGCAACATATGCCTTGTTGGGTCCTGTGCACAGTCAAAAAGGGTTATACAAATCAGTGCGGGTCTGAACCTGCATCATCTGAACCAGTCAGTCATGGAGCTCAAGTTCAAAATGTTAATCTTGAACAAGTCACACCACAGAACAGATTCAAGGACACACATTTCCATCTTACCATTCTTCCACAATACAGGAAGTTCCTGAGGTTCGCTTTCGGGGGTAACAACATCCGGTTCTTCCGTTCGGTCCTGCTGCATCTCCATGGCATCCGCACCTTGAACTACATTGACTTATGTTTGATTTTAGCAGCAGTTTGGCACCTAAATGTTGTTCTCGGTCACAAAAAAAAGTTTTTTGGGGGTTGAGACAGAAAGAAGAGTGTACTTTCTCCAGTTAAGAGGAACACTTTTCTAGACGTGGTATGGGACATTTTTGTCATGTGGGCACCAATGCTGTCAGTCATAAAATGAGTGAAGCTGTGAAACTGTTTCAGAGACTGTTTTGACAAATACTTCCCTCAAGAGGTGAAGAGCAATTTTAGACTCAACTAGGAGTATGGTTGTCTCTAAGGCCCTATTTTTTATTTTTTTTTGTGATGTGGCAGTCTGGTCTTTACTGCACACATTCATTATGTTCTTCGACTTAGATTTGAACTCTAAAACAGGGGCCCAGGCTTTATCGTTCTAAGCATTCTACGAATTTGCACTACACAGTCTCTTGTCATCTTGGCGGCGTGTATATTACAGTTCCCACAGCATCAATCTCTTGAAAGGGAAGCCACTATTCCAACTGTAACCTTGGTTCCCCGAAGAGGGAACAAGACACTGCGTTGCCCTTCCAGACCTCCTCCATGCCTGTCAGTGACTTATTTCAGCCAATTAGAAGCTCTTGTTGCTTTGTCTGGCATGTTTTTATAGCTTCCTGGTTCGTAATGTCACAAGTATTTGATTTCAAATGTGCTTCACAATGCAATCATATAGGGTAGTGGCTCCCAAACACCCGGTCAACAATCAACAACAATCTCACTCGCACCATCCCCCCTCTACAATCTCGCGCGAACCCATCAACAATCTCGCTTGCAACCCCCCCCTCTACAATCTCGAGCGCGGTCACCGGTCCGTGGCTAAATTGTGACACGTTTACCGGTCCGCGGCACAAAAAAGGTTGGGGACCACTGATGTAGGGGGTCTCACAGTGTTTGACAGTGTCAATTCCTCTTCAGGGAATTCACACTTACAGTCATAACCAAGGAATTATTATTTTACAGGATAATTAAAGATAATTGAATGCTGGATACTGAGACACCACTTCTCTGTCAGTTTATCCGTTTTTTTTGTCTTGTCCGATTTGTTCTTGCTTTGAGTGACAGCTCTCCCAGTAAGTCAAGAAGAGGAAATAGCAGAGAGAATATTCTTAACAGAAAGAAAGAGAGAACTGTGGCTACAGGGATCTCAGACACCATTGTTGAGCTCAGCCGTTGCTCCGAGTACGTCTGTAACTCTTATTAGAGTTTATTTTGAGGCCCTTCATCTTTTCAGACAGTCTCATTTCCTTTAGGGCACCCGGTGTCATTACTTGAGTGTTTGTGTTCAATATTGTGATCTTGTTTTGTTCTTGTATACGGTCGTGGGCAAGTGTGTGCATGGTATGGGGTTGTTGTCTGAGGTTCATGGTTTTCACTTCATATCTTCTGTTTTTAGTCGGTCATCCAAAACCTGGTTAATGGATTTACATGACTGTTTGTATGTAAAGCTTACTCTCATAAAACACAGGCATATAGACTGTCACACAGAGATGAACTTCCTTGACTGTCACTCAACCCAACAAATGACTAATTTGCATATTGATTAAAAACTCAATTTTGTTTCCCACTGACTTTAATTGTGTCGCACCAGTGGAGTGTCTTGATGGGTTTCTGTGGATCAGACATTGAAGCAGAACCAGAGGCTATGAAACAAATAAACAACATTAACTGAACTGTCAAATGGCGGTTTCTAAATCAAAGCAAGAGAAAGACATTGACCAAATTCTCGTGTGTTTGCAGTTTGGACTTCTGGGACCAAAATGGTCAGATTGTTATATCATGATGTGTTTTTACGCAATATCTCTTGTATAACCGTCCAATTCAATCTAAATTAAATTCAATGATGTGAAAGACAAAACAGCAATGAAAGTCACTCGAGAATAGTACAAGACTGCAATCTACTCTATTTCCCTTTAAAATGTATTGCGTGTCTACTCTCTAAGTCTAACTGATGGCAGTCATTTGCATTAAGGATGAATGTGGCTCTCAATATCGTTATGCAAACAGAGAGACACACTTGGAGATGGTTTATTCGGGCATGAAGAATCAGTTTGGTGGAGATTGAATTTGATGCCTTTTCAATGTTTAGGATCATTGCTCTAGGAACACAAGGCATCCTCTAAAGCATCAATGATGACTTCCACGTATTAAGCGTGATGTGAAAGGAGAGTGGTTGGGTATTATTGCATTAAAAGTCTTCCAGATTGAGGTAATAATGAGATGTTGCATTAGCACAGATAAGCTAAAAGGGATTTTAAATCCTGCAATAATTTAACCAGTTTTTTTTTTTTTTTTACTTTCCCATTCACATTTTTTTCTGGATTCCATAATAATGGTTTAATTAAATTTTAATTATCAAAAAGGAATCAATTTAGTTTTGACATTTAAAAAAATAACACTTTCGCGTTTGGCATCAGGACGGCTAAGTCCTAGGGTTTTGAGGTCAGCCTCGAGCTGTTTTACTAGATTCTGACCTTCCATTTCACAGGCTGCAGCCACCAGAGTATTTGTAAGGTAGGTATAGTTTGTTTATTCGGAAAACGTGGTTGATCCACTTTACCCTGCACTTTTGGATTACAGATGGTGTCATTTTGAAGCCAGTCACGAAGAGAGGCAGATAGTATTCAACATAGGCACTGCATTTGAAACACTTCAAGTTAATTTAGGTTTGTTTTTAGAAGTGTCCATATTTCAGATCCATATAGCTTTACTGGTAGTGTGAGCGTCCGGAATATATATATATTTTTGTATTAACCGTGATGTTGTGCTTCTACCAAAGGCGTTATTTGAGTGACCCAAGTGGAAGCCTGACGAATTCTGCTCTGTTGTAGATGCAACTTCCTTTTCTGCACGAGCAAGCTAAGGTGATTTGGATGCAATTGAGTTAGACAGTGGCTGGCGAACCCTCACTCCCCGTTGTCAACACTCAGTCATGACAACTGCCCATATGATTTGGCTGCATACTGCACAAAATTTGATGAAACTGTGCTCTTTATTCATGCAGGTTTCATATTTAAATAGCAGCATTTTTGTGGTTTAATATTCACATACACTAATCAAGTGTTTACCAAACTGGAAGCTGTTCCTGGAGGCATACCAACACTACACATTTTCGAACACTCCCTAATCAATCACATGTGTTTCAACTCAGTGGCTTGTTATTAGAGACTCCAAGACCAGAGATAGATGGATTAGATAAGTGAGACATCAAAAGTGTGCACAGTTGGTGTGCCTGGAACAGGCTTTGTGGAAACTCTGCAGTAGACCATTTAGTGATTTGATTTATTATACATTGTCCTTTGATATATTTATCCAGATTTTATACAATTTTACAAATGGATTTTCCATGATTCCACCTGCAAATCATTGGGTAATAATACATAATATAAATGGTAAAATGATCAAGGTTAAACAACCATTTATATATGCAATGTAAAATGAGCAAATACAAATTTGGTACACCATTCTTCTTGTGTGAAACATCAGCATTTACATAACCCTGATAAGACAATACTTCTAATTACAAAACTTCCCTCAATTGGAAACCAGGAACTGTTTATTAACCTTTTCCAGTATTATCTATGTGATGTTCAGCCTTTTACCTTAGAAATTTTGAATGATTAAGAGGCAGGTAATGTTTTTAATAAGATACTGGAGCATTGAGAGATTTGTCAATAATCTTTTGGGTCTAAGAAACTCTTCTCATTACGGACTGTTGCATTCAATCCCTCTAAATGTTCCTATTATAGATGCACAGATTTGCAGCCTGCAGGATCATGTACTTTAAACTTTCTTCAGATAAACATGCAACAAAAAAACAAGAAAAGCAACATAGTTATCAATGTCAATGTTTACAACATTTCTCACCAAGTCATGGCGACAGTTAAGTCACAACTGGTGACATATACTGGCATAGGTGATAAAGGTACCGACAGCAGTCTTCATATAAGCGCACACACTTCACTATGGCTCATCTGCAACAGTTCCACAAGATTGTGTCCGCTCTCCGTTCCACCTGACTGCCGCTCTCATTCACAATGAATCGTGACCTTAGTGGGTAACTTTTTTCAAGCAGTTCTCTCTGCTTTATTTTGCCATCCCCTCTCCTCTCACGTCTGCCGCTGTCTGTCTGCTCATGGAAAAGGTCTTCAGATTGTGACTTTACAGCGGTAGGATGCATTAGTTTGTCATGTCATGTCATAAGGGCTGTATGATGTGTATTGATGATTTCATGTTATATAATTGTGACCTCAAGCACTTTTGTAATATACACAATGTTTCATTGATTATTTTTCTTCTTTGAAATTATTTTCTTTACTCTTTCTTTCACAGCGCAGTGTATTGGTGCGCATGCTGTTTTCATTGCTTCAGAGTCCTCAAACTTATTTGAGTTAGTCCAGCGCTCCAATAAATGACATTTTCATTGGACGAATGCTGGTGTTCAAGAGTGATTACGAAATTACAAAACACAGATCACATTGACATCGACAAAGACGTTGTTACTGATAGAAGCTTAGAAGCATTTGTTTTCAACCAGACCGTTGAAGGCAAAGCTCAACAAAGCATTTTAGACTTTAAAGAAACCATAGTAACCACGTGTGAAATACTATTCAGAACTGTGTTCGAGCGAAATGACTGTTATGAGCGAATGTGTTTATGTGACTGTTTATGCTGTGAGTGAAATTGTATTTGCAATGTTGGAGAATATGATTAAAGGTTTGTATCGAGAATCGAAGGAGGTTTTTATCGTATACTGGTAAATCTTGCACTGGCTGTCAGAGTGGTTGACGACTGCCCAGATGACGAGCTTTATAGAGGGGTTTCACACTCTTCTCAAACATGTAAAGAGCACAAGTACAAACCAGGAAAAAGAAAACACTCTGACAAACATCACAAATAAAAGAAGGAAAATAGAAACAGTAGATTATGCAATATAATAGTCAGCGGTAGAGCTGCCATCTCTCTCCTCACTCCAAAACAGTCTCCTCGCAGGACCTATGCATGCATTTAGTCGTGTGTTATGATCAAATGTACAAAAATCGGCACAGAGGGGAATTCGGATATTAACAATTAATTATAACGGATTATAACAATTATTATTATATATATGGCTTGATTCAGCTTATAGAATTTCTTTTAATTCTAGAATAGTTGTCCACCAAACGATTCACCTTATATGAGCTCTTGGAAAGACGTATTATGGCCACAAAGAAGGATATTTCCTTTTAATTTGTAGCAAAAGGGTCCACCGTTAAAGTGACTTATGTATGAGCAGTACAGAGACAATCACGTGTGAATATATATATTTTAGTAATCAACAAACAATAAACACAATACATACACAGATTAATGGAAAGAAAGAGAGTGAGAGAGTGGGAGAGAGAGAGACAGAGAAAGGTAATATTACAGACTCCTTGAGAACAAGCAAGAAATCAGACCACCTAATTGGCATATACTCAAAACTCTCTAACGATAGTTAAGGGATACCTGCATATGATTCTTTCGTGGCTGGTCACAGATTCATGCATGTGAAGAATTCCGCATTCTGCTCCGTGTTTGAAAGCTTAGAATCCGCGGGAAGTTCAAATTAGGTTCAATAGAAATGTAATGTCCTTTAGAAAATGGTGCACATGAGGGACACACCCAAAAAGACAGGGAAAGGCTTTAAGGAGGCGAGTGGCATAAGGGAGGGGATCAGAGAATCAGTGCTGAAGAAGAAGAAAAGGAAGAGAGTGATTCTTGGCCTGCAGGCCTTTTTAAAGACCTTCCGGAGCACACCTCTTTTTGTCGGAACAGCCAATCAAAGCGAAGGAACTGCGAGGAAAAGTTCTCTTTGTGTGAAAACTCATCTCATTAACATGGCTTACGACACTCCTAAGTTGGGCAGACTTTGGGGTTTTGGTATAAAAGGAATAGTTTGGTACATATTAGTATGACAAAACACATATCATCAGTCTACAAATTCTAGGGGGAGCGTTTCAAGACTACACATTAGCTACTTTGGCCTTTGGCCCTGAAATAGAGGAAGGATAAAATTAACCTTGTTTTACATAAGCATTTACTAATTATAAGCTTTTAAACTACCAAACACATCTAAAATGGTTATAACATAAGACGCATGCATACATACATGGGAATACAACACATATAAATGAAGATAACCGTAGGTTATAGTCACATGGCACATTTGGGTGTTCTTAGGGGTGTAAATGCATGTGTGAGGCTGTAAGTGTGTCAGGATGGGGGGGGGGGGGGGGGGGGGTTATGACTCTTCTTTTGGAATGCAGTGGAGAAAGGGGGTGAAGGAGAATGGTTTGTGTCCCGGAGGTGTTAAACTGTCAGTTCGTATACTCTTCGGAGCCACTCCTGTTGACTCAACTTTCACAATAAAAATAATTGTCTGATCGATCATTTATGAGCACCGTCCATATGCTACTAATATATACAGGGTTGGGGAGTAACGAAATACATGTAACGGCGTTACGTATTTAAAATGTGATTTAAAAGTGTATTTCGTTACAGTTACATTTTAAATTGATGGTAATCAGATTACAGTTACATTCAAAATGTATTTTAGATTACCAAAGTGATTACTTTGAATTTTAGTGTCATTTATTTATTAATATTAACGTAAGCTGTCTGATGATTCTCCAACTCTGTCTCTTTAAAAATAAAAAGCGCACGCAGCCTGTTCAGTTAGCAAGCTGGAGAGTGTAGATCTGCAATCGCATAAAAAATGGACGGGAAAACAGCGCGTAATGCATTTCTTTCGTGGAAATTCAAAGACAATTTTACTTTTAAACAAGAAAAAGGACGTAACATCACAGTGCGATGCAAGCTATGTCTACCTGCAACAAAACTTCTATCGGCTTCAAAGGATTCAACATCTAATCTGAAAAAGCATCTTTAAGTAAGTTGTTCTTGGTCTTTGAAAATTATATTCTTTATTCCTTATTTTCCCATTTACTCATACGTTGAGCTTTGTATGGTTATCATTAGCCTACGTTTAATATTTATAAGAATTTGGTCTAATAAAACATAGAATTGACATCCAATTAATCATGCGTTAAATAATGTTTTATAAAGCCAATGGCTTTGTGTACTTAATAGACAAACTTTAAACCTTAATAATTCATTACAAATGTTCAGGAAATGGCGCCTTTGTGCGAGTTCATTATCCGAATTTGTTTACAAAAATATTGTCAATGAATTATTCACGAATTTGATAGATCTGGGGTGTATTTCCCAAAAGCATCGCTAGATAACTACAGTCATAAATTCCATTGAACTTCATTGCGTCCATATTTCATTTGGCAAACGCATCCTGACTAAATTTGACTGTTGACTCTCTCGATTCTGTTGTGGCGGTAATCTTTCCATAGAGAGGATAATAAGTGAAAGAATCACTCAAGGTTTTCTCCATTCATTACCTAAATCTGTTGTTACTTGGAGAATTGTGCTAGTTGTTTTTTTCTTGCTTTCATTTATTGTTAAGACCACACTTACTGACTGATAATTGCTGCAATAGAAACGGGATAGTTAAAATGACACAAAATGACTTTTGTCATATTTTTCCCCCAAACCTATTACTTTCTTGTAAAACACAAAAAGAGAATATTGGTGATGGAGGGATGCAAAAAACTGTTGCGACACTGTAGGTGAGTCAGCTATGAATATATAAGCCAGAGATGCCCAAACTAGGGCCCGGGGGCCAACCTTTGATTTGTGGCCCGCGCCGTACAGTCCGAGGAGAGAGAGAGAGAGAGAGAGAGAGAGAGAGAGCGCACGCGAGAGAGAGAGAGAGAGAGAGAGAGAGCGAGAGAGAGAGCGCGAGACAGATGGAGACATACCTTCGACACAGATTGTAATTTCTAATTTGACATAACAATTTTGTTTGTTTTATAGTTAACTACAACAGAGTAAGCTGAAATTAAATGTTTAAATTAATTTAAAGAATTATTGTAAATGCGCAATTCAAGGCGCAGCACTGCGTGCTTTGCGACACATGATGTCAAGAAACGTCAAAAAATTAAACGCAATAATGGAGAAATCAAGGCAGTGGCACACAGACAAGAGTGTCACTTTTTTCAAGTTGGAGAGTAAACATTTCATTGAATGTAATGCTTCAATTTCTTTGTAGTGTTTTTTGTCTACTAAAAATTCAAGCTCCTGTTTACTGAAATTTGAAAAATGGTATGAATGATAAGCACTTTGAGTATGTTCTTGTTGCATTAAAATGACACTTGTTGGTTTTATTGCAGCTAATTAATATTTAATTTATTTTGATACATTTTGGTACATTTAAGCACTTTGATTGCACAAAGATTGCCCTCATTGTTTTAGAAGTGCTTTGGAAAACTGATGTTAAAAATAAAAATGTAGCAGAAAACCAAATCCTACGATGGGTAGAGTTCATTTTTATTTACAGGTTGTAAACTTAATACAGGACATCAAGTTAATATGGTCTTTTGTGTTAAGTATTTCAAAGTATGTCAAAGTATTTAGATTACGTTACTAAACTTGAGTAATGTAACGAAATACGTTACAAATTACTTTTTAAAGCAAGTATTTTGTAATCTGTAGTGAAATACATTTTAAAACTAACCTACCCAACCCTGAATATATATATATATATATATATATATATATATATATATATATATATATATATTACTCTCCTTCCTGCTTCTCTCCAGTGCAGACGCGTTTTATCTCTCCTCTCGCTCTCGCTTCCTCGCGCTTTGGTATTTTGTTGTTGTAATGGTCTTGTCTTGTGGCTTTTGTCATGTCTGTTTTCCTTTGTTTCATTCACACCTCGTTAGCGTCTAATCATTGCCCTATTGTTGTCACCTGTGTTAATCATGTGTTTCCCCATATATACCTGCCCATGCTCCCTTGTATTTGCGAGTCTTTGAAGTTGCATGTAGTTGCCTGGCGGTGTGTGGATGTCTTGTCGTCTGATGCCTTGCGTCACGCCATGCCTTGTGTTATACCATGCCATGCATTCCTCGGTTTGCACCATTGAGTGCCTTTTTGTTTCTTGTCAAGTCTTTTAGTTTCTCGTTCTTTATTAAAATATATTTTTGTTGAGACCCTCGTGCTCAGTGCCTTGATTCTGCATCACGCACCCTCGCATACTCGTGACAGAAAGACTCGCCAGGATTAGTCTTCCTTTAAGTGACTGTGTTCCAGCAATGGAGTTCCCAGCAATGGACCTGCTGCTGCTGGAACAAAAGGATCGCTCGCTGGAACTCCACACACAGGAGTTCCTGAACATCGCGTGTCTGACGCACTACTCTGACAGCGCGCTCGTGAGATTCTACCGCGCCGGGCTGAGCGCGCTGTCCCGAGCGCGCATTCCAGCGGGTGGTCCTGAAAACAACTTCCACGCCTATGTGGAGTGGGTGCTGGCGTGCAACGGCTCGCCCTATACCGTTGGCATAGCAGAGGACGCCGCCAGTCCCACTCCATGGCCCCCGAGCTCCGCGACGGAGTCCACGCCCCCGAGCTCCGCGACGGGATGGAAGCGACGCAGGAGGAGAGGTGCGTCCTCTATTCCTCTTGTGCTTCTCACCCTGCCGGCGCCGCCATTGACCCTCGCCCTGCCGGCGCCTTGCGCCTTGCCTGAACTGTTGCCAGGGACTCTCGCCTTGCCTGAACTGTTGCCAGGGACTCTCGCCTTGCCTGAACTGTCGTCCCATTCACTCTGCTCTGAGCCCCTTGCCCTAAGACCACCTGGGCTTCATGACGGCATCACGGGGAGGTGCCATAAAAATTTTTTTGGGGGGGGGTATGAGTGGCACTCTGAGGGTGGGTGGGACTAAGGAGGCGGAGCCTCCAGGGGAGACCAGACCACATACACCACCATGGACTGTTAAGCCTGCCTGGCCTCTCGTTCCACCTGCACCACCATGGACCGTTAAGCCTGCCTGGCCTCTCGTTCCACCTGCACCACCATGGACGCTATACCTTGCCTGGCCCCTAGTTCCCCCTGCACCACCATGGACGCTTTACCTTGCCTGTCCCCTTGCACCTCCCTGGTTACCCATGACTCTGGTAACACCCTGGAGACCACCATGACTGTGACTGTGTACTGTGGGTAACTGTCTCCAGGATGCCCACCCTCCCACCCATGTTATGTCATGTCATGTTATGTCATGTTATGTTTTGTTTTCTGACGGCGTGAGGTCACGCCTTGTGAGAGGGGGCATTATGTAATGGTCTTGTCTTGTGGCTTTTGTCATGTCTGTTTTCCTTTGTTTCATTCACAACTCGTTAGCGTCTAATCATTGCCCTATTGTTGTCACCTGTGTTAATCATGTGTTTCCCCATATATACCTGCCCATGTTCCCTTGTGTTTGCGAGTCTTTGAAGTTGCATGTAGTTGCCTGTCGGTGTGTGGATGTCTTGTCGTCTGATGCCTTGCGTCACGCCATGCCTTGTGTTATACCATGCCATGCATTCCTCGGTTTGCACCATTGAGTGCCTTTTTGTTTCTTGTCAAGTCTTTTAGTTTCTCGTTCTTTATTAAAATATATTTTAGTTGAGACCCTTGTGCTCAGTGCCTTGATTCTGCATCACTTTTCACTGACCCGCTGCTTGCTGGACTCCTGAGAATACTGAGATGGAATTGAATAACTGATCAATCAGCGTGATCGAAAGGATTTTCTATATGATTGGATTATTGATGGCAGGGTTCCTATTCTTTGGCTTTGGGATTGCCCTGTCCTATCGGAAGATTGGAAAGACAGCTGCAAGCAAATTCAACCAGCCGCTGTCTGTGGAAATTAAGAAATGCTTCAGGGTTGTGTGTGGCCGTTTGTAGGAATTAGATCAGAGAGTGATACAGATTGAGGAACTGAACCGTAACAACGCAGTGCGGACTGCTTATGTGTACGCTCTGTAACCGGTCTGACCATGAGGCTGGACGTGATGTCTAGGGAACTGCACGGACCGAACGCGACCGGAGCTGATTGATTGATTATGATCCGGACAAATTACCGAAGATCATCAAAATAAAAATTAACCCGAAACTTCACTTGTCCCTATCTCTCGGGAACTCAGCATGACAGCCTGGTCTCCTTTATCTCCCTTGGAAACATCTGATGTTTTGGCTATATTCTCTTTCAACATCCGTCATCCCCCCCCCCAACTCCACTGAAAAAATCCCAACACGTGACCACGTGTGCTGTTAAACTGCATTCTTACGTGTAATGTGTGATGTACAATGTGATGTTATATTATGTTTGTTTTTGTTTTGTTTGTTTATTCATGTTGTGTTGTAAATGTTATCTTGGTTGTGTTTTGCTATGTAAGGCTTGCTAAACTGCATTCTTGTATTTCTTGTTTTTCTGGAGAGAAAACGGCGCAAGCTCTGCTGCGACGACACGTCTGTGAAAGGGACAATAAATTCTATTCTGATTCTGATATATATATATATATATAAAATTAGTAATGATACTGAATATCATCTCATATACATATACTGTTCTGTATTGCAGCAAACCTGCCCGGTATTTAAAAGCATGAAGAAAAAAAAACCTCTGGTTCCCTTTCTGGGAACTCGAGCTGTGTCGAAGCACTAGGGGAAATAGCCTTGCGTGAGTCACGTGAAGATCTGTGCAACCAATGAGAAACAAACGCGTGTGAATGCGTCACTGCCGGCGGTAGCCGGTGACGTCATGAGGAAGAGCATAAAGGCGCGTCTGAAACCGGGGCGCGTCAGCTCTGAATGCCTTCAGCGTGCTGTGTCTGTGTGAGAGTGATTTTGAGTTGAGATAGCTAAAAATCATCAGAATGAGTGTGAAAATGTGGCGAATGAACAGAGGTTCACACCGTGTGTTTATCCTTGCCCACGTTTCATAACGGGCAGGGATACACATGTTATGTGTGTAATCTGTTTGGGAGTGGAGCATGCACGGTCGGCACTTGAGAGTGCCTGAACATTTTCATTGCATGATCTCCGCTCCCGCCTGGCGGTCTGTAACGAGGCCGCCCAGGCTAGTGTTCCCCGCGATTCGGGACCTGCAGTAGCTGAGGCTTTGTGGCGCTCTCGGTCCTGGGGATCACAAATGGATCTCGCTGAGGCTGCTGGGGTGGGTCCGTCCTTACCTCAGCCTTCACGAGATCAAGCGGGTCCCAGTCACGAGCACTCTGAGTGAGATGCTCGTGCTGTGACTCCAACACTAGCTCTATCAAGTTCAGAGAGTGAGATCGATTTAGCTAGTGTTGACCCGGTCGAGGAGGATTCGCCACTCTCCTCGCCGGCGTTTGAGGAGCTTGTTGAGGTTGTGGCGCGAGCGGTCTCTCGTCTGGGGCTTGATTGGCCAGCAGAGACCAGAAGCGCTCGTCCCAAGACGAGCGTTATCTTCTGACTCGCGTCATTTCCCCGCGCCGAGCAATGCCTTTCATACCTGATTTACATGCCGAGGAATCTAGATTTTGGGGAAGGCCAGCCTCTGAGAATTTATACACGTAATATTACGATGTATAATAATCTAGTAGGGGCTCAAGATCATTGATATGGAGGGTTGAAGAAAGTGGATGAGGGCGAGTTACCTCGTCCCTCAGTCTGCGTCCTCCATTAAAGCTCTGGCGCTCCCCTCCAAGCCGATGCGCGTCACATCGTCTTTGGTGGGGAAAGCATACTCAGCATCGAGTCATGCCGCAGCGTGTCTGCACGGCACGACACTGCTGCAGGCATATCAGGCGGAGTTGCTTGGGGACCTCAAAGAGGGCGGCGGTATCGGTCCGGAGGCAGTGGCAGAGCTGCGCCGGACCGTGGATCTGTCTCTTCGGGCCACTAGGGAGATGGCCTACTCTGTCGGCCGCTCCATGGCAGCTCTGGTGGCTACGGAGAGACACCGTTTGGCTCAATTTGTCAGCTATGAAAGATAGGACAAATTTGTTTTGCTGGACGCTCCTCTGTCCCCTTCGGGCTTGTTCGGCGATGCCGTGAAAAGCGTCGTCGACGAGTTTCAGGAGGCTGCTCAACAGCAGGTGGCGTTTAGCGAAGTTCTTCCCCGCCGCCTCCAAGTGAGACCGCCAGTCAAGCACGGTCTCAAAGCTCCTCGCACAGGGCCGCTCAGAAACAAAGTGTCGCCACCCGTCTCCTCCGGTAATCCCCGGGGGGGTCGGGCCGACAAGTTCAAGTTCATGCCGCTGGTAGAAGGGGTGATTTGAGGGTTATCCTGAACGCCAAGTAGGCTAAGACTAAGCGGCCCTGATAACTAGCCGCAACAAGGTGGTGTCTCCCAGGAGCAGCTCTAGAGTCAGCCCGCCATGGGAAAACCACCCCCTCTGAGGAGGGTCTTGGAGCAATCCACCCGGGTTTCCGGTATCAGCCCCGGCTCAGTGGTGGATATGTTCTTAGTACCAGAGACCAGCCCGCAGAGGCTGGTTCCCTTAGTAGAATTCCGGGCTGCGTGGTTACGGCTACCCGGTATCTCTCAGTGGGTCCTGCGAACGGTAAAAATAACCCAGCAGGCTCTGGTCATGGAACAAGAAGTGGACACTCTGCTGGCGAAAGGGGCCATCGGGTATGGACCCCTCGTGAACAGCAAGTCCGGGCTTTTCAGCTGTTACTTCATAGTTCCGAAGGGAGGATGGAAGGTTGCGGCTCATTCTGGATTTTTGTCTCTTAAATTGATGCGAAGAGATGCGACGCTCATGCGGATCGTAGTACAGATTAGGTCCTATAACGGGTCCGGCACGATCGACATCAGAGACATATAAATCCCTCATTCCCATCCTTCCACAATAGGAAGTTCCTGTGGTTCGCCTTCAGGGGGGAAGGCGTACCAGTATCAGTGCTTCCGTGTTTGGTCCGGCTGCTCTAAGCTCCTCTGTACTTGCAAGGTACTATCGTGTCCTGAACTATGTCGACAACTTGGCTTACCCTGGCCAAGTCGCCGCAGTTAGCAGCACAACATCGAGGTGCTGTGCCCGCACACAGAGGAGCTGGGGTTAAGACTAAGACCAGGGGTTCTCCCTGAGGGGTACCCGCTTCGCAATCAAGGTCACGGGGCGATGCCCACGCACCCTGAGCATGCGGAAGAACTCTTGGTTCTCGTCTCACGATGCTTACGGCTGAACACCAAGAAGAGTGTACTTTCTCCTACTCAGAGAACCACTTTCTTGGGGGTCATTTGGGACTCAGTGGCCGTGTCTGCTCGGCTCTCCCCCGAGCGCATTAAGGCCGTTCGTCTAGCCGTTAGGAGCATTAAGCTGGGCCAGCCACTCATGGTGGTGGCTAAAGACCAGGGGTTCTCCCTGAGGGGTAACCCGCTTCGCGATCAAGGTCACGGGGCGATGCCCACGCACCCTGAGCATGCGGAAGAACTCCTGGTTCTCGTCGATGCTTACGGCGGAACACCAAGAAGAGTGTACTTTCTCCCACTCAGAGAACCACTTTCTTGGGAGTCATTTGGGACTCAGTGGCCATGTCTGCTCGGTTCCTCCCCGAGAGCATCCAGGCCGTTCGTTGAGCTGTTAAGCGACGAGTGACACTCTTACGCTGAACACCAAGAAGAGTGTTCTTTCTCCCACGTAGAGAACCACTTTCTTGGGAGTCTTTGGGACTCAGTGGCTATGTTGGCTCGGCTCTTCCCCGAGCGCATTCAAGCCTTCGTTCAGCCGTCAGGAGTATCGAGGGGCAGCCACTCACGTGAGACACTCATACGGCAGGCACAGGTCTCCTGTTTGCCTCCGTAAGAATTTCTCTGCCCTCTGTGGCTTTCGTTTAAACATCCAGGGCCTCTGGGGCGGGTTGTTATGGTACAGGCGTGGCCGAGGCTACGCCTGTACGCTTTTTCCTCCCATCACTCTGCTCCCGGGAGTTCTGGCCCAGGCGGAGGGTTGCTGACCCCGCCCAGAGCTAATGTGTCTGGCCCCTTAGGGGGTCCAGCTCATAGAATCCGGTCTCTCAGCTGAGGTTGTAGAGACCATCTTTCAGTCCAGAGCTCCCTCCACGAGGAAACTCTACACCTTGATCTTCATGTCTTGGTGTAGCGAAAAGCAGATGAACCAAGTAACCTGTCAAGTCGGCAAAGTACTGGAGTTCCTGCAAGAAAGATTTGCGGCAGGGCTGTTCCCCTCCACCTTGAAGGTCTACGTGGCTGCCATAGCGGCTTGCCACGTACCTCTGGGTGGGGTATCCTTGGGCAGGGACCCCCTAGTCACTCGTTTCCTCCGTGGTACACTAAGGCTGAGACCTGCGGCACAGACCAGGGTGCCGGCTTGGGACTTGTCCATGGTACTCCTAGGCCTGTCCCAGCCACCCCTTGAACCTTTAGAGGAATCTCTATTAAGTACCTCTCTCTTTAGACCAGGGGTCGGGAACCTATGGCTCGCGAGCCATATATGGCTCTTTTGATGACTGCATATGGCTCTTTTGACGCCGCCGCCCCCCGTCGACAGATCGATCGCTACTTCCGCGTTCGGAGGACAGGCAGATCGCGCCGCCACTTCCGCGTTCAGAGGACAGGCAGATCGCGCCGGCGCACCACCCCAACGACAGATCGATCGCTCCGCTACTTCCGCGTTTGGAAGAGACCGGCAGATCGCGCCAAATAGTAGATAATGTGTATGATAGCCTAGTCTATTTTAATCTCTAAATATGGCAGCGCAGCTATTTAATTTGTGATTGCTCTATGCTCAGTTTACAGTCATTCACTTCACACTCATTATTATTGCGTAGTAATAATCCCCCCCCCCCCCCCCCCCCCCCCCCCCCCGTCGACAGTACTATGGCTCTACACAGCTTCATATTCAATAAAAATGTGGGTATATGGCTCTCTCAGACAAAAAGGTTCCCGACCCCTGCTTTAGACCCTTCTTTTGCTGGCAATCGCCTCGCTCAAGAGGGTCGGGGATCTTCAGGCCCTCTTAGTGGCCCCTTCATGTCTTCAGTTTACGCCCGGGATGGGAAAGGCTTTTCTCCACCCGAGGCCAGGCTATATCCCCAAGGTTCCCACTGAGGTGGCTCGGTCTATCACG
Organism: Rhodeus uyekii; assembly: GCA_037043235.1. NCBI lineage: Eukaryota > Metazoa > Chordata > Actinopteri > Cypriniformes > Acheilognathidae > Rhodeus > Rhodeus uyekii. The sequence goes on from JAWRVZ010000112.1 coordinate 1,985,042, forward strand.
CTGCAGGCCTTCTGCCCTCCCCCATTTGATGATCATGAGCAGGAGCAAGAACAAGGTCTGTCCAGTGCGAGCACTGGACGCTTACGTTCCAAGACTGCCACTTGGCGTAGGTTGGACCAACTGTTCGTTTGCCTTGGCTTTAGGACCCCTAAGGGGGCTCCAGCTTCTAAGCAAACACTAAGCAGGTGGATAGTCAAGGCTATCCGTCTAGCTTACGAGTCGGCCGGACATGCTTCTCCTTTGAGGGTCTGAGCCCACTCCACTAGGAGCATGGCGGCATCCAAGGCTCTCCTCTCCGGAGTCTCCTTGTCTGATGTTTGTGCTGCGGCTGGCTGGTCCTCACCGCACACATTCATGAGGTTCTACCAGCTAGATCTCGATGCCGCCCCGGGAACCAGGGTGCTCTCTCAGTGAGTTGGGACACACCCGGATGCTGACGTCGCTGAGGTGGCGTTGGCATAGCGTTCCCCTAGTGCTTCGACACAGCTCGAGTTCCCAGAAAGGGAACGTCTCGGGTTACGTATGTAACCCTGGTTCCCTGAGGGGAACGAGACGCTGTGTCTTTGCCTCAGCTCCTGGCGCCTCCGGGCCCGCTTCAGGCATTCATGGCTGACGCGCCCCGTTTTCAGACGCGCCTTTATGCTCTTCCTCATGACGTCACCGGCTACCGCCGGCAGTGACGCATTCACACGCGTTTGTTTCTCATTGGTTGCACAGATCTTCACGTGACTCACGCAAGGCTATTTCCCCTAGTGCTTCGACACAGCGTCTCGTTCCCCTCAGGGAACCAGGGTTACATACGTAACCCGAGACGTTTTCATTATTTACACTTCTATATACCTTGTATTTTGAGATACCGTTAACAGGTTAAGCCCCCAATATAATTTTACATTAAGTTACACTGCTGGTTCACGGTAGAGGACTAACACAACTAACTGCCTGCACCATACCCCCACACAGTAATTATCTTGTCAATTCACAAGAATACAGTAACACTTCATAAAGATTTTATAGTTCATTATTACACATTTCCCCTATTATTACAAAATTTTTTTGGTTCTCAACATGTTAATTATGCAGGAGTGCTTTATTCAGTTATTTTATATTCAGAGTAGTAATACAGAAACAATACAATTTGGTGTTATTAACTGAAGTTTGAACTTTGTATGAAGAACATTTTATAACTATAACTACCGTATTTATTCGAGTATATCGCGCACACGTGTATAACGCGCACCCCTAATTTTCGATAAAAAATCGGTATACAATTTTGTTTCACACCAAGTATTGTAATTGACAAAAAACGTTGTTGAACACGTGCAGCCATGATAAAAAACATTTATTTATTGTATAACATACTTATATAACATATATAACTTATATAACATATAAAACATATATTTATTGACAACATAAACTAATGAACACAATACCGAAAGAGAATTACCGCTAAAAATATTTATTTAAAATCCTTCGACGTCAGATTCCTCATCAGAGACACTAAAGAGTTGCTCCCATTCTTCTGGAGTTAATTTTTCATCAGTGTCCCAGTTGGCAGGAACATCTGTTTCTCCGGTTTCTTCGTGTCACGGTTCTGTCTTGGTTTCCAGTGTTATTAGTGTTCTAGTAGACAGAACCGTGGCACTGCTCTCTCTCCCATGTGTTTGTGTCTTGTTAGTGTCTGCCCCGCCTCCTTGTTGCCTGTAATCATTCCCAGCTGTCTCTCATCACTACCTTCCCTCATGTGTTGCCTATTTAATCCCGGTATGTTTGCTGTCCTGTGTGGTGTTGTTGTCATTCTCTGGAGATGTTCCCTGAGACCCTATTCCGTGTTCCTTGCCCTCTGGTTTGCTTTATGTTTCTTGAGTTCGTCGTTATTATGTCTAGTCTAGGTTTTCCCCCTCGTGGGTTTTTCATTTCGTGTATTATGTTTCTTGTTTATAATAAATCCCTCACCGTTTCCCCTGCATTTGAGTCCTCCCTTTAATCGCCCCGTGACATTTCGCTTTCTTCTGCGTCTGAATTCCACAGCAGGTCATATTCTGTGCCGTCCATTTTATTGCTGATGCCTGTCTTCACAAAAAACACAAAATGCCTGTCTTCTCCGTAACGTGTGGGTGAGGAAATGAAGCGGCGAGGGGACGTTTTTTTTTCTTCGCCCTCACGTACAGTGAGAGGCTGCAGCCTGTGTTACGGGATGTAATGTATCATGCAATCGGCAATCGATTGCTTTGGGCTATGTTGCGGTTGTTGCCGCGGTTTATGTTTGAATACAGTTGCTGAATTGCACTCACGAGTCTGCCTTTTATTTTATGCATATATTGCTACTTAAACAGCCTGTAAAATGCGCAGTGCGAACTCACAATTTGCCGGCGCCCTCAAAGGACCGGCCGTCAAAACAAACGCATTGACATTGACATTCTAACCAGTTCTGGCTTTCCCTGGGAATCGAGCCCATGACCATAACGTTGTAAACACCAATGCTCTACTGATTGAGCTACAGGAAAGATTAATGGAATCAATGGATCTACAGGAATGATTATGAACATTATTTAAAAACATTATTGAAATGCAGTACATATCTATTTGATATTTCTCATGTGCAATTGATGATTGTTGCTAATCCCTGTTTTAAACAATTATTTCTACCTCATCTGGCCCTTAAAAATTATATATTTGATTTGAATAATACTGGATATTTTTGGTTACTAAAAAAAAACACCCTGTTCCCCTTCAAGTTAAACGATTACTTAAAATGTCTCTCTCAAGCAGTCATGTGAATGTTTGAAATACTCAAAGATTTATATCTACTTTTTTTTCTTTCTGTTGGAATTAGGATGTTAGCATTTCTGTCAGTTTTTCAAAGGGCATATTTACATCAAACTGGATCTCTGCACCAGATTGTCTGACCTACACGTGTCAGAAAATGTTTTCCCCTAAAATACTGACATCTCTGCAATTCTCTAAAATATCAAGTGAATCTATCCTGTGCTGGAAAGAGAGATCTGAGAAAAAAATGTATGCTCCATTATGCAACATTGGCAACGAACAGAAATAGCTGTCAGCACCCTCAGGAGATATGTCAGTTAATTTCTGTCCGACGCCACCAGTAATTTGTGTGACTTCAGCTTTAAATGCTCTACATGGTGTACTGTCAGAAAAATGAACAGTACTGAATGAGGGACAATTAGCAAACATGTCTGGAGAGCAAGTTTTGCTGTACCACGTTTTTCAAAATCAGCTTTAAAAGATATCAGCTTTATATTTCCAGTTCATTTATAGTTCTAACTAAGGTTTTCTGTACCAAAACAATCATAATGTATGTTTAAATGACAGTTTTATACCCCTCTTTCTGACCTTACTTTTGTTACTGAACCATTAAGAATTCTGTTTGTAAATGATATTTACATGAACAGACATAGTTACATAGTTTCCATTTCAGTCAGTCACATTCGGCGTTGTCGATCGTGACGCATGGGTTCTCACTTAGGGGCTCAATCACCTTCGGGGAGTAAGAAAACGGGTCTATGAACATTGACAAGTGAGATAAGCATGTCAAGCCACTCCCCTGCACATTCAGTTATACAGTAATCCCTCACCACTTCACGGTTCAAGTTTCGCAGTCTCAGTGCATCGCGGATTTTTCAAAAATATTCATCAGCTTTTTAATAATCAGCTTTGTTTCATCGTGATATGAGAGAGGGGATTTCTCAGGATGCCAGACAAAGAGAGAAACTCTCTCAGATGCTTTGTACACAGCCACGGGCACTCAGACAAGACACATGATTGGTTCCCGTCGCGAGATCGACGATTGAGAGCACGAGTGCCTCTTCACCTCTCTCAGAAGCAAATTTTGACAATCCAGCGCCAATATCTGACGATGAGGCGCTTCCCGAACTGATAAAGGCGTCATTATACCAGTGCAGAAACACCATCATCATCACATTCATCGAACCACACAGGTCTGTTAACATCGTCATTACTGGAGTCTCAAGATACTACTGTCATTGATGAGTGTACAGCACCATAATGCATATCATATGAGAGAGAGAGTAAATGTTTAATATTAAGGTTTTATAATTAAATAGATTTAATAAAAAAAAAAAACCTACACACACATATATGGAAATTCCTAGGGGGGCCAATCCTACTTCCTAGGGGGGCCAATCCAATTGCTTCACAGCCGTGCGGTTGTTTCTACTCACTCTGCCATTCGCCTTTGCTAAAAAGAGAATATGTTCTTCTGTTGGAGAAAAGCCATATTCAGTTGTTGTTTTGACCCATGGAGTACAGAGATAAGTGATTGCAACCCTGTCTGCTTCAACACAAAAAAATAGCATTTTCCCTAAAAGAGCAAAACACGGGTGACATTACGTCTTTTTCAAGGTGGCATTCCACCCATGTGTTTCTGGATGTGGTTGTTTCCTGGCTCCATCTGACAGTAATGAACAGTACCTCTCGTGCCTGGGCTGTCAACACGCTGAAGCAGCATTTGTTGGCTTTCATGCTCTCTCTGTGTTGGTTTATGTTTTCTCTGTGATGACATGTTTATGGCGATGCTAAGATCTAGTCTCAAGTACCATGAAAATGTTAGAGATAAATAGGCTTGTGGTGAAATGAGGTAAATCAGAAAGGAACAGCAGCTTGTTTCACATGGAAAGTTTTATCCATAGGGAGCCCATACATGAGTATGGATGTAATGTTGAACAGAACTGACTGAAAGGGGACATCAGAACATTTCTATTCTTGAATAAACTATTTAAAATCAAATACTTGTACACATTTCCATTGTTATCAGTTTGATGACATCATTTCTAATGCTTCATGGGATAGTATCTTCTGTTCCTTACTTCTGTTCCCCTTAAATCCAATTGTAATGTTGTGATTCTAATCATAGCTGATTGGTTTGGATCATGTTGGATCATGTAAAACTGTTTTTAATGCTTATGGGAAAAAATAACTGGGAAAAATATTTCATAGGGACTCTTAAAAATTGGGCAGGCATTGTTGCGCTTTATACCATATTTTTGGTCGAATAAGGATTAGCAATTTCAAAACAGGAGGGAAAATCGGCCATTGTTGCATTCTTGATGCGAGTTACGCGAAAGCCTGCTAACATGATAAACATCTCTGCATTGCCGCTTCTTGCCCATATTTCGTCCTAAAAAACAATGTACCCTTGATCTATCCATTTATAACCATGAAATCTGATGTTTTGGAGTTTCGATGCATCACTCGCACTCTTTTTCTCGGTTGAGGTTCTGCTGGTCCTCATGTCTCCTCTGAGGACTGTTATTTTGTTCTTTCATCTCTTCTGCTCCGTCCCTGACTTAGCCTGCTAAGTGATGTTGCTTGCTTGTGCGTTTATACTTGTTCCATTTGCACTGTTACAGAAGCTTTAAATATTCTGAAAGCTCCAGGCTCTCTCAGAGCTGTATATTAAAGATGTGAAATTAAACAGTACTGAGAGTCCTGAGGTTAAAAATAATAATAAAAAAATATGGTTTTAAAATGTGCAAGGACATTTGCCCACTAGCCTGAGATTTTATATACCTGTTCAATACACTTGTCAATGCTATCTCACATTGGTTGACCGGAATAAGTACATGAACACTGTAGTAGGACATACCTTTAGCTTAACACATCTTCAAAAATATGAGATCAAATGGTGTGCAAATCCTCATTTGTTTTCTAAAATAGCAGTGTTGTTAAGATTCAGAAGCAGTTCCTCCATGGTACATGATTGGCTGATTACACTTTCGCTGTGGCAATTCCGTATCATCTTCAACACACCCACAAAGTGGCCTGAATTTACTTATTTACTTATTACTAAGTAAACAACTCTGCCATGTCTAAATTTAATTCTGTCTTTAAGTGTACCTTGGAAACCCAGACTTGAACATTCAATACAATTCACAACAAACTTGCGTTAGATATTATATCTATATTATAGATCTCTGCAAAATTTCAAACTGTCACGCCCTTTCCATCATAACAACATGTCAAATCGTGTCTCATCAGCAGTTATGCGTTTACCCATCATAAATATGACTTTTCTTGGTTATTTGAATACATAGAACTCGTAATTAGGATATTTCTGATTCCACTTAAAGCGCACATAGATGAACTTTGGATTACTTACCTGTAAATGAGCTTCAGCAAGGAAGCACTCAAGTTTGAATTCATTGAGATTCTATGTTTTGATATGCAATAAGTTCCAAAATGTTACCCGTCAGTCTCGTCCTCCATGTACTTCCTGTCTGGTCTGTTATTTGTGCACTTTCCAGTCTACTGTGTCAATTGCACACTTTCTGTCAGTCGTGTTAGTTGTGAACTTCCTGTTTCCATGTGGTTCTCACCTGTCGTGTCGTCAGTCACCTCGTTTGTCAGCTGTGTCTAATCCCCTCTTTACCTCCTTGTGTATTTAGCCCTCTTGTGTCTCTTTGTCTTTGTTGGTTGTTGATGTCGTTTTACCTGTGCGTGGATGCTGTGGTCCATGTCGCCAAGTTTCCTCACGGTTCGCACAAGTGTGGCGGTTTAGTTTGTTTTAGTGTTTTGTTTAGCTTTTTTTTTTTAGCAAGTTTCATTTGAAACGTCATCTCATCTTTCCACATCGCACATGTTTACCAGTGAAGTGTAACACAAAAATTTCTCTCTGTTTTGTCATTTAAAAACCTTTACAATGATAATATTACTTTATCTATATTGCGTAATGAGTGCCACCATGTTAGTTTGATGTCAGATTTTTATCATGTAAATTCACGAAATACATGAAAGTAAGTGTAGAATTTTTTTTTTTAAATCTCATTTTAATCATTCACAAATGATACTTGATGTCATGATCAAATTGTACACCGTCATTAAGACAAAAGCGAATGTTAATTCTTGGAGTAAATTGTAATGCTGAAAATTAGTTTAACATGCTAATCAGAAGCATTGTTATAAAACAATGTGAACTTGTTTGCAATAGCAAGAGGAGTTGTGTTTTAGGGTTAATGGATAATTACCATTACATTTTACATTTTTATCTTTTACAGTCTTTCATATTTTATTTTCAACAGCTGTGTGAGGATCCATGGTTTTTTCTCTATTTTTTCTTTATATGGGATCTAAAGCTTTCCATCATACGCTTTTTGTTGTACACATGTCTCTGTCATCTGCAGAGATAGTCACCAATGCCCTGTAGCGTCTTTTTTTCTGCATGGACACAGCTTTGCCTCACAGACTGTCTGTTGTCTTTCCTTTCAATGGAAGAGACAAACACACATTTCTGACTATATTAAGGCTGATAAGAGGCCTATTTTGATAGCGGGGTGTTTTCTGAAGTGGCTTTTGAAATGGATGACTTTGAACAGAAGAGAAGAGCATCTCTTTTTTTATTAGCAGGCAAATTGTGGAGCATTTTTTTTTTTTGTGCAAAGATTCCTGTTTTTGAACAGTGAATCCTGATGTAATACATTAAGAATAATGAATGCACTCAGATTAAACTAAAATACCACATATATACAATGACTCGATGACAGCATTTTTTTAAATCTCTGTTGACGTTTCAAAGTTTAAAATATCTATATATGCTTATGAGACCCTATGAGGACCAATTATTTTATTGTTGCTTCAATCACCTCCTTTTCCATGGCTTTTGCACTGTGTTGGACCATACTGAAGGTGCCAGTGCCATCACGGCCAGCTGCCAGCTGCTTGGTTGAGTGTTTCAGCTAGGCCCGGTAGCAAACCAGGGAAAGGCATGGCATTTACTTACTGCTCACCTCAGAAGAGAACACAAGAACCTGACAGGTCCTCTGGACAGAACCTAAGACTAGCTTCACCTGGAACTGGATGAATATTTTAGTGTTACTGACCACAATATGAATTCTGACTTGTGATGAAGCCTGAATCATAAATGACATTGTGTTTGTTCGTTGACCAGAAGAGAACTGCAAAACTGATGTATCGATGATACTCACAAATTTAATACTTAATGTTTACAACAGAGCTAAATCAACTGACTTTAGCTCAACAACAGCCAAAAAGCATAAGTTGTCATCATTTTTTTCAAAACTGCTTTGAATTTTTTTTTATTGTATAAAGCGTTATAGAAATAAAAGTGACTTGACTTGCTTACAGTCGCCTGAGTGATTTTAGTTTTTTTACACAGCAGGAATTGTATACCTTCCTCAATATGTCAGCTATTGACGCAAAGTTGATAGATCAAACCTCTAAAGGAAATGTTTTTGGTTACTTATGCAACCATGGTTCCCTGAGAAGAGGGAATGAGACATTGCAAAAGCTGTCAGGCCAATAAGAATATTGATGTGTCCTACCTGGGTAAATCATTTCTTCATAAATGTCACTCAGATTAATGATTTTATCCTGCAGATCATGGAGAATTGTGATTGTGTTCTTGTATTGACTGAGGACAGTACAAACAGAAGGAAAGAGCAGAATCTGTATTGGTTTTGTTTTTGCAGCTTCCTCTCAGTCTCACCCCCGGGATGCTAAGTTATAGGGGCAGTCTCTCTGGAGCTGATGTTAAGTGCCTCTCTCAAGAGCACAAATGTGATAACTGAAGAATTGCAGGGAACAAACCTCTAAAACGTTTGGCTGTAATCCTTGACCTCTACTGGGATTAGGTATACCTAATACACTGGGATTAGGTATACGCAATTAATTAATTCCCTCGATTAATTAAGGATATTCATCAGTGATATCGGCCCACTGGTTTTTTAACCTGTAAACCTTTTAATTTTATATATTTCTGTTAACTTTCATTGGTAACAAGACTACACAAGCTTTCATGCTTGGGTTTGCCAGATGTCAAGAGTATTAACACCCCAATCAGTTCTTTTCTGTTAATTGGATACATTTTCAGTGGCAGAATTTGACTTTTAAAGAATAAATTAAATCTGCACTCTTAATCAAATCTAATTAGTGTATGTGAAGCCATGTACCATGACAAAACAATGTTCTCATGTTTTGTCACATTATGTTTTGAACAGATTTGAAATTAATTGCTTTTTAAATTCTTTCATATTTCTCTTTGGAAAGTTCGCTTAAATATTTGACTGAAATTTTAAATAATTTATTAACCCTCATATTGTTTAAAGCCTGCAGGTTAGACATAATGATATCTGATCATAAACCATGATATCACATTTGATGTTGTTAATGTCAACCCTGCTCCCTTTACACCATATTTGATTTGACAGCTGCATAACGATTTGCTTGAATCAGAGTAAATATTGTTTTGTCGATCACCGAATGTTATTGAAATACTGGGAATATAGTTTTATGGTCAACTTTTTTCACATTATGACAGCCTTTTCATCTATTTTTCCTTATTGTACACTGAGCTAAAGGATTATTAGGAACACCTGTTCAATTTCTCATTAATGCAATTATCAAATCAACCAATTACAGCTTTTGCTCCAATGCATTTAGGGGTTGGTCTTGCTCAAGAAAATCTCCTGAACTTAAATCTTAATGTCAGAATGGGAAAGAAAGGTGATTTAAGCAATTTTGAGCCTGGCATGGTTGTTGGTGCCAGACGGGCTGTCTGAGTGTTTCATAATCTGCTCAGTTACTGGGATTTTAATGCACAACCATTTCTAGGGTATGAAAAAGAATGGTGTGAAAAGGGAAAAACATTCAGTATGTGGCAGATCTGTGGGTGAAAATGAAATGGGGGACACTTTTGTGCCAAGAAACAAGTGTTTCTTGGCACACTTTAGGCCCCTTAGTGCCAATTGGGCATCGTTTGAATGCCACAGCCTACCTGAGCATTGTTTCTGACCATGTCCATCCCTTTATGAACACCATGTACCTATCCTCTGATGGTTACTTCCAGTAGAATAATGCACCATGTCACAAAGCTCGATCATTTCAAATTGGTTTCTTGAACATGACAATGAGTTCACTGTACTAAAATGGCCCCACAGTCACCAGATCTCAACCCAATAGAGCATCTTTTGGATGTGGTGCAACGGGAGCTTTTGCCCTGTATGTGCATCCCACAAATCTCCATCAACTGCAAGATGCTATTCTATCAATATGGACCAACATTTCTAAAGAATGCTTTCAGCACCTTGTTGAATCAATGCCACGTAGAATTAAGACAGTTCTGAGGGCGAAATGGTCAAACACAGTATTAGTATGGTATTCTTAATAACCCTTTAGGTGAGTGTATTAAAAAAAAGAAAAATAAACAGCATACAGATTCTGGAATGACACAAGTATCATTTGACAATTTTATTTTTTAGGTGAACTATATCTATAATTTTGTCCCTATAAATGACGTTCATTAATTTGTGCCAGATAAATTACTGCTTCTTTATTTTTAACTACTTTTTGTTAGTAGCTTGTCTACTTTGGCTATTAAGCTGGTCTCCATAGGAATGAGTGAGAATTACAGCAGGCTTACATTAGTATGCGCTCAGGGACTTTGCACACAATAAAAGTGTCACCTTTTTTTCTTTCTGTTCCTCCTGTTGTGACCCTAGAGACTCTGTCATTACCCATTTTCCCTTCTGTTCAACCTCTCCTTTCTCCTCTCTCTCTCTCTTGTGCTCATTTTCGCCTCTGCCCATACTTGGGCTCTAATTACACAAACGGTTATCGCATCATCATATTGGCTTTGACTAAAAAGAAAAGGTTCTTTCACCACCTATTGTATTTTCATATTTGTTTTTTCCAAAGGTGATGGGGCACAGGCTGAGAGGATTTCTCATCACTGGGCTTAATAATACCTTACCCTCTCTTGCTTCCTCTTACTATTGAACAGATAAGATCTATATGGTTGTACACATTCTCAAAAGCTTGGCCATTTTACCAGAACCAAATGCAATTTTGTGCCATCAGGCAGGTGTGCTGTGAATAGATGCTTTTTATCTGATCCCAGATTCATTCCCCAAATTCTTTCCTGTAGCTCAACCAGTAGAGCAGTGATGTTTACAATGTCAAGGTCATGGGTTTGATTCCCAGGGAAAGCAAGAACTGATTACTGTCAATGTGTTCTTTGAATGCAATGTAAGTCGCTTTGGATAAAAGCCTCTGCAAAAATATAAATGTAAAATTCAATGAAAGAATGAATCAAATGGATAAATGGGACCTCGCAGCATTAACAGATTTATCAGATAAGAATGTTGGAGATCAAATAAATGTGAAATGGAAAGTTAGGATATGTCAGAAGTCTAACTTGGAAAACAATTTAAAAAAATATTGCAAAAGTATACAGTAAAATACTTAAATTACAAATAAAGTTCTCAAACTCTTGCAGAGAGTATGTACATGCAGTATGTTCACAGTGAGTATTTGTTCTCTCACTGCATAGACTCCTTTCAGCATTCTTCTCAAATCTCATCCTCAAAATCTATTGGTTCTCACTGGTTACATCATTGGCGTTAGAACACTTGGCATGCCATATTTGAATGACAGATTTGAGAACTACGATAAAGAGGAATTTTTTCAGAAAATAATGACTAAAGACATTTAAGGACTTCTATTTGTCCTTTTATTGGATCTTGAGGGCCTTGTAGTCACAATCAGGGTTTGTTTCATTGGACAGCAAGCCCTTTATGATGATGAGACCTTAAAGTCTCTCTTTTGGATTGGGACAAACAATCACCACCAAGTAGACCTCCCAAACACCAAAGAACTTAATTGGAGGGAGGCCGTCATCAGGTGTCTGGAGAGTGTGTACCCCAAAACCATAACACAGCCTTACCCAGACCCCAGCCCATTACCCCAGCCCCTTGCAGACTGAAAGCTTCTGCCAGACATGACACGAGAGCTTATGCTCAAGGAACGAGGTCGCCGTGAGAGTCCTCGAGGAGCTCGAAGAAATGAAAGCGAGCCCCATCCACCTTACTGACCCCACCAGGTACCACTCATCTCCACTACAAAATGGACAAAAGAGGCTACAATTTGCTCGTTGCCTGGTCTGATGAGTCTCGATTTCTGTTGAGACATTCAGATGGTAGAGTCAAAATTTGGTGTAAACAGAATGAGAATATGGATCCATCATGCCTTTTTACCACTGTGCAGGCTGGTGATGGTGGTGTAATGGTGTGGGGGATGTTTTCTTGGCACACTTTAGGTCCCTTAGTGCCAATTGGGCATCATCTAAATGCCATGGCCTACCTGAGCATTGTTTCTGACCATGTCCATCCCTTTATGACCACCATGTTCCCATCCTCTGATGGCTACTTCCAGCAGGATAATGCACCATGTCACAAAGCTCAAATCATTTCAAATTGGTTTCTTGAACATGACAGTGAGTTCACTGCACTAAAATGGCCCCCACAGTCACCAGATCTCAACTCAATAGAGCTTCTTTGGGATGTAGTGGAACGGGAGCTTCGTGTCCTGCAACTGCAAGATGCTATCCTATCAATATGGCCAACATTTCTAAAGATTGCTTTCAGCACTTTGTTGAATCAATGCCATGTAGAATTAAGGCAGTTCTGAAGGTGAAAGGGGATTAAACAGTATTAGTGTGGTGTTCCTAATAATCCTTTAGGTGAGAGTATATATATAATTTGCAGCTTAAAATAATTTAAAATATCTAATTTATTATTGTTTATGTTTTATTTACAAAGAAAATGTTCAATAACAGCCGGAATTTAAACTATAATTATTATGCGATAATTATGTAAAAAAATCTAAGACAACATTAAATTCTTTAAATAAAAAAAATATTTTGGTTTATAATTTTCAGACCATTCTTACTGATGAAGTCATTCTTATAATTTCAATAAAACCTCAAGTGTAAATATAATTAATCCAATCCAATTTTGAGTATCTATTGAGTAAATCTATTTTATATTCCACTGCATAACTCTGTGTGCTCATGTAATTTCCACACAGTAGCATGTGGATTCCTGGAAAAGTGGATGTGCAGGACGTCACAAGGCTGCTGGTTTGCATGCAGCACTTAAATCTGATCCTGGAAAGAGGGTCATGGCCACAATGTCGTACGTCTCCCTGAGGCACAAGCTTTCTATTCTGAAGATGTCCCTCCCTTGCTGACAGCTATCGGTTGGTAAATCCCTCTGACCAGCACGTCAGATTCAAGGACAAGACAGATAGCTGTTAAAAAGAAGAAGAGATAGGCAGAAAGAAAGAGGAAGCTCAGGTCAGTCATTAAATCCCTTTGCTCAATGGCCTCTGCCCCTCACTCTATTCCCTGAAGGCAATCTTATCCCACCGGTCAGTCGAAAGTCATTTTACAGCCTCAAATCTATTCCGCTGATCCGTGCAGGTTTTAAGATCACCAACCGGTACTATCACTTCATCTTCAGGGCAATCATTGTCTCTTTTTACCTGTATTGTTGTGTGGGAGATCGATACCATGTTTCTATATCTCTGAGTCATGGCTCGTCACTTCTTGTGCATTAACATGTTAACATTAACATCGGGCTCTAGACATGTTCCACAGCCCGACTGTGTCTTTGTGTCAAGAATCCTAATTTCATGGCATGGAGTGATTAGGTGATCATAGTGATTAGGAGTCATATTGACGCTGAACAGAATCAAGTGAACCTGAGATTGCAGTCTGGATGATTTTCATCTAAACGGCCTGTTCAGTATAAACGGCACAGATGGATAATTAAGCTAAAATGCTGTGAAAGGCAAAAATCAGACATGTTCGATTTTTAATACCTTGTTTGATTGTCAGTCTTTGACAAGGCTGGCTGCACATTTATAATATTTGAAGAAAAAAAAACAGATATGAATCTAAATGTTGTAGGATACTAAATCAGTATCAGTGAATCATTTGAATCAGTGATTTCCGTGAGTTGAGTATTTTGAATCTGTTCAACAATAAGATTCATTTAGATTTGTTCACTGATATGTTTAGTGTCTTTTTCTGAAGGTAACATTGTTGTATCTACAGGTAGCAGAAAGTGAGTATCTATTTGTATTTTGAATAACAAATGTTTAATTTCACTGAGCCGTCACAATTATTATTATTTGATACAAAGATACTTATACATTTTACTTGCCACAAAAACTATGTTAAAACAATCAGTTATTAATCACAACACAATAGCAAATTTTCCTCAGGGACAGTGAACAAAAAGCGGTCTTACAAAACTGAGAGCTTACTGAAGCTACATTAAACACTACATCAATACTGTAAAGTTAGTTAAATGTGCAGCAAATGTGCAATACTCACAAACATTGGGGTTATAATGTTCAGGAACAGTTTAAAATTAATTTTGGCCGCTAAGTTTTTCAGCCTAAAAAAGGTTTTAAAAAAATGGGTTTAGAAAAAAAACTGTCTTTTTAACAAAGTCTTTTTAACAAAGTGACAACACTGTCTTCTCTAATGCTGCTCAACCAGGGTTCATTGCCTTTTTTTTTTTTTTGTGTGTGCATATTTCATGGGTTGGGATTATTTAATTGAGTAGTATTATGACTTCATAAGATCCTGGGGAAAAAAAATGTGTTGCAGATCTTGGAAAGTGGATTCTATTAAATACAATATCTCCCTTTTGAGTGGACTTTGAGCTTTGCAAGCTTACAAATCTTAAAAAAAAAAAGAAGCATAATATGACCCCTTTAAAGGTAGGGTAGGCAATTCAGTACGAATGCAATGATAGAATGTCCTACCTGCTTTTCAACAAATGTATTTCCATTCCTTTGTGCACCCTGCTCTCACAGACATCACACGTCATGAGTACGTTCCATATGGCTATGCAGAGTTGTAGAAAAGATAGTCACAGAGTGATGCAAACAAACGTCAGCTGCCTTTTACAGCTCCTCCTGAAAAAAAGAAGAGTTTATGCTGCAAATCAACCTGACACTGATTTAGGCATCAGTATTAAATCAACACTATCAATGTGACCTAATACTTCACTTGACACTTTACTATCATATGAGGCAGGAGGAGAGGATTTACGTTTGCGACGCAACTGACGCCTGTAGGTGACATGACAGTAAAAACATACTACCATTTATACTACCCATGTGCAAACTATGTGCATATACATACACATATGCAGGAAATACATTTTTAATAGTCGCAAAGCAAATTCAAATATAGTACCCATTCATACAGTACGTGATTTTGGACATACAAAAAGTTGCACTCTTGACAACTCTGGCTATCTTGCATTGTAATTGACAGCTTTTGTTACAATAATGACAGTGTTCTTTGCTTGTTTTCTATATATTTTTAAGCTGCTAAATACATATTACAAAGTTTCTGTATTGACACCAGTAAATGCACAATTGAATCTGGACACAGCAAGGGAAGTAGCCCAGACAAAATCAAGTGGTAGGCAGGCAGCTAAGAGTCGTACAAGGTAATCCACAACAGAGTCACATGTAGGCAGAACAACAAAGGGAAATATTGCTTAGAAATGTAGCCAGGCCAAACAAGACTCTGCAAGACATTCTGAGTGCTGAGAGAAAGGTGTGCAGTAATCAGTCCAGGTATGTGGGCTTTTGGGAAATGCAGTTCAAACTAAATGGTAGTGCTCAGGTGAGTGAGATCTCCGGTGGCCAATTGAGGAATATTCAGCGACATTCATGGATTAAATGTTGAAGTTGACACATTTTATACGTAATTGTAATGAATCATCACTCACTGCAAGTGTGCGAAACACGAGGGCATATTCAGCGGTCGTGCCACTTCTCTGCTTCAACTCCATGAGACAATCACTGGCACCCTTCCCGCCACTAGGGTGATCAAAAACCTCCCTGAATTGTTGCGTGAAGCATTCTTAAGTCGGGAAGGCGGCCTCATCCTTTCCCCTAACTGCCATAATCCACTCCAAAGCTCTCCCGGTAAACAGAGAACAGACAAAAGCGATCTTTCTGGCATCGGTTGTATACATGGTAGGTTGTTGGCTAATGAAAAGGGAGCACTGGAGGAGAAAGCCTTTACACTGAGTGGGGTTGCCGCTAAATTTCTCGGGCAGAGAGAGGCAGGGATTCACTAATGGCGGCGTGGGTAATGGCGGCTGCAGCAGGTAGTGGAGGTGACGCTGGGGTAGAAATTTGCAAACTTTACCAATTCCTCAGTGAGGTTCGTGAGGTGATTAAGCTGATGCTGGTGGGAGGCGAGTTGACTTGCTTGGGCAGACATCATTTCACACAGGTGGGATAATGCAGCCTGATCTTGTGATGGGTGAAGTCTTCTGTAATGAATCATCACTCAGGCTGGGATCCATTTGCGTGCTTTTAATGATAACAAGGGTAGTCGTACAGGCAAGGTCGAACAGGAGCTAAACAGGGACAACAAGGGCAGGCAGAATTGAAGACAGGTCAGAACATTCAGATAACACTCACAGATAGTAATTCCAGGCAAGGGTCAAAAGGCAGGCAGACAGGATCAATAATGGATAAACGGCAGTGTCAGTAACAGAGAAACAGGCAGGGATAATAACGCTCAGAAATGTTCTCCAGGGCAAAGCAAGACTTCGCAATGAGAGTGTGCATGATAGAGTCTTTTATAGTTCAGTTGATGGGAACAGCTGGAGCGATAATCAGTCCAAGGTACAGGTTTCTGGGAAATGTAGTGTATGTGTGTGTGTGTCAGTATTCGGGCGATGGCAACCTACGATGGCCAGAGGAAGGAACCACGGAGTTTGTCTCTATGACAGTAATATATGATGTTACTTTGTTGTTCACTTTAAAAAATAGTCACTTAGTGACTTTTACATTTAAATTTTCATATTTTTAAATAGGCTATAAAATTGTTCTAAGCACTAAATGTTTTTAGTGGCTCATTACTGAAACTTGAGCCAGTTGTTGCATTTCTATATTTTAGAGACCTGTATTTAGAGACAAGGCTGTCAGCGTAGGCTACATGTTATGATGTGAAAATCTGGGTGTAGGCACAGAAATTATTTAATTTCAAACAAAAACTCAAAATAAGAAGATATTCAAGACACTAGAACTGGCAAAACACAAAAGGAACAATGCAACTGTATTTAACACAGACAGACAATGAACTGAGGAAAACACAGAATGTCTTGGTTACAAATGTAACCTTGGTTACCTGAAGAGGGAAGGAAATGCTGTGTTGAAGACGCTGTGGGGAAACTAAGCACAACGACGAGAACACCTGTGCTCCTGGTGTGGAGTACAATCAAGGTAATAAAACCTCACAAATGTGTCACAAATATTTTGAATGTAGACTCCTGATAAGAGGGCTTTAGATGCAGCCATACTCATTTACATTTATGCACTTGGCAGACGCTTTTATCCAAAGCGACTTATATTCAAGGAACACATTGACTTTCTAATCAGTTCTTGCTAACCCACTTGCAAACGCACTTGAAGCACCAATGCTCTACTGTTTGAGCTACAGGAAAGCTGTTGAGTGTGCTCGGATGGCCAGAGCTAGTGATGTAGCCTCAACTATCCACTTGCTTATTCTCTGTTTGGAGACTGGGGACCCTTTTTTAGGGGACCCAAAGCATACCAACAGTTGTTCAGTTTTTTTGCCACAGGGAAGCTTTTTGAATGTAAGCATCCAATGCCCGAACCAGGAAAAGCTGATTATTTTGTTCCTGGTCTAAGTCCATGAAAGGGGGAGGACAATTGCCTGCAGCACAATCAGCCAGGCCACATTAGTGGGGACCTTAGTAATGTATCCTGGCGAAGGTTGTAGGAAAGCCTTCACTATGCCAGGTTAAAATTCCAAGGACAAAGAGGCTACTGACAAAAGCAGGCAAATCACTTTAATTCTTTCAAGAGACATTTTTGCAAAGAGGAACATCGCTTTCACAGTCAAAATATTGACTGAAACTGGCTTGAAAGGAGCCAGGGATAGACCGTGGAGAACCACGGCCAAATCCCAGATCGATACCCTAGTGCATACTGCAACAATCAACCTCAATGTGCCACAGCCATTTCTGAACCATGCCATCCAGTCCCAGAGGAATTGGATGTGTGAGGGAGGACCAGTGTGGACACTAAGTTGTCTCTCAAGATGCAAACAAATCCACTTGGGCCTGGCCAAATATTTTCTACGTGTCCTCATCACCTCAGGGTGGAGTCTCCATTACCCAGGTCTCAGCCCCCGCCTTGACAGGATATCCTGAATGAGAGCAGCTTCCCTTGGGATCACAGGAGGATTTGGTGTGGTAGTTTGCAAAGTGGACGTGAGCGCACCTGATGATTCATGTAGATGACCACTGAAGTGTTGTCTGACTGGAAAAGCACATGGTGGCCCTCAAGGTCTAAAAAGAAGGTTCTGAGAGCCATGAAATCAGCCATCATCTCCAGACAGTTGATGTGGCACAACCATCTGGTGCTGAGACACCACTGCAAAGGCCTCATGTGCAGTAGCTCCCACCCAGAAGCCTCTGAGACCTGAAAGCGATGGGGGAGAAGGTTCTGGAATTCCACCACTTGCTTAGTGGCCTCCTGAACAGTAGTGACTGAGTCACTGAAGAAGCCATGAGGCGCAAGCAGGGCATCATCCAAAAAACTTTTATCTTTTTCTTTATTATCATTTAAGTTTAGCCATACGTAAGTGCCTCTCCATGGCCACCAGGGCTGCCATAGAACAGCCAACTGCTCTGGCTGTCTCCTTATTGGCCAAGAGAGATAAATCGCTGGATAAATTGACACGTTGTAACCTGACCAGACGAGATGTAAGGCCTACCCACCAAAGCTAATGAGGCTGCATTCATGAGGCCAGGAAGCGGTCGTCCAGTTTGTTCTTTGGACTAGCTTCCTGCTTGTCCTCTGTCAATATTTAAACTAGCAACAGCGCAAGTCACAACCTCTACCAGCTCCTTGTAGGCTGGAAAATGAGGTGCCTTGGTACTGAGATGCCTTGAGTGGTACACATCTCTAGCCTTGGCGCTAACAGCATCCAGCTCCTCAGAACTAGTTAGTTGCAGTGTTGGTGCCAAGAAATAACAGTTTAGATGGTGTGTGCATCCCTTGTGTGTGCATTGGTGGGGGTACACGTACTGTATGTGTTATTTCTGTACACCAATGCTGCAACTAACCAGTCTATATTATTTCACACTTATTTCATTGGTAGACAGACAACAATAAATAAGATAGACAATCACACATAGTGCTTCTGAAGACACAGAAGTTAATGCTGTTTGGTTTGGTGTGCCTTTATAGTTTCCTGGTTCATGACATCACCTGCCTTACAGGTGCAAACACTAAACAAAGGAAACTCAACAAAAAACATGAACAAAACAAGAATAACCCCTTACAACGGGATGCTACAAAAATCCATTTAAAAAGACTCTCAAGAATTCATATAAACATTCAGAATTCCCTGTAAATTATATTATTATACAATTACATTATATTATTAGCTGAGAGATTACATATTTCATATTTATTTTGAAAACTTTCTAATTAATTCTATAAAAAAGCCTCTTCTGTTCTATAAATTTATTCCGTAAATTTCTCCAAATTCTGGAGGCATTACAAGATTAAATAATGGCCATTTCCCATAGTCCCTTCCTAATTGGATGCATTAATATCTACCAGATGGTCAGGAAGAACAAGATATGCCACCAAGGAGAAGTAAAGGGCTATTAGATGTTTGGCCATGAGGATTTAGATCATGAAGCCTCTTAGGCTGACATTTTTTGCGTATTTATGAATGCTGAGTTTTGCATTCTCATGCTCAATATGGAAATTAACGCCCACGGTGGCTCTTCGGGAATTAAGCTATAATGAGCTTTAGATGAATGCACATTTTTGGAAATATTATAACCTTGATTGCAAAGCTTAATGAGGAATCGTTCCCTCTGAAGTATTTTCATATTCATGTGAATCTATCAGTATCAGTTACTCAGTTATTTATTTATTTAGCTTTTTATTGAATATAAAAGTCAAGAGAAACATAGCAGGACACATTCAGACTGGATTCAAACCTCTATTCATGTGAGCATGACATAAGCTGTGTCACAATTCAATGGCTGCATCCTTCGAAGGCCGCAATCATAGGCCAGTTGTGTCACAACGAAGGCTGTCCCAATTTGAAGGCTCCTTCAAATGTGGCCTCGAAATGCATTTCTTTGTTTCCCAGACAAAGGAGGATACAACAGATGGATTCTTCATGGCATAGCCTACCAATATGAATTCATTGCACGGCAGCAGCGATAGGATTTGTTAAGATAAATTGCCAGATTAAACTTTAAAATGTCATAACTGGATTTCAACCTACTCAAATATCTAATGATACAAATGTAAAAAAGAAAAAAGAAAACCTTTAAAGTGTTTAAAATACTGGCATATCTTACTCATATGCTATCTTATATAGTTTGTACTCTTTATATTGTACATAAATGGACCAACGTGAACATATTTATACAAGTTATGAACCCTGTTTTGTTTTCAGACAGTTTAATTTTAAAAAAGGCCAGTACAAACGTCACTGCCGCACAATGGCAGTTGTTACAGTTACCAGGCAACAAGAACAATAGGCTAGACTTTTCCCATTCATCAACACTTGACCCGACATTCGTGGACTTTGACACAATGTCTTTGCAGGGTTCCCGCGGGTTCTAAAAATTCTTAAATTTGATTTTTTTATAGTTTAAAAGTCTTTAAAAAATAGTGTGTGTAGATCCCGAAAAAGTGTTTGTCTCATATTTATTTCATATGTCCAATTGCAAATGTGATATTGTTTGTGGATTTTGTTGAAAATTATTTCATTTGATTAATAATTGGTGAGCACTGAAGATGGCAATGTGCTGTAATGTTTCCTTGCGTTTTCTTGTTTTTAATTCACATGCAGTATGCACGTTGTAACTTATAAAATAAAAATAATGTTTTGTCAGACCTCTTCAGTCTTTATTGGCTTCAGTGTCTCATGTAATTGATAACAGCAATATACTTTGTTTTTTTTTATGTTAGAATTTGACTTAAAAAGAACTGATTAGAATGTAAATGTGTTCCTTGAATGCATTGTAAGTTGGATAAAAACTTATCTTTGGATAAAAGTGTCTGCCAAATGCACTGATGTAAATGTAATATTGATGCATAAATCTAATAAATCTAGGGAATAGTGCTTTTTATAGTGGTATAAAAATTCCCCAGGAAATCAATGGAAGGTTGGAAAATACTGCCCCTAAACAAAAAATATTAATTCTTCTTCTTCCCCCTCCACTCTTGAGTATATGGCATGCAGTCAAATTTGGCATTCAGACAGAATACAGTCTGAACATTAACCACAGCAAATTTAGTTTATTTAACTCATTTACTCTAGCGCTACCAACTGTTTAAGCTAATATACAAAAAGTTGTGAAAATTTGACATCTTTTTTTCTGTCCTGAAAATGTTGTATGTAAGGGGACTTGATGTGATAGGATTTTGGTGAAAATCAAAGAAACCGTAATGGTTAAGTTAGCGAATCTTCAGATAATGCTGGAATTTTTTTTTGAAAAACCAAACAATTCTCTATTAACATGAGAATGAATTGGTTGAGAATTAATAGTTGAGAATGAATATAAATTGTTTTATATTTAGTTTGCATAAAATTTTTGATTAAGAACATATTGAAATAGATGTGAATCTATACATAATTCATTAGCATATTGAGGTACACATCATCACAAGCATGACCTGATGCTACTTGCAATTTTAGCACATCACCACCTACTTGTCAGGAGAAACTCAGTATTTATCATTGGTACTATGGTCTGAAGGTACTCAAAAAGTTCCAAGACAGTGCTGCCTTGTGGTCAATTAAATATTAAATATAATTAAAAGAGAAAATGCTTAAAACTTTTAATATTTATGCCTATTGTAATGACACTGGTCTTGTTGCATATCTTGGAACATGCACAGAATGTTGATTCTCGCCTGCCATTGGTAAAAAAACACACACACACACACAAAAAAAAACTGGCAGTTCATTTACAAATTACAGACTAAAAATCCACAGTACCGGTTTAAGGATGTATGACGTAATATGCTATTATTCATGCTGTTTTGTAAGCTTTTAAGCAATTATATCAAATTACTGAGAATAATCTGAGAATATGAGAACAATATGAGAAAATAAAGACATGCTGCTTACCAAGCACATGGTAATAGATACATTAGTATGCATGCATGTATTTTCATGTGTTGCAAGACATAAATGAAAGGTGACATATTTTTCCTCCAGAGGATGACAAGACAGCCACATTAACCCGGGAAAATGTGCAGCGCCTATGTGACTTTGTGTCAGCCCGGGAGGATGAGAAAGAGACAGACAGATGCAGAGAGGGACTGAGATGTCTGTCTCGGCAGAAGGTTATCTCACATATTCCTGGAATGAGCCAAGACATTTGCCTTCAGCCATTAATTTAACATTACAATGGCTATGGCTTAGGGCTGTACATTTTTACTCATATGTATATGCTTACAACAGTCTTATCAAGCCCCAACCAATGGTGAACTATATCAAAATATCAAACCAATGGGCAAGTGAGAAAAAAAAACAAAAAAAAAAAACACTAATTCTATGAAGCTCTGTGTCATGGAGTCTTAAAAATGTAATATAATTTAAAATAATGTAATATATCATTTTTCTTTTTGAAATCATTTTTTAACTTTACAATGTTCATAAAATTGACTTCACCATAATTTTATAGATGTTAAATATCTACAAAAACGCAGTCAAATACAAAACTCATTCTTAGACTTTCAAGGTCAAATGCATGCAATTTTAAGATGAATCTTGTGTTATTCAAATGTACCCAAATCACTTCAAATGCAGCTCTTGATCAATTGCTTCTGATTAAAACTATTTTTGTTTCATTTTAATGTTTTCTTAGTTGCTTGCGCCAATGCTTGACCTCCAGTCAGGCACATTATGCTCCACATGTTCTAAATGCCATCTACATCCATAAAACCTTTCCCTCTGGACAGACATGTACAGAGAAAAGTCCACCTGTCAGTCTTTATCTTCTTCATGCATCATTTATGAGCATAGACTGATTCGATTCATGTGAAAGGACACATAAAATAGATGAGTTGCCCAAGCACAAAAGAACAAGAATCCAGAAAGCATAAGTGGAGAGATTTTACATACAAATTGTAAAGTTTGTTTGGTATGAATTGTTCTGTTTAGTTTGCATCTCAAATGACATAGACAGAGACAATACCTGTGGAATGCATGATGAGAGACAGTGTAGAAAGAAACTATTACAATAAATGTAATGGAACCGGCTCAGATTAATAAAGAAAGCAATAAGAAAACATAGCAAGCAGCATTAACAGGGCCTTAGCTATGGGCATGATTGTTTACACAAGCATAGATGGGAGCATAAGACCAGCTACCACAATGAGTAATTAAAGACATGTTTATATGATTTTGAGTCAAAATGGATGAAAAATCACAAATTCAATCAAATGTGATATGACCAATTTGTGGTGCGGCCAGTGTGGCAATCAAACAATACAAAGTTTAATAGCAATGTCCCAAAGCATTGCAGAGCTAAAGCCTCAGAGTCAGTTTGGACATTAAATTTGCCACCCGAAATGAGAACACTTTGATCCATCGAAAATATTTTAGTAACTTTTTGTCGGCATAGTTTGAAGATTATCTGATTTGAATTAGTTGAAAGTCGGACAAACAGACTAGGAGGAGTTTGAAGTTTGTACGATTATGGCACAGGCTAATTCCTAATTTGTTTTAGGGGGAAAAATAACACATTAACAATGTCATGAATGTATCTGAATATAAAATTTGAAAATTCTGATAAATTCCAATAAGCTGATTATTATTTTCATGGTATCTCTCTCGCTCTTTCTGCCTCTACTTGCCACCTTAAAGAATACAGCACTCACAAGAAAACTATAACCAACTGCAAGTTCACAGGAACATTAATTTCAAGGAATTGAAAGTTGCCCTTCACATGGAATTGTGTTTTTTCATTTTAATTCTGTTTGGAGTATCACAAGTACCTCAATATCTGTGATCATGGCAACACTATTTGGGAGACTGAAATTGGTGGCATGGCTGCCAGCATCTCTGCAGATGAGGATCACGGATGCATTACAAAACCATCTGTACAGGTCAGAAGCTACTGTATTGAAATTAGCTAAGAACCATTTTATGGGATACAGTAGAAGTGGCATTGACATAGGATCAGTTTCCTCTTCTCTCTTCGGTATAAAAATTGATTGTTTCCCCCCAAATCATTTACTCACCTTTATGTTGTTTCAAACGTGTTTGACTGACTTTCTTTTGTTGAGCGCATATTTCAAATTTTAATATTGTATCAGAAACATAGAAATAGATAATACCATCTTAGATTTTAAATTAAATGACTTAACCTATGATATGGATGACCAATCATTCAACTGTAGGGGTAATGAGCA
The DNA here is from genome assembly GCA_037043235.1 of Rhodeus uyekii. NCBI lineage: Eukaryota > Metazoa > Chordata > Actinopteri > Cypriniformes > Acheilognathidae > Rhodeus > Rhodeus uyekii. The sequence goes on from JAWRVZ010000112.1 coordinate 2,009,345, forward strand.
ATTGATTATGGAAATTTAAGCACCAGAGTCATTTCCACTTTGATTCATTTCAGGTTGCTAAAGTTCACATATATATAATATACAATATAATATACAAATTTGCTTCATGGACAGTGCGTTCAGTAATCGTGTTGTTAATGTTTCCACTGAATGGACAACAACACGGATGAACATGGATGTCTCTTTTCATTTTCATTTATTTTCAAGCTGTCGAATCCTATACTGAATCCACACGGCATAAGTGTTAATTTCATGAATTTTACCCAATACAGACATGCTTATTAAAATGAACTGCTAGTTGAAGAGTACTTCATATGTAAATGAAAAATGTCTCCCAGATTGTTCAAGTTTAATGTGATACCAAATATTCGTTATAGGTTTCAAATCTCAACTTTGACCAAGGCCAAAACATAAGTTTGATGGTTGTCTTTGCAATTTGGGCAAGTTTGTCTTGTTGAAAAAATAACATCTTTAGATAACTTTTCAATTGTGGGAAGCAAGTCATTGGCCAATATTATCCTGCGTTCACAAGCATTGACTTTTCACAGTGAAGAAGTTCATCATGAGCAACTGAAATGGCTCTCCACATCATGACAACTCCTGCATGTTTCACTGTGGTATAGATAAATCTATTATATTTCTCACCAGATATTCGAAGACGCTTATTTTGAGCATCACCATGCAACTCGTGTTTCATTGTGATTCATCACTGAACCACACTGAATCAAACTTCCCATATGCGGTCAAAAACGTCTCGGTTACGTATGTAACCTTAGTTGCCTAAGGGGGAATGAGACACTGTCGAATCGCTGGGGGAAAGCCTTGGCATGTAATTTCGTGAAACACTGTGAAATCGACCGTGCGTTTGTGGAATGATTGTCGCAGATCGGTGAAGTCATTATCCAAGATCATAAAAGGGTGCCTGAAACCGAAAGCAGCAGCTAAGAAAGTGCCTGAAGCAAGCCCGGAGGTGCAAGGAGCTGAGACAAATGACACAGCGTCTCGTTCTCCCTTAGGAAACTAAGGTTACATACGTAACCCGAGACGTTCCCTTTCATTTTTCCTTTTCTCTTGTCTCATTTGTTTGTTTTTTTGATTGCAGCTGCCACAAAACGTAGCAGAACATGAAACCAAACTAACAGAAAAAGATGGACTTACCTGCTGTCCGTTTGCTCTGCCTGGAGCAGGAGTAACATTCTCTCAAGGTCCCCACAAAAAACTATTTAGACCTGGTGGGCCTTACAAACTTTCCAGACTGCTCCTTTTTAATGTTTTCCAGGCTAGCTTGCACAAGCTAACTAAGACATGCCTGCCTGATGAAGATCCTCAAAGTAAGTTAGCAAAATTTGCGGAGTGGGTGCAAAGCCCATCACTCCACCCGTAGTCCTTATGGCTACATCGGGCTCCTTCTGGCTCTGCCTTGGTCAGTTTTTGTTCAGTCTATGCCACATTTCCACTCTTTTGGCTCTGTCAGGCTCTAAATTTCCACTCCTTCGGCTTTGTCGGGCTCTGTCTTTCCACTCCTTCGGTTTTGTCGGGCTCTGTCTTTCTTCATCCTCTGCGCCGTCCTCTCTCCACTCAGTCATACCTTATCCTCGCTCCACCTTTGCCGCTTGTGACCCTGGCTCTGGTGTGGCCTCCAGGTCCTACAGTTTTATCCAGTCTCTCGTTCTCCTGTACTCTGTCTGGGTCTCCACCTCTGCTGTCTCCACTTCTGTTGGTTGGTTTCCAGGAACGAAATTGTTAAGGTGCAAGGGTGTAATATCAGGATTATATTTAGTTTGTCAGGGTTTTTAGTGTAGTTTTTTTGTTTCTGTTTGCCTGTGTTCCTGCTTATTGATCATACCCTAGTTTAAATCCATTGCTACTGACTAGTTTCACTTGAGTTTCATTTATCTCCTTTGTTTCCCCCATGTTCTTGAACCCTTAGTTTCCTCTGTTCTATTTTTTGTATTGTTTGAGATGTAACGTGGCAATGCTATTCAGTTTTCTGATTGATATCCTGCGTGTTGTTTTTGGACTGTTTGTTTATTATCTCTGTTGTGTTCTAAATACAGCAGCAGCCACAAAACATGAATATAGTCCAATTTGAAAACTTAATTTTAACGTTATAATTATTGCTGCCAGGTGAACTTATGTGCCTTAAAGTAACTTTGGTAGTAGTTCAACATTTTATAATCAGCTGTCATCTTTTATCAGTATTCTATCAGCTTCCATAGAGTGTGTGTTTGATCCAATGAGTCTTTTATAACGCTGTGGAGGAATTGTGGCCCTCTCATCTTTGAAAATTGTAGCAATTTAACCACATTGGAGGGTTTTCCAGCATGAACTGCCTTTTTAAGGTCATGGCACAGCATCTCAACAGGATTCATGTCAGGACTTGACTAGACCACCCCAAAGTCTTCATTTTTTTTTAGACAGTTAGACTTGCTATTGTTTTTTGGATTATTGTCCTGCTGCAGAACCCAGGTTCGCTTCAGATTGACGTCCCAAACAGATGGCGGGACATTCTCCTTCGGGAATTCATGGTTCCATAAATATCACAGCAACTCTTCCAGGTCCTGAAGCAGCAAAACAGACCTAGACCATCACACTACCAACAGCATATTTTACTTTCTTTTTCAGCTTATTTTACTTTTTATTTCTTTTTCTGAAATGCGGTGTTACTTTTACACCAGATTTAATGGGACACACACCTTCCAAGAAGTTAAACTTTTGCCTCATCAGTCCATAAAGTATTTCCAAAATGTCTTGGGGATCATCAAGATTTTTTCCTGCAAAAATGAGACAAGCCTTAATGTCCCTTTTGCTCAGCAGTGTTTTTTGTCTCATAACTCTCCTATACAGGCCAATTTTTCCCTGTCTCTTTCTTATGGTGGAGTCATGAACAATGACCTTAACTGAGGCAAGTGAGACCTGCAGTTCATTGGGTGTTGTTGTGGGATCTTTTGTGACCTCTCGGTCTGTCACGGATCAAGTAGAGAGGACTCAGGGATGCGGGGAAAAAGGATTTTTCCACCTGGCGTCCCTACATTGAACACCAGACAAACCGAAACAAAACTGAAACACCACCACAGAACATGACAATCAATGAAGGACAAGGGTAGCAAATAAACCACATGGATAACAGGGGAGGGAGAGAGAGAAGACAAGTCAAGCAAAACAGCAGAAGGAAAAAAAATAAACGGTCCTTGTGAAAAGTGTGAGAAAAGTCAAAAAACAGAGTCAGACCCTCAAGTTATGTTTTAACAAGGGGGCAAACTCTTTTTCACACCACTGAAAATAGTCAGAAAATAGTCATCATATATTATTGTATTATTATATTTTTATATATCCAAACAATTTTCTTAAAGAGCCCATATAATGCTCATTCACAAGTTCAACATTTTGTTTAGGGGGTTCGCTTGAGTAGTTTTAAATTATATTTCTTTTTCTAATGTTTTACATTGCTGTAGCAGCTGATTTCACCCCCTGTTTGAACGCTTCATTGTAGTTCTCTTTTTTTTTTTTTTTTTTTTTTTTTGATTGGTCTACCACTTAAAGTAGGTTTCAGAAAACATTTTTTAGAATAATGGTGAGAAAATAACAAAGGTTCTATTTCCTATCGTTCTAGACCGCCAGAGGCAGTGCTGTGACACTAGTGGAAAATCCCTAGTGTTTGCGCTTGACCGAGAATCGAATAAAAAAGTCACCTCGTGACTCATGACATGTCTTCAGCTATAAAACACCTTAACACGTCATAATGATTCATCGCCTGATTGAATCGAAGAGACGATATTTTGTGCAGCTTGTTGCTGAAGAGTTCTTCAGGACATTCACGAGCTGTTTCGTCATTATCATCGCATCATTTTTAGGATTTTCACCTTACGAGTGATATTTGATAGCATAACGCTTCGGAGAGGCTTCAATCTTCTGGTTGCCTGTAAGTTTGAACGCTTCAGTAAAGACGTACTCGGAAGCCCTGGTTGCCTTGGCTTGAGAGAGTGCGCGTTGTGTGTGTGTGTGTGTGTGTGTGCGCGCATCACTGTGCGAATATCAATGGCTTTTCCCTTCGGATTGAGGTGAGTATTTCACTTGCTATGGACTTGCACTTAGGTGCTCTACATGCCCTAACACAATGGATATCATGGATGGCCATCACCAGTGTCCTGCGTGTCTTGGTATGGATCATCTTAACAAGGCTTTGTCTGACCCGTGTCCGGAATGCTCTATAATGCCGCTCGCGGTGCGACGCGCGGGCCTGGAATCTGGATCGGAAGGTTTGTTGCTTTCTTCCAGTTTTACTGCCGTTGATCATAAGCGGAAGCAAACTTTTCAAAACGAAAAGAAAGGTAAGAAGACTAAATCGTCGGATTTAGCACGCAAGGTCCATCAGCTGTCTTCTGCGGTAGAGTTGTTATTGCCGCTCCTAAATAAAGCGCAAACTAATATGGAGATGCAAGAGAAAGCGCGGCTTGAATCAGCCATCGCTTCATCGCCGATCATGCATACGGCACAGGAGATAGATGTGATGTCAGTGGCTGCCTCTGACTCACTTTTTGAAACTACTCCAGCAGCCTCAGGTGCTGAGGAAAATTTGCCTGCCGATCAATCGCGTCAATCTGGCAGTGAGACCGTGTCTGTGAGATCGGGTGGGTCAACTTCAGTTGTTGCATCACTGGAAGGAACATTAAAAGCAATGCTGGCACGCATTAATCTGGATCCCCCCCAAGCAGCAGTGGGCTCTGAGAATGTTTTTCTGCGTCGGGCACAGAGAGCATCCTTTACAATGCCTCCGTGCAATGACTTTACATCAGTGTTGGTGTCTGCACTGCAAAATTCATCAAAGTCTATTCGTCCAGATCAGTTAGCCCGCACACTGGCTGTGATGCAGGACCCAGAAGCAGTGGGACTTGGTAGCATGCCACCTATAGAATCTAGTGTGGCTGCACTCATTGTGTCTCCGGATGAGGCACTTTGTGAAAACGTGCGCTGTCCTAATGTTGAGTGCAGACGTACTGACTAAATACTGTCTTGGGCATACAATTCCACAGCAAGCCTTGGCCATGTTTCTAAATCTTTGGCGCATATGCTTGTGGCCTTACACTCCTCTCTGAGTGAAGCTTCGTCTGACCCCCTAGTGGTGGACCTAACTGAACTTGCACTGCAGGCCATGGGTGTTATCGCTAACCACTGTGGCACAGCTTTAGGGATTATTGTGCAAGCTCGACGGCAAGTGTGGTTGGCCCAATCCTCCTTGCCAGACGTTTGTCAAAATAATTTGAGACGGCTGCCATTGGTGCCTGGGCGTGTTTTTGGCCCAGCTGCACAGGAAGCTTTGGACCGACGAGTGTCTGTCTCTGAAACTCGTTCGCGTCATGTGGGAACAGCCTCAGGATCGAGGCCCCCTCCAGCAGCATCTGGTGGCCATTATCACAATGTTGGAGTGAGACAAACATATAGTCCTCCTCAGCATTTTCAACAACGGAATCCACAAGCTCCTCCACCCCCCAGACGTGGTGGGACTCAGCTGCGTGGACATCAGTTTCGAACACAACACACGGGCCCCAACGATGCCCCCCCGCCTCTACAGGAAAGCGTTCAGGGGACTGTTGACGCAGGAAGGTTGACAGTGGGCTGTTTCACAAAAAGTTAACTGGACCATTCAATAACAAACAATCAGTGGCTGCTGAATACCCTGTCGACAGGGTACTGAATACAGTTTTCCTGTCGCCCTCCTGTTCATACTGGCGTGAGACGTACAATCGTTCACGATCCATGCCAGTCAGTGGCACTTGTGCACGAAGTTCAGATGTTGTTGCACAAGGGTGCCATAGAACTAGTCGACCCTCAAGTTCATCCCGGGGGATTTTTTCCCATTTATTTTCTGGTCGCAAAGAAAGACGGCGGGTTTCGACCGATATTAGACCTAAGACATCTGAATCAGTTTCTAAAGTTTTTGCCATTTTGAATGCTACGCACAACTGATGCATTGCAGGACGTTATGCCACAAGATTGGTTCGTAACAATAGATTTGAAGGACTCCTATTTTCATGTTCCAACTTATCCAGAACACAGGCGATTCCTTCGGTTTGCAGTCATGGACATAACATTTCAGTTCAGGGTTCTTCCGTTTGGTCTGGCTCTGGCACCAAGAGTGTTTTCCAAGTTTGTCCAGGCTGCGTTGGAACCACTCCAAAGGTCAGGCATGAGAGTTTTGCCATACCTGGACGACTGGCTTGTTTGTGCAGCATCACCCCATCAAGCAGTGGCCCAAGCACATCATCTGTTGGACCATGTTGCGGCTATGGGAATTGCAGTAAATTGGAACAAATGCAAGCTTGTCCCAGTGCAGTCGATCAGCTGGACAGATGCCAGCCTTCTTGGATGGGGAGGAGTCTGGCGCAAGAGGGGAGTGAATGGCGCTTGGAGTGGGTTCCTGCGCACAGCACACATCAATGTCCTGGAGTTGACAGCAGTGTTTCTTACCATTCTTCACTTCCAAACTGTTCTCAGAGGAAAACATGTTTTGGTGCACACAGACAACAAGGTGACCGTTTTTTATATCAACCATCAGGGAGGCAAAAGGTCACAGAGTGCACTTCAGGTGGCTCACAATCTGCTTCTTTGGACCCAGGCCAACTTGCTGTCCATCCGAGCAGTATATCTACCCGGCTGACTCAATCAGACAGCGGACGCTCTGTCACGGGGCAGAGTGTTGCAGGGAGATTGGATGCTGCACCCGGAAGTGGTGCAGATAGTATGGAGAACATATGGGACCGCAGTGGTAGATGTGTTCGCGGACAGTCGGACATCTCACTGCCTTCACTGGTTTTCCCTGATGGACGACCCAGGATCTCTGGGTCTGGATGCGTTAGCTCACGTCTGGCCAGATGTGACTCTCTATGCTTTCCCCCCATTACCACTGGTTTGAACGACTCTGTGCCGAGTACGCGGCTATGGCCACCGTCTGCTGTTAGTGGCTCCGCATTGGCCTGCGAGGCCATGGTTTCAGACTGTTTTCACTGATGACAGGACCACCTTGTCGTCTGTCCAACAGACCAGACCTCCTGAGTCAGCTAGAAGGAAGACTTTGGCACCCACATCCAGAGAGACTGAAACTGTGGGTGTGGCCATTGGGCCCTCCAAGCCTCTCTGGGAGTGTTCGGAGAGGGCCAGGAACACTGTTTTGAATGCACGCGCACCATCCACTCGAAAGTTGTATGCTAGTAAATGGAAAGTGTTCTCTGACTGGTGTACTAGCGGTGATGTTGATCCATTACACTGCTCAGTGGGATGCATTTTGGATTTTCTGCAACATCTTTTGGAACTTGGGCGCTCTACATCCACGCTAAAGGTATATGTGGCGGCTTTAGCAGCTCACCGATCAGAGTTTAGTGACTCTTCACTTGGGTCTGATCGTCTGATTGTTGCTTTTCTGAAAGGAGCTAATCACCTGTGTCCTCCAAGGGCCGTGCGGAGCCCGACGTGGGATTTGGGTTTGGTACTCTATTCTTTGTGTCACCCCCCATTTGAACCATTGCTACAGTCTGACATTAAATGGTTGTCATTTAAGACTGCATTTCTCTTGGCCATTACAACGGCGAAGCTGTCAGTGAGCTCCATGCGCTATCAGTGAGTGCCCCCTGTTTGCGCTGGAGTGGTGAACTCAGTAGTGTGCTTCATTGTGGCCTAATCCGGCATTTCTACCCAAGATTTTGTCTCCACAGTTTAAGAACCGGCCTATTGTGTTGGCTGCACTGCCGGCTGATCAAGATGACATAAGGTTGGAGCTATGTCCAGTTAGGTCTTTGAAAGCTTACATTGATAAGACTGCAGCCTGGCAAAAGACTGATCAATTGTTTGTCTGTTTTAGTGATTCACGCAAAGGTGATGCACTTTCTAAACAGAGACTGGCGCACTAGGTGACGCAGGTCATTTATCATGCATACGAGTCTGTGAAGGAACATATACCTTCATCTATTCACTGTCACTCTACACGTGCATTGGCAACTTCTTGGGCAGCACTCCGAGGAGTGTCGCTTTCTGAAATTTGTTCTGCTGCAACTTGGGGTTCAGCCAGCACATTTTCACGTTTTTACAGCTTCAATGTGACTCCCTTGCCAGCGGTGTGCGCAGCAGCACTTTCTGCCTGCCCAGACATTTTGCAAGAGGATTCCTCGTGACTACATAGGTATTTGTCTTCCACTAGTGCTACAGCACTGCCTCTGGCGGTCTGGAACGATAGGAAATAGAACGCTAGTTACGAATGTAACTGTGGTTCTATGACTAAGTGGAAGACCGCCAGAGTCTCTGGTCACTCGGTATCGCGAGAATGATCTAGATAATGATTATGACGTGTTATATATGAGGTGTTTTATCGCTGAAGACACGTCATGAGTCACGAGGTGACAACTTTTTTATTCGATTCTCGGTCAAGCGCGAGCACGAGGGATTTTCCACTAGTGTCACAGCACTGCCTCTGGCGGTCTTCCACTTAGTCATAGAACCACAGTTACGTTCGTAACTAGCGGTTTTGGTTCTGCAAACAATTTTGTAAAGCGTTTTTGAGAAATACCAGAGCATTCCAAAAGTATGAATGTGGAAAAGCTAAACGGTGGAAGACGAAACTTGTATTATTCCATTTGAAAATCTTAATTTGTATACATTCTATATTTAGGTAACATATATGGAATATTGTTATGAATATAGCTACCAATATATATACCAAAGTTATGTGACAACAGTCAATGGAAACTTAAAAAAAAAAAAAACTGATGACTTGATTCAAAATATACCAAAAATCTATGTAAAAAAAAAAAAAAAAAACTGAAGTTACAGATTGATCCAACTTGCATGAAGTTGATCCTTGTCCATGACCCCGCGTGCCTATATGCACTCACAACAATGTCTGGGCATGCTCCTGATGAGATGGTGCATGGTGTCTTGGTGGACCTTCTCCCAGACCTTGATGAGGGCAACTCTGAACTGGTGGTGCAACCTGGAGTCTTTGAATGCTCTGATACATAATATCCCAGAGGTTCTCAATTGGATTTAGTTCTGGGGAATGTGAGAGCCAGAACATCAGAGAGCATCAGAGCATCAACGGCTTTGTCATCTAAAAACTCGCTACACTACTCTGCTCTTTATTAGCAAAAAGGTAATAGAGCTCCATGGTGCTGAGTTGTGTAACAGGTCCAACTAAAGATTGTCAGGGCCTCATGTCACCCTCATGAAGTCTGTTTCTGACAGTTTGATCAGAAACATGCACACCAGTACAAGCACTCTTGTCTCCTCACACAAAGGCTCACAATCAACTATGCTTACCATTTGGACATATCCCCAAGTATACCCTAAGTATAACCTAAGTAGGTTCCTGACTTCCTGCTCTGTACAGTGCAGACGTATTTTCCCTCTGCTCCCGCTGTGCCCTCACGCTTTGGTATTTGTCTTTTTTTCTCTGACCCACTGCTTGCTGGACTCCTGAAAATACTGAAATGGAATTGATTAAGTGGTCAATCAGCGCAATCGATAGGATTTTCTCACAAAGGAAGAGTGCTCCGGGAGAACCCACCTGCCCGGACTGGACCTTTGCTGCAGGGTACGCGATGGACCCATGGAACAACTGGTAAGTCCTGTGCCTGGAGGCTCTGTCCATAGAGGATGCAGAATATTTATATATGATTGGATTATTGGTGACGGGTTTCCTATTCTTTGGCTTTGGGATTGCCCTGACCTATCGGAAGATTGGTAAGACAGCTGCAAGCAAATTCACCCAGCCGCTGTCTGTGGAAATTAAGGAATGTTTTGAGGCTGTGTGTGCCAGTTTGAAGGAATTGGATCAGAGAGTGATACAGATTGAGGAACTGAACCGTAACAACGCAGTCCGGACTGTGGATACGCAGGGAAGAGTGGGCTCCTTCGGGAGTCAGATCGGCAAACTTTTACGGACTGTAACCGGTCTGGCCATGAGGCTGGACGTAATGTCTAAGGGAACTGCACGGACCGAATGAGAGTGCTGAGGACCAGAACTGATTGATTGATTATGATCCGGACAAATTACCGAAGACCATCAAATGGATTAAAAAATTGTATTTGCCCACCCGATCCTCACTGTCCCTATCTCTCGGTTGGGAGGTCAGCCTGACAGCTTGGTCTGCTATCTTTCCCTGTGCACTGCCTTATCTCCCTTCAAGGACAAACCATAGAACTGAACTTGAAAACATCTGAAGTTTTGGCTAACATTCTCACACTACACAATATACTCACTCGAACCATACATACCCGTTCCCGAACCCAGCCCCCTCCATCCGTCTGCCTGTCCTTATCTATCTATCCTCTCCCACTCCATACAAAAAATCCCATCACGTGTCCACGCGTACTGTGTCATGTTATGTCTTATGTCTTGTTGTGTTTGCTATGTAAGGCTTGTTAAACTGCATTTTTGTATTTCTGGAGAGCGTGTGGCGGCGCCTGAAATGGCTGCGGCTTGGAGGCTTGGAGGCAGTGCCCCCCCCAGAACAGAGCCAATTAATGCCTGCCCTGTGCTTTGAATATTTTATTTTTTATTACAGAATTCATATTTTCTCATTTTATTTGTCTTATCTTATTAGTTATGTGTATAGAATGAGTAAGATATGGCTAATTAATTTTTAATTACTGTATTTAATTTTTTATTACTGTAGCTTTATTCAAAGTATCGCGGTACGTGTGTGGACGTTCTTCTCATTCTGTTTTATGCGCTGATTAAACAAAATGGACATTCGTCGTTTTTTAATAAATCCACTACTAAAAGTATGTTTTCTAATTCGCATCTAATTAGCATCTAACTCCTTATGATGCACCAAAAAAAAAAAAAAGTAAATTGTGTAAAATTTGGGATCATTTCCATTCCCGGGAGTAAAACTTGATTCAGAAAACGTAGATTTTTTTTTATTTTTTTTTATTTTTTAGCACACTTATTACAGATTTTTTTTTTTTAAACAATATTTATAATTTTTTGGGGATGTTTATTTGCTGTGAAAATTTGCTTTGGGAAAAATACCCATGCCGGTGGGCCAGATTCTTTTAAGCAATCAATGTTTTATCTGTTCTTTCTTCCAGAGAAATGCTCATTAAATTGCTAGTTTCTGTAGACCAATTTGTTCCCCCAAGGTCCCTTACCTTCTTTTCAGTAATTAGCTTTCTTGGCAGAGTACTACTATGGTGGCAAAGCTAACTTTTAGTGAAAGCCTAGTCCTTCTCTATTATCCTCAAGCCTTTAATGGCTTGACTTGAATTTCAAGAGGAGAGGATACAATACTACAATTTTCTAAAGACGAATGATATGAACTATCACTTGTTGCCAGTAATTTGGTCCTTGAACCTTTACTGCACAGGTTTTCAAATTCTTGATTGCTAGACTTAAAAAAAAATGTGTTAACAATTTAAGTACAATCTATATATGCAAATTACATAAAAATACCACAAAACAAAAACATTAAATCATAGCCTATATATAAAAGGAATGAAATATATAATATAAAATAATATACTGTGAAATATATTTGACATTAAGTAACAAATTAACAACACAGAAGAAAAACTGAATTTTAGTTAATTTTTGTGACGTGTCCCACAAACAAGTTCAGCGAAAGGAAACCAAGACAACAGAAAGTGCATCCTGTTTTTTTCTTCTTTATTTTAAGAAAGCACAATATTCTGTTTTAATTGTAAGTGTACACAAATTAAAAAAGCACTTTTCAGTTTCAAATGAGGTATAAAATAATAACATTGCAACATATTCCAGCACTGCAAACTTGACATCTCAGCCTGTTCATTATCAAAATAAAAGTCAACTAAACATATAAAAAGTTACACTGCTCTGTTTTAAATAGTCTATAGTACAATTTGTGCCATTCGGCGTGACCATTCGGCGAATGTGATAAAGTGCATTTAGCACGTGATTGGAACATGAGTTGAGTAAAAAACAATAAGGTTGACATTTTTTTTTTTTACAGTAAAATATTATATAATGCGATGTTAAAACATGAAATTGACATGAAATCTGACTTTTAATTGAAATCTACATGTAAAAGTAACAAAGTAAAAACTAGCAAATTCAAAATTTAAAAGAAACAATGAAGTACACGTTTTAAAAAATATGGCTAAACTATCTAATTCTTCGACTGCACGATTCATAATGCAATCTTATTTATTGACTGAAGTTTCGGCAACAGGTCTAGGTACCTTCTTAAAGGGCCAGTCACACAGCCGATCATGCACAAATCACGCACAGATTGGGTTTGTGCGTGCTTGTGCGTCGAGTAATTGACCAAAGTATTCCACGAACATTCGACGCACGCCCGATGCATAAATCACTGACGGAGCGCGTTCAAACACGCACGCTTCGCGAACGTTCCAAGTACAATCACTTTCAGAATCCACATTGTCAGTGGATGTCAGTGGAATGTGATACGTGAGCGGTTCATGTGTGATAAGAAGGTGGGGCGTCAGTGGACAGACGTGGACGTGCGCGGTTTCGAACCAGTTCCGACGCATAAGCACTGACGGCCAACGCGTGTCCCGCGCATAGTCACGCATACTACTCGACGCATAAACTACACACGCCGACTCATGAATATCGCACACCGATGCACAGTTTTGCGTCAGAATTTTTTTTAACCGTTTAAAACTCAAAATCACGCACAAACCGCCTTCGACGCACATCCACTTACAATCACTGACGGTCCACGTTCGTTCCACCGACGAATTACACATACGACGCACGCTCCGCGCAGAAATGAAAATCTGTGTGTAATTCGTGCGTGATTCATGCTTTTTCGCTGTGTGACTGGCCCTTAAAGAATATGCAGATTGGATTTCATGTTTATGACTTTTACCCAATAATTGATCACAGTGCAATGTTTACAAGGCCTTACATATTTGTCTGGTTATTAAAAATAACTTGTGAGAGATTTCATATGTAAACGCACTCACTTTTGAAATCTGAAAACTGTAACACTAGAGGAGACACAAATGACTAAAATAAGATACAACTTACAAACTCACTATTTGCTCTTCATTCTCATTTGCGACTTTCTTTCCTGACTGCAGATTCTGTGCATGACTAATAATATTAATAATTATGATAATAATAAAAATCATTCCTTTTTCATCCCTGTGATGACAGAACCTGTTATTAGTGGTGAATCACTCTGAGTACAGGATAGGCAAATCGTGTGCAATGACCTGATGGATCAGCTGGCATTAATCAATGAAAAACATCATAATCTTCACCCCAATTAGTAGGCTTCTATTTTTTTTTCAACCTTGGTTGCCAATCAGCTCTTTTAATCCCTCAAAATAAAGTTGAGTAAAGCTATTGTCATCTTACAGATGTTATGGCATTCAGGTGGCAAAGGTAAACAAACGTACACACATTAGCACAAAAGATAGCACTGATCACTTCCCCTCAAAACCGTGAGGCATCTGAGGTGAGGCTAATTAGCAAGCGGAAGATGAAGGAGCAGAGGTGAGGGGTGGCAGAGTACAAGTGGGAAACAAAGAACGGAGATGTGAGTAGGAGAGAGAGAAAAAAGACATCCATTTCTGTAGTGAAAGCTGTCAGTGAGAGCAAGTAGGTCTGGTATTATTTGCACGATTCAAGCAGCAGGTACAAGTTTAGTGATGTTATACCAGCAAACGCTGCTTCCCTAACAACAGCTAGTCTCAAAGCTGTGCTGACAGCATTATGGGAAAACATCTTTGAATTGGTTATGAAGTATGTGTGGCTAATACGCCAAGTACTTGGCTGTAAATAGCCTCTGACAACGCCGTCATTAGAATGCGTTGTTCTCTTTTAAAGTGCTTTGCGCTAGTCTCATATATTGCGAGCCAATTTGGCTGAGGAGCTTAAGACGTTTCCATCTCTTTCACTCGTTCACTCTCCAGATGAAGGACCTGCACCAAAACACAAGCACAACACAGCCCTGAAGTGTCTGCAGTAACTGTGACTCTACTAGATCCAGCCCTGTGAAGGATTTATGAACTTCTCTTAAAACTTTGTTGCATCATTTTCATGTTATCTCTATAAAGCTACTTTGAAACCATCTCTTTTGTAAAAAGTGCTATAGAAATTAAGGTGACTCGACTTGACTATGATCGCGTGCAAATTAATTGTGTGTTTGCAAGCTATGAAAGGATTCTTTGTTGAAATTGCTCCAATGTGAGAATAATTACCGTATATTCAGCATTTCATCTAGACGTTTTTACTTGTCTGGTTGATATTTGGCGGCATTTCATTTTGAAAGATGCTTAAATACTCATCTGAGAAGTTAAATGCTTGTATTAATATTGTCTGTCTGTTCTTTGGCTCCATTTAATTATGAGGAATTAAATGGCAAAATAGCGATCTGGAGATGGACTCTCAGAACGGCGCCTCTGTGCACTCCTCTCGTGATGATAATGTGCATGAGGAGATGATTAATGTGGTCACTCATGCAGTGGCCAGATTACAGCTCGACTGGCTACAAGAGAAAGAGCAAGCATTAGAGCATATTTCTGTTCAGTGGCCAGGAGGAGGGACCTCAGTGACCCAGTGATCTCTCCCCTTTTTCAAGGACCTTCATGACAAGTAAACTCAGTCATGTGGGAAATCTTATTCTTCATTTGTCTTTGTGTCTTCGATGTTGACTTATTTTACTATTGCGGGTACAAGGGAACGTGGCTTTACAATGATGCTCCAGTTGGAGAAACACTCTTGAGCTATTTCTTCTGGGAGCTCCACATCACTTAAATCAGCAATCCTCATCAAGCCGTGCAGAACATCATTCACGATGGTAGGTACAATGTTTCAGTCAGTGGGTCCTGCTGGTGCTGTTCTGCACAATATGGTAGGTGTACACTGGCCAACTGAAAAAGTGGACAAAAGCCCCCCAGAACGGTGCAGATAAAATAATACTAAGTAACTGCATCCTACACATTCACGGCACTCCTGTTCCATCCTCTCCACCTTTACTGTTTCAGGTGGCAGTGGTTTCCAGCAAAAGATGACATGTTCAGTTGCTTGTCTTTCCCAGGAAACAGGATATTTAACATTCCTTCAACAAGACGTTGGGTCATGAGACTTTGCACCACAAGATGTGTCAAATTTAGTGCCCCTTTCAGAGAAGTCAGCAGAGTGGAAACTATTGCCAAACATAACTCCTTGGACTTTGAGAACCATAGAAAGTCTACATAATACAGTTTGTGCACCGCCCTTCACATTTCAACGGTATGGTCTCTACTAGCGTGAAGTCGGAGCAGGTGCATTTGTTCTTTCAAAATATACAAACTCTACTGGAGAAACAAGGCCATAGAACATGATAACCTTCCCGAGAGAGAGAGAGAGAGAGAGAGAGAGAGAGAGAGAGTAAGGCTATTACAGCACGTTTTTTTTGGGTCCCCCAAAAAGATGGTGGGTTGTGTCTGATTTTAAACGTTTGTAATCTGAACTGTTCTCTCAGAACTAAGTTCAAAATGCTGAAAGCTAAAGTGATTGTTTCTCATACTCAACACCAATATTGGTTTGTCACAAACATCCTCAAGCATGCATATTTTCACTTAGAAATTTTGCCACAACACAGGACATTCCTAAGGTTCTCTTTCAGTGGTGAAGCATACCAATAATCTGTTTTTCCATTCGGCCTAGCCGTGTCATCCCACACATACACAAAATTCATGGAGGCAGCTCTGGCTCCATTGCAACTGCAGGGCATCTACATTTTAAATTACATAGAAGACTGGGTTATTTTGGCCCAGTCTCAAGAGCTTCTGCTTCGAAATCGGATGTCTTTCTTGCTCATCTTGTATCTCTGGGGTTGAGACTCAATGTCAAGAAAAGCTTTCTCTCTCCTGCTCAGAGGTAAAATGTATTTAGGGGTTGTGTGGGACTCAGTGACCCTGCTGCACAGCTGTCCCCCGCATGTGTCAAGTTCATCTTAAACACCTTCAGCAATATTAGGCTAGGTCAAGAAATTACTTTCCATCACATTCAAAGAACAGTCAGCACACAGCTAGCGAAATAACATTGTTCAAACATATACCAAACATATTATATTAAAATACTTATTTTTTAAACAATACAATCTTCTTTATGTAACCGCACACCACACACAAAAAATACATTGTTAAAGAGTAATATTACAATACAATACAGGGAAGTCTGAGTGGTGTTGACTAGTTTAAATTTGTAGTCGGTTTGGGTGCAAATGCTTGTATCCTTTCACTCTGTTGTACATCTCTTTCTGAGCTTTCATCATTCTGCAACCTTTCATCCTGTCTTCGGTTTGTTGCCTCTTCACCAGGCTGACTCTTTGTGAGATGTTGTAATGGTCTTTCTCTTGTTGACAAGGAAGGGTCATTGCTAGCATGCACTTGATCCCTTGCTTCATGTTATGTGGGGTTGCTGAAGCTGAAGCTGGCCGGTGTATTTTAAAGCGAAAGGCATAGACTTCAGTGTTACTCAGCTGATCAATGCACAATCCTCCTTTGAGATTCCAACGCACACTCACTGCTTCTTATTGTTTGACCATCCTGGAAACTCTCCTGGAATTGAACAGCTGGCATCTGTGAATGAGACCCTTACCATTATCCTTCTTGGTGGGCTAAAATGCTGTCCTGGTCTTTTTTGGGGCTCTTTGCTTATCCAAATTATACTCTTATATTTTGTTTCATATAATTTTGCTTTTTATAATCGCTTTTTCTTCCAATTCTTTTACCTGCCACTCTCTGAAATGTGGCAATGTGGAATTCCTAAGAAATCTCCAACAACACAATTAGCACACAGTTCGTATGACATCTAATGATACCTTTAAACTGATATTCTAGACTATTATTAGAGACTCTAGTCATGTCTGAAGTACAAAAGCAAATGTATAATGTGAGTTTGTGAAACACCATCCCTTTGAAGGTGCTCTTGACTTGTTGCTGTCATTAGTGCAGCCTATCTCAAGATCTGCGTTTGTATGTGGTCTGTGGGGCAGCTAATTAAGGTGGTCTCAATGTCTAGCTCTTTGAGCTGTAATTGCCTTCCATATTTTTTTTTCTCCATTTATACTCATAAAAACATTGATCAGTAGTCACCAGCCATTGTTAGGTAAGGCAAAAGTTCACTTTTGGCCCTGTTTTCTTCTGCATAATAAAATATTTCATGGCTGCATTCTACATACAATTGAGGAATGACACTGTTATTATAACCACCATTATGAGATATGTATGGGATCAGACTCCTCTTATTAATGTTTTATGCCAGCAGTACTATAATCAACAGTTATTTACCAAGAAAGGTTGATCAGGTGTGAAATAAGATGCTTACTTCAGTCATGAAATTGGATCCAAATAAGGCTCAAATAAATGTTGTGAACAATAATATACTACACTCATAGACATGGCTATCGAATTAGGTGTCTCAAAGGACAATTGAAGAACGGAAGGTAATTTACTCCGTAATATTTACTAACATTGTGGAAGAAAAAAAAATGGACAGGGTTAAATTCAAGAACTTTTTACATTTCTTCCAAAACTATGATATTCTCCAAAAAGTGCT
This sequence comes from Rhodeus uyekii, assembly GCA_037043235.1. Lineage (NCBI taxonomy): Eukaryota > Metazoa > Chordata > Actinopteri > Cypriniformes > Acheilognathidae > Rhodeus > Rhodeus uyekii. The sequence goes on from JAWRVZ010000112.1 coordinate 2,026,890, forward strand.
ATTGTCAGGGAAATTTAAAATTTGCAGGAAAAATGTGAAAAGTGAAGAGAGATCAAACACTGAGTAACTGAATTAGTTGAAACCCACGTGATGTTTGTGTGTGTGTGTGTGTGTGTGTGTGTGTGTGTGTGTGTGTCTTATACCACCTCTTTTTTCCCCCTTTGCATTCCCTTTTTGTCCTTTCAGGCAGTGTGACTTGGTAAGATAGCAATCTATCAGCCATGTCATCTAGAAAGCAATAAAACCAACTTTACATTAAATTTTGCCTAGAGAACACCTAGTTTATCATATTTATGCATTTGATTTTATGTTTTGCATCACAAATCCTCAGGCTTCCTATTATTTTCCTATTCTTCCTATTCCTATTATTTTGCCTGCTCAGAATGCAGCCACAATCATTACCATTTATTATGTAGAGAACGCATGTTTTGAAGATCTTGGGAAATCCTCTAAAGAAATGATTAACACATAAGAGGAATGAAATTAGGTTAAAAGCACTTACAAAACACACAAAAAGGTGTGGTGCACCATGCTTTTTTTAATGTTAATATGTTGACAAAATGAGAGCTGGGTTATTTCTTTTGGTGTTTTGTTTTGCTCTGCTCTGCTCTCTCTCTGTGTATATATATATATATATATATATATATATATATATATATATATCTTCCCTCTTCACACTGATGCTAATCAAGCGGAGAATTTGAGTCCCATACTGCTGTGATGTCCTCTGATATGGCACCTCTGGTAACCTTAATCAGCCAGTAACTGTTGCACACATTATTCAAGACCACTGCTTTTCACAGCTCTATTCAACTAAATTATAGGCTGTACAATAACTGGCCCACAAGGAAATAGACGCAGAGGAAAGAAATAGAAATTGTTTACCTTCATCTGTCTTCATCAAGGCACTCAGTTCAATTCAAATTCATTTTCAGTGTGTGTTTGTGTGAATGCTAATGGTAAAGAGATGTCCCTTTTTTAAGCGTCATGTGTTACTAGACATCTTGAAAGATGTTATGTAATAAAATTATACCTTTTCACTTTGATAATTCAATTGAAAAATAATGCTCTAAAGAAAAAATATATTTCTTAAATGTTTTTCATGATCTTGGAAAAAAAAGTGATAATCTAAAAATACAGTAGTACTACCTCAAGATACGAAAGGCTCAACTTACGAAAAATCCAAGTTACGAAAGCAAAGACGAAAAATTTGACTGCTCTACATAAGAAAAGTTTTCAAGATACGAAAGGTTTCTGAAAGTCCGAGATTCGCCCCATAACAATTTTGAAACTTGCGCCGCACGCCGCCATCTTAGTTATAGTAGACTCGCCACCATCCTCCTGCTCTCCCATTGGTTCCTGATGCTAGCCAAGCCATGAGATCCTTCTCTCTAATTGGACAGCATCCCTCCCATCATGCATCTTCTATACGTACGTGCTGGCGTGCTTTAGCTCTGGAGACAAAGATGGAGATCATAAAGAAGTACGAAGCTGGTATCTGCCGTTTGTCCTCCTCCTCCTCTGCCGCCACTTTCGGAGATAGGCTCACTCGAAAGGTAGGCTTTGAGAGTGGTAAGGTTCGTTAGTCACGGAGAAGGAAGGAGGCAGGGTCAGCTTACTTAGACTCACAAGCTTTTATTTCTTTAGAGTCTTAAATAAATCAAAACACAAAACAAAACATAAGCAGGTGCGTTTCACTCCCACTGTCCCGCTTCTCTCAGTTGAGTCATGCTTCTCTCTTGGTTTCGGTTTCACTTTCGTTTCGCTCATGAGCCTCGCCTCGCATTTACCGCTTCCGTGCCGACTCGCGTCTCGCCCGGATCTCTCTCTCCGTCTTTCCCTTCCAGGCTGTTTATATCCACGCCCCTTGTCACATCGACATTTTACGTTATTTCATTGTTTATAGGTCAATTTAGCTTTATTGTGAAATTTAATGGGGTGTTTTTGGAGGGCTTGGAACGGATTAGCCATTTTACATGTAAAATGTGTTCCAAGATACGAAAAACTCATTATACGAAGGCCGCCTCGGAACTGATTAATTTCGTGTCTCGAGGTACCACTGTATCCTGTACTTTAATGTTTGAAGTTGTTTATTGGAGACATTAGACAAAAATAATATTCTTGGAACTATGAGTGACGACCATGAAGAAGTATGTAATGTAGTTAAAATATGTAATTTAGTTTTTTTTTCTTTCTTTCATTTGTGGTATTTTCAGTACAATCTCATGGCAATTTCTAATTAATTTAATTATTGGTGAATTAGTGACTAATTTGTATGAATTTGTTTAGGGGTGGACCTTTGTGCTCTTGTTTTTTATTAAAAAGAAACGGAAAACCCCCATGGAAATGTAAAAACACATACAAATATGAAATCATCACATTGTAAATAAGTTAAATTTTCCTGTGAGAAACTATTTCTTATTTTATGGTTTCAATGACTTTATTATATGGAAAACAGCCGAAATGAAAGCCCTTGTTACAATGTCAATGTAATACTAAGTAAATATGTTGAGCAAAAACACTTTTTGGTAATGATTTTAACATTGTAGTCTCTCTTCATAATGCAATTCTTCCCCATTTACACTTACAATGGAAGATGACTATACTATCCAGTAGAAATACTATAGAATGCTCATTGAGATACTTGAAAGAGCTTGTGAGACATTTTGAAGCGGTTTATATTGCAAGCATGTTTGAGAGCCTTTTATGCATATTTAGGATGCTAATTCAGTGATTATGTAAATATGAGATCTCATTAGTTAGACCAGTCCTTTGGTCCTATTAGTCTATCTTGCAGTTCTTCATGATTAGAAAGGAACCATCACCTGGCTAGCTCACTTTGATGTATATTATTCGGTTGAGTCAAAGAGTATCAATTGACACATTATCTCAAAATGACTGAGTAAAATGAATAGTCTTCCATCATTGTCTGTTTGCTTCATATTGTCACGTTCACAGTCACTCCGGACTCTTATTTTGCCCTTTTATTATCACATGTCCCCTGTTCCTTAACTCACCGTCACTCATCAGTCCCATCATCACTAATCATCACAGGTGTTTGTATTTAGGTTCATCACTGTCAGTATTTAAGTTCTCCGTGTTCACTCCCCAGTTGCCAGTTGTTCATGAAGTTTATGTTGTTGATGGTCTGCCCTGCTGTGGTTCTTGGTTTGAGTTTTTGCACATGCATGCTTGTTTTGTTATTTAAAGTGTTTGGTTTATTATTAAATTATCTTTTGTTTGGAAATCCTGCCTTGCCTGTCTCCTCGTCTCCGCTCAGCACCCCGCTTCGTAACGCATATGCTATCATGTACATGTTTAAAACTATTAAAATAATTCTGCATGTTAATTTTAACAGCAATTCTGGGCTCTTTTTTTGTATTTACATACATTTACATCCATTTTTATTTATATATATATATATATATATATATATATATATATATATAAGGAATGGAATCGACGTAATAATTATTAGGAAGCATTATAAGCTCAAACATAACGTAAACACAGGAAAAAGAACTGAGGAAAAAACTAAGGATTTAAAAATGCAATGACCATCAATAGAGCAAGGCATAGGTGTGTAACAATTAGAAACCATGGAAACAAACAGGAATATGGAAATCCAAACTAAAACACAAAGAAACTAAACATACCAAAAATTAGCCAGAGAGTGAGATGTAAAGGCACACTCGGAATTTGTCCTCTGCATTTAACCCATCCAAGTTAGTGCATTCACATTAACCCATTCAAAGAGATGAGCTTGGTGGTCCAAAGCAGAACCAAGGGATCTATTTCCCAAGCTTGAGCTAGAGACCAAAAAGGTAACAGAGTAACAGAGAAGGAGCCGAGGGATTGAATGGAGCCATCAGAGGCAGACGCTGGGAGGACCATCAACGATAGTGGAGACCTGAAAAAGGACACTTGTAGCTGGGTTGGACTAGCAGCAACAGAAGACTTTGGGGGTTAATCCTCTTCAATTTCTCAAAACAGTTGACTCAAAATCAGGCACAGCTCACCCCTGGTGGTTGGAGTATGGGCTCCATCCCATGGCCTTGTATCATGACCTTGAAAGACCACTGGAATGTACAGTGTTGTCTGCTCTATCACACCTAGTCAGACTCCATGTTGAGCATGGACTCAATAGGGAGGAATAGGGTCTTTGGTGGCTGCTCTGGCTCAGGCTCAGTGGTGGGCATGGTCTCTAGGTCGGCAGTGGGCTCAGGTAGTCCCATGAATGGTGTGGTAGACGGATGACTGGGCACTGGGTCTGGAGTGGGGCTTACATTGGCCACATCTACAGATGTTAAATGAGGAGTTGTTAGTTACCAGCACCCACTCATATAAGCGTACATTTTTCCCAGCGGACCGTCCACAGGCAGGCATACCTTAGACCCCTCACTGAACAGTGTGGGGTCTAAAATATGCAGAGCTAGCAGTGGCTGATGCACACCAGATCTAGAAATTCACTTGTGTGGTCATCTAGAGCAGGGTTTCTCAATCTTTTGCTTTTGCCCACTTTTTTTTGTATGACAGTCCTACGACCCACTAAGGCTAGAAATAAATAAATAAAAATAGTAAATGATAAGTAATGAATAATAATGAAATAATTTGTTTTATTTATTTATTTTGACTGACGTTCACACACGTTAATGTGACATTTGAGACTGCCGCTCTGAAACGATGATATCCAGACACGGTGGAATTGGGGAAAGGGCCACTCGTAGTGTCGCACTCAAACTAGAAGTTGTCAGTCTATTCCTGCTTTTATTTAGTTTGCAGCACTTTCCCCGAGTTCTTCACGGCACATGTCAACTGCACATGGGATAACTAGCTCTTCACCAATATTAAATGATTTCTTTGCACGGGCGATGTGGCCAGCTGCCAGATAACTTGCCTTCAGGGTGCTCTTTGAAGCTGTCATGAGCGACACAATACTGCTTTGCTGTCTTTTAAGTACATTGGGCTTTCGCACAAAGTAATCCACAGGTTTACCGACACATGTTGGATGTTTAGTCTGAAGGTGACGTTCAAGTTTTGATGGCTTCATGGACTCCTTTGCTAAGACCTCACCACACTCAACGCATTGTGGTTTTTCGTCCGACTTAGTAAATCCATATATTTAATATAGTCTGGGTTGTACTTGCGTTGCTTGCACATGGCTGCGTGCAATATTTCTGGCATAGCAATGCAATGCAATTGCACCGTCGTTACCAAGAAATGGAGTAAACCGCTTATGTAAAGAGAGTAGGACCTTGTCCAGTAAGAGCCGTTCGCTGCAGTGATAAATTATTGTGATAGGACGGTTTAGAAATAGCATTAGAAAGTTAGAACAATAATGATTAAACATACAACATTTGAAAATATGAGAACACAGTAAAAGTCTCGCGACCCCCTCTGGAATGTTCCACGACCCACTAGTGGGTCGCGACCCACTGGTTGAGGAACAGTGATCTAGAGAACAATCTCCCTCCTCCAGGAAAAAGAGTTACACAGCAGGTAAATCTATATTATATTTTCATTGTATTCATCTTGTCTCATTCCTGTGTTCGGTGAAGCTGAACCTTAGCTAATCCAAGAGAGAGATTCATGACAGAATGATGATGGAATTGGTTTAATAAATACCAGAAAACCATAAAGCATTACACACTTGAACATAACGAATAAAAATAAGGGCTTAAATACAAGAGATGATAATCAACTGAACAGGGAAGAGGCGTGCAGCACAATTAGAAACCATGGAAACAAAGAAAGAATGATAACTCAGACAAATAGGAACAGGGAAAATTGAGCAAAAATACAAAGCAAGTAAACATAAATACAATGCAATGTGTTTATTATTTATGTTTATTGACAGAACTATAGTATTACACTTTTTAGTTGTATGTCTTTAATTTGTATAGCTCTTGTATAACTTTTTTTAACATAAATTACATGCCTCACATTTACACCATGCTCACCACTTTTCAGATATTCATGGCAAAATTGTCAGACAAACTGATTGCTGCTATAAGCTTTGCAATCATGTAACAACTCGACGACAGATCTTCAAAAGGGTAATGCAGCTAGTTCAGAGATTGGGACAGTTGGGGAGCTGGTAAATGGTTTGGTGTTTAAATAAAGGTCAGAACAGGATGAATGAACAGAATGAAAGTTCGGGAGCTGGAAAACAATAAAGGATGCATGAAGGAGGATGAGACCAGGAGCGAGTACAGAGAGACAGAGGAGGAGTGAGTAAATGGAGAAACACTACAGCTGCAGGCACATTTCTGCACAGACCCTTGTCATATAATTAGATCTTGTCTGTCTCAAACCCAGACCAGAGCACTAAAGCACAATTTGATGGTATTTCTTCAATAATCTGGCCGAAGGGAGTATGTGGGTGTGTTTGTGTGGGTCAGGTTTAAATGTCCCTGAACACAAACAAAACAAAAATGACAATTTTAAATACAGAAATTGTGTTTTTTTCTACTGTACTTTATTGGACATGGGAAGTATTATATCTATTTACTTGTAGTTTAGTTATGTTTTATGTCATATTTCAGTGCCTGTGTGTCACATCTACTTATTCTGTTGAATATTCTTAATAAACTTCTCAGGCTGTTCCTTTTTTTGACTATTTACCAAAACACTGAGAAAAATGCAATCGGTCATCTCACATAATTTTTTATGGTAGATTTATGGTTTTTGTAGATGTATAATAAGGTGGTTTAAGTCCAAGCACTGCAGTCTCAACCTTTTGGACCCACTAAACTGAGCCTCATTTTTCATTTATACATTTTCTTATTAATTCAAGTTTTACTAATTTATACACATTACTTATATATTAAAGCGTTGCATGATGTATTTCTAAATACTTTCTAAACTCCATATCAAACTTGACAAGTTGAACAAAAAAGGATTGAAATGAGACTTTCTCTTTTCGTTCTTTCAAATAAATAATGAAAAAAAAAGTTTACATCAAAACATACTTTTTGTTTTAATTTTTTTTTATAAATAACTAAAATAAAAATAAATTAAAATAGAAAACATGCTATTACAGTTATTGTTGTAATAATATTTCTGATTTTGATTAAATAAATGCAGCTTTAGGAAGCATAAGAGACAAAATCATTTAAAAGTGTTACAGACACCAAAAATTTTAAATTTTGTTGATTATATCTATTATTATTATCATTATTATTATTATTATTATTGTTATTATTATTATGCTGTCCCAAAGAGGATATCATTGTTCAATGTTGCCTTTTTATTCCAGCAGTGACTATTTAGTGTGACATTTTAAATCGGTGATGAAAAAAATATTTGGTTTGTTGATTTTCCACTTCAATGATAGAACGAAATCCATTAATCAATGGATCCATTAGTCACTATCAATTCCAGACAATGAAGAATGAGCATACTTAGTTCAGAGAGACAACAGCAGTCATTTTCTGGGCTTGAACGTCCTTCATTGCGATGCAGAAAACTGCACAGTGACATTCAAGAGGTTGTTTAATGAACAGTGGTGTGTGGGCTGGTTCATTGGGTGGGGGTCATACTTGAAAGGTCAGTAGTTTATGTAAATGCATTAAAATCTGTGGACATTTCAGCCACATTTACGGTTTCAAGTCCAAGTCACATTAACTTCAGAGTTCAATGAAAGGATCACAATGAGTAATTAGAGATAGATAATGGTGTTTTAAGGAATGCATTGACTTTCTGAAAAGGTCACGGTCAGGAAGATGCATGAAATGGAGAAAAATTTAACAGAGTCTTATTTTGTTTAGTATCAGGACAGTTAAATGAACTCACCGTGGGGTTAAGAGTTTATAATAAAGCACATGAAAACAAAGCTGACCTTATTTACCCTCTTAAAACATTTCTTGATCAAAATGCAAAAATGCCTGAATCTTTTCATGTGATAAAGCCCTTTACAACCTCTCCCCTGATTATTCCTACTTTCTTTTCTCCCTGAATTGTCCTGAATAATCGTGTTTCCCTTATATAATATTTTCGAAGTAAGATTGGTGGCAAAAGCATAACTCTTTTAGAAGTCTAGTGACCTGGTACAGCACTTATAATTCCTTTATATCAAAGTATTTTTTGTGCTCATTCTGTTATTTCGATATATTAATGTATTGAATTCTTTTCCAACTGAAGACTCACCTTATTTGGCACCTAGTTGGCACCTTTATTTATGTAGCACTTTTTACATTGCAGATTGTTTCAAAGCAGCTTGATGGTGCTAACAGGAAAATAATGCAACAAATGTTGTTTTGTTTTGGTTGTACAACAGCTCTATAATAAAATTATGTCATTGTCCAGCTAATGTAAGTTCAGTGTTGATTTTCACTGTAAAAATCATTAATTATTAAATCAGATAATTTATCTACACTTACCTAAAGGATTATTTGGAACACCTGTTCAATTTCTCATCAATGCAATTATCTAATCAACAATCACATGAGTTGCTTCAATGCATTTAGGGGTTGGTCCTGGTCAAGCCAATCTCTTGAACTCCAAACTGAATGTCAGAATGGGAAAGGAAGGTGATTTAAGCAATTTTAAGCATGGTTGTTGTTGCCAGACAGGCCGGTCTGAGTATTTCACAATCTGCTCAGTTACTGGGATTTTAATGCACAACCATTTCTAGGGTTTACAAAGAATGGTGTGAAAAGGGAAAAACATCCAGTATGCGGCAGTCCTGTGGGTGAAAATGCCTTGTTGATGCTAGAGGTCAGAGGAGAATGGGCCGACTGATTCAAGCTGATAGAAGTGCAACTTTGACTGAAATAACCACTTGTTACAACCGAGGTATGCAGAAAAGCATTTGTGAAGCCACAACACGCACAACCTTGAGGCGGATGGGCTACAACAGCAGAACACCCCACCGGGTACCACTCATCTCCACTAAAAATAGGAAAAAGAGGCTACAATTTGCACAAGCTCACCAAAATTGGACGGTTGAAGACTAGAAAAATTTTGCCTGGTCTGATGAGTCTCGATATCTGTTGAGATATTCAGATGGTAGAGTCAGAATTTGGCGTAAACAGAATGAGAACATGGATCCATCATGCATTGTTACCACTGTGCAGGCTGGTGATGGTGGTGTAATGGTGTTTGGGACTGTTTTGCCACGGTCTACCTGAGCATTGTTTTTGACCATGTCCATCCCTTCATGACCACCATGTACCCATCCTTCCAGCAGGATAATGCACCATGTCACAAAGCTCGAATCATTTCAAATTGGCTTCTTGAACATGACAATGAGTTCACTTTACTAAAATGGCCCCCACAGTCACCAGATCTCAACCCAATAGAGCATCTTTCAGATGTGGTGGAACGGGAGCTTCGTTCCCTAGATATGCATCCCACAAATCTCCATCAACTGCAAGATGCTATTCTATCAATATGGGCCAACATTTCAAAATAGTGTTTTCAGCACCTTGTTTAATCAATGTAACATAAAATTAAGGCAGTTCTGAAAGTGAAAGGGGGTCAAACACAGTATCAGTTAGGTGAGTGTACAGCAGCTCTTAAGAAAACAGTAGTGTCATCATCCAGCTCAGTTCAACTCGTCAACACGTGTCACTAACTAAGCAAATCAGAGGCAACAAGGCAAGGAAATCAAACTCCATCAGGTGACAGAATGGAGAAAAAAACAGGCTTAGTTAGAAGGTCAGTTCTCCTCTGGCCAACACACAAACAGTACATGATCATGATTTAAGAAGACAGCTTGGGATTGGAACATTCAAAATATTTAATCCTCAGATCATTGCTTTCTGTTTTGTTAAAATGCCACTTCAGAGGTTTCCTTGATAAACTGCTTTTTTTTCCTTTTTTCGAAGTGCCTTGACCTTCATACATGTAAAAGGAAATGTTTAATCTAAATGACAAGTAAACATCGGCAACCATTCATCTTTCTCACTGAATGTCAAGTGAAATAACAACTTTATATTTTCAAAAAGGCAAAAAACTGACGTTTTTATCTGTGATGTTGTTCGCTATTATGTTAAGCACTCTCAGCTTTCAAAAGTCTGAGACCTTTGAGCAATTTCTCCTTCAGTCAGTGTTCAATGAATGAAACTGATGACTTCTGACACATTTCAGCAATATTATTCAAAGAGCAATTTTACACATTCTCAAAGCTAACATTCTGCCCTCTGATCACTTCATTGTCAGAGGAATTACACTACGGATGAAAATCATAGTTTTTAAACACAAAAAAGGCAGGCCTGTTTGTAATGCTCAGCATTGTTCATCAAGCTCTATTGATCCATATACACACACAAAAAAATAAATAAAATAATAATAATTTCACACCCACCCACTCAGTTGCACAAACATATGCTGCTGTTCATCCCAGCATCAGCCTTTTTTGAAACCGTAGTTATACCTATAAGGGACAGATAAGGGACACCCATTCATTCCTCATAAGTCATCTCCGCCAGCATCAAGGAGTTCAAGGATAACACATTACACATAAAGAATAAAACTTGTACTGATTTTTTTAAACATAACTTAGCAACTTATAGCAGAAACAATAGAATATGAGCTATGAGAACATGCAGCAGAAGTCATTTTATATTATATTATTTTATTTATTTGTGCATTAAGCAGAGTGGAAAAAGTGATCACTTTAACTGAATAACCTATTTTAAATAGACAATTGTATCACAGACTGCATCTATCACACACACACACACATATATATGTATATATATATATGGTATAGTGATAGGACAAACGAGATCCCATTGGCTATGGAGGAGGAAGGTCGAGGCGACAGATCCAGAGCTCACAGTTGGTGAACATCCACGGTGGAGTCGACGAAAGGAACCAGGGTGTTGTGGTGGCCATCGAAGTCCCAGTGACAACTGACGGAGATGAAGTTAATACATCCCAGGTCTCAGGCGGAGAGCAGATGGACCCGAGTGACACCGCTGGCTTAGGAGACCGAGGCGAAGGCTTGTTGATGAGTACACTCAAAGCAGAGCCAGTGCACCCAAGGACTGGGGTGGAGCCAGTGTGACTGAGGACAGAGGCGGAGCCGAAGAGAAGGAGGAGCCCGCTGCAGCCATATGGGTGGAGTTACAAAGCGTAGCGGATGTCTCACAAGTCCCTTGGTGGAGACGGAGCGACAATTGACCAAGGGGGAGCCATTGGGATGAGGGAACCTGGTGGAGCCACCAGGTCGAGGGTCGGTGGTGGAGCCAAGGGTGGGAGGAGCCAGGGTGAAGCCGAAAGGTCGATTTACCGAGGTGGAGTGTAGAGATCCAAGGGCAGAGGTGGGACCACGGGATCCTCAAACACAGATGAAGCTGGAGGCGAAAGGACCTGCAGCATCATGTCCCAGCAAGGAGTTTGCGGTAATGGCACAGGGCTGGCTGAGCTTTGGGATGAAGTAGAGGAGGTTAGTGGCGACTTTGACTTCCCTGATGGTTGCAATCTTGGTCTCGGTGTTGTCTAGAGACACCGATGAATCAGAATGGATAGATTGTACTGGGCAGGGTAGAGCAGGGTAGTGGGAAACAGTACCTCCATGTACGGGTCTTCTGGGCCAGTCCTCATGATTCATATCCACCAGATTTCCCTCTATCGCAGGTGTCACTGGCTCACACCCCTTATCAGACTCACATTGGGGCTCCTCTTTTGGGGCTTGGGTCAGCACTGTCCTTTCCATAGGCTCAGGTTGAAGTGTCCAGGCTGGTGGTTCTCCATCTGCGGTGGGCTTTTACGATGGTTCCGTGGTCAAAGGTGGAAGTGGGTTAGGCTCTGGGACTGGCTGGGTACCGGATCGGGGAACGAGGCTCTCCAGACATTGGAAGCTTGCCTTCTCCCAGCCCAGTCCAGACATGTCTGTGAACTTCCTGGGGTGTATAAAGTTCATCCCAATCCTCATCGTCCAAGTGGTAGGGTGGGAGGAGATGGCAGAATTGCGAAGGTTATCAATTTGCAGCTGATCTGTGCAGCCCCTTACAATCTGAGCAACGAGTTAGTAAATAATTGTACTAATTTTTAGGTTGGTTGTTCTGTCAAAAATCCAGACAAGGATGAATAATCCATTGTGATACATGAGTGGAGGTAGAAACTGAAACAAAGGAACACGTGCCTGAATTGAACCAATCTAAGAGTCCTAGCGCTGTGACTGCGTGACAAGTAATCCACTCTAAGCTACGCTCTGCTCACATGCTCATATAAGACTATACATTATTTGGATAATTGGTCAAAACATAAATCTGTTAAATTTGATTTTGCTGCATATAATTTAATAAATAATAATATATTGATTTTAATATTAATATATGTTCTTCACAATTTTAGTTTTACTTTCAGTTACAGCTATTTTATTTTATTCTTAAATTAAGTTTCTTTAAAATTATTGAATTTCATTAAAACATCTAATATTTACACAACTATTTAAAATAAAATCACATTTAAAATAATAAATAAATATTTTTTAAAGTATTTCCCATTTCAGTTTTCAGCTAAGTATATCCAGATTTCAGCTCAGAATTTTAATTTTGATGCATCCTTAATTTAAATGTTGAGCAGCAAGCTCATTGGCTGCAGATACATCCAGAACCAATCAGTTTTTAATAACCAATACAAATATTGTCACAGACTCAACCACTTCCTCAGCACCAAACTCCTATGCTCCGCCCACTCGTTCACAATACCCTGAATTCTAATCACCCGCACCTGCAACCACTCAGTGCACTCCCTACATAAACACCCACCTCACAGTCACTTGTTTTCTGGTCTTGCATCTGTCACCCAGATTCTAACTGCTGTTAGCGGGCTACATTTGAGGCCGTTTCCAAAGACTTTGACATTGTTCCTGGATTCTCATCATCTCAATCATCAAATTTAAAACTGTTCATTTCTGTTCACTCATTGATTCTCCTCCACTGATATTCACTGTCTCAATCAAGTTACTGGCTGTCTGCCCTCATTGTGATTGTGCAGTCTCATCTGTATCCATGACACCGATTAACTTGGGATTATTTTTAACTGGGCTCAGTAATGTTTTTGAAATAAGTCTCTTATTCTCACCAAGGTTGCATTAATTTGGTTAGAAATGCAATCAAAACAGTAATATGAAATATGATTAAAATTTAAAATCAAAGTTTCTATTTTGTTATATTCTATAAAATAATTTATTCCTGTGACACAAAGCTGAATTTTCAGCATCGTTACATTGATTCTGAAAGATCTTGTGACACTGAAAACTATTCTAATATGTTTGATGCTGAAGAAACACTGATTGTGAAACGATCAATGCAGCTATAAAGCAGCTTTGCAGAAAACAGTGACGGTTAACCAGCCTATTTTTCATAATTATTATTATTGACAGGATTCCATGATGAATAGAAAGTTCAAAAGAACTGTTTTTATTTGAGACAATGTAAAGACTCTTTGTCACTTTGATCAGTTTAATCAATTTAAACCTTTGCTAAAAAAAAGTACAGATTTCTTAAAAAAAACAAAACAAAAATATGTACAGGCTCTGAACAGTAGTGCATGTCAATGTCCACACTATTAAAACACCTCTACCAGCATTCTGTAGTGGTTGTGTTCTGCTTAAATTGAGATAACACCATCGAGACTTAGTCTGTATGAGTGTGTATTTTTTGCATATTTGTGTTGCAGATTGGCATTCTGACCTTCACAGCTGTCCGTCAAGCTCTGCATCTGTGTAATTGCCTGTCTCTACAGTCACTCTCCCCTCCACTGCTCTCCAATAGGTCAGACAGATGGACAGGCGCTGACCTGCCTACTGGAGTGACGTGCTCGAAATCTGTGTGTGTGTGGGTTTGTGATTCTGTATCATTATGAATTGTAAACACATGCACACACCCACTGCTCACCTGCAGGCTGGATTTAGTCCATGAGAGGCGAGAGGCCTTTGTGTCCTCTTTTCTCTCTCTTACATGTGTCCATCTGCTGATTTAGCGGCCAAATGGTCCATTCTTCTAATCACACTGTTTATGCAACTCTCCAGACAGCATGCACCATTCCTCTAGTCCTAACAAGCCTTCTCAATTGTATTTTCCTGGACCAGAGGATGATATAGATCATGAGGATCTGTGGTATCTGGAAAATCTTTTAGCCTTCCAATTCAGTGGTAACATAATATAGGCCTCGTCAAAAACTTAAAAACGATTCCTTCAGAGGTAAGAATGTATCAAGGCATGTCCAAATCCAATGTTGGCTTCACTTCCTGTCTTCTGAGATACTTAATCTGATCGATTTTTGAAGGCAGCGTAGATGTATCCTTCAGTTCCTTTGATATCCCGCAATCCTGTGCTTTCAAATCTGTGACTTTGAGCTAAAAAAACAAAGATTTTGTCTGAAATTTGCAAAAGTTTTTCTTATGTCAATTGTTTCCTTTTTTATGCATTATTTTGTGTACTTTTAACAGAGAAATGTGTAGAGTGACAGAAAATTTGAGGGGTTTGACACAAGTTTGATGAATGTTCCTAATGTGGTATTGCTTTTTGAACCAAAGAAAAGCACACTTTTACAATGATACATACATATATTTTACTACCATTATTATTTTGATAATAGTTAATCAGCTGCTTCTGTTTGGACATTCATAACAATCACAAATATCTCATTTGTGTACTCATTCGTAACACTACTCTAAAGAACCTGAATGGATAATTGCGTAAAGCAGTGCAGCTCTGTGGCACAAAAGCAGAATGGGATCTGTGTGTATCAAAATTGCAAACCATGAGTTGTTTGTGTGTGTATATTTGTTAGTGTTTGAGGCTCAGGGCTGCTAACTGAGCATTGGTAGTGAGGTGGGAGTCGTTAGAGTCAGTCCTGCTTTGATTACGAAAGGCCATGCACTGGCAGACTCTTTGCTTTGTTTGTCTTGCTTGTCATTAGTTTAAAGAAAAGAGTGTGTATATGTGTGTTTCTGGATGTGTTGCCTTGTTTGCGTAGGAGTGTTTGTAATTAGCTGAAATGGAAGAGAGAAGCATTTGCTGGCGTCTGCTTAACCCGTCTGACCAGTGTGCTAGAGGAAACATTGCATTTGAACACAACCTGAATGCCTCACTGAATTATTAATACAATCTGAATCACTCTCCTCAAAATACACTTTTGACCAGGCAGAAATGTACACCTGACCCTTAAATGGACATATAGGGATATCTCATTTACAGCACATAATGTAGAATGCATATAAAACAACTTTTCTTTTTCTTCATGAGTTATTTCTTTTCATTTCACTTTTTTGTCTATATTTGCATGTTCCGTACAGAGTGGTGGGGATTTTTCAGTGTCTTTATCCTGCAGGTTACATAATCATGGCAGTAGGTTGCAAGAAGACTTTACAAGTGAGACACTGAATGGTTAGGAATCAATGCCATCCGAAATTTCATACTCTCTGAGTAGGAACTTCTTTTGAATAAGTACTCATTTTTAGCCATTTTTTATATATATATATATATATATATATATATATATATATATATATATATATATATATATATATATATATATATATATATATATATATATATAGTATGAATGTGTGTATGTATATGTAATCTGGACATACAGTAATCCCTCGCCACTTCACGGCTCAAGTTTCTCGGCCTCTGTGCATTGCTGATTTTTCAAAAATATTAATCAAAAAATAAAAATAAAAAAATACCGCCATATCGGCAGCCGTATTGCGGAAAGCAGCGTTGCTTCATCTTGATGCGAGAGAAACGGTTTCCCAGGATGCCAGACAAAGAGAGAAACTCTCTCAGAGGCTTTGTACACACACACGAGCACTCAGACAAGACACGTGATTGGGAATGTGGGAATGAGAGCACGAGTGGAGTGGGAGCCTCTTCGCCTATCTCAGAAGCAAATGTTGATGATCCAGCGCCATATCTGATGGCGAGGCGCTTCGCGAATTGATTTAAAGGCCTCATTTTACCAGTGCAGGAACACCACCATCATCATCATCATCATCACATTCATCGAACCGCACAGGTCTGTCATCGTCGTCATTACTGCAGTCTCAAGATCCTACTGTCATTAATGAGTGTAGAGCACCATAATATGTGTCAAATGAGAGAGAGTAAATGCATAATATTAATGGTTTATAATTAAATAGATTTAAATAAAATGTATTTTAAGTATAAACATACATATTTTAAACATTCTGGGTGCTACACACGGAAATTCCTAGGTGGGCCAAACCTACATCGCGGATTTTCACCTATTGCAGGGGTTCCGGTTAACCGCGATAAACGAGGGATCACTGAACTCCATTTGTTATGTTGTCATTGTCATGTGACCTACCAGCATCGCTTTGCTGCCATTTGCAAATTCTCCATTGGCCTCATGGAATAGTAAAGTGTTAATCAGATGCAGAGATCAGAATAAAAGTATTAGGTCACATCCAGGTACTTTTCACATACTATTTTATGAATACTGTGAATTTGGATGCACGCTTTTCGCACAATGTTTGTGCCTACTACATATAAGGGAAGCATGCATATTCAAATCCAGTCATTGAATCATTCTCAAATTATTTATTCAAAAACATTGATTCATTCAGAACAGAAACACTGTTTTGTTTAGCTATTGCTTCTACTGAAACTGTTTCCGTTGTTGGAGCAAAAATGGACAACTGGCAACATTTGACAGTTCAAGTTACTCAATACTAGCTTTTTGTTTATTATTTATACTTTTGAATACTCGCTCATTTGTGATTACAAGTACTGATATTCTGGAAAAGCATGCACTATTTTACTTTTCTGATGTTAAATATAATTCATGCAAATATTAATTCATGTCATTTGCTTAGCATAAAATATATATGAATCAACTTGTTTAATGCGACTCAAAAATACAAAAAAGTGAGTCTAACATTATATAATCAATAAGAAAGGTTGTTTAGAACTTTAAATGAAGAAAACAATTAATAAGCACATAATTTAGGCGGAAACAGAGTTGTAATATACTTGATATTGATTTGTCCCTCTATCTCTCTACATGTCCACTTTTGTCTGTTACATCTAATTGAATTTAAATGGAATTGATCCCATGCTGACATTCTCTGAACTCCATCTGTGGAATTCAGTGTGCAGTTCTGAAGACATAGTCTACACACCTTCTGTCTTCCTCAGTCAATGCCACATATTTCTATTCTCCTAGTTCCTTCATGATGTTCTTCATTTGGCTTAATCAATAGGTCTTATGTGAGCATTGTATGTTTTTCTACAGTATATACCACTTTCCCACAAATCATTAGACCAGATTGTTGGATGTTTATAGACATGATTAGTGGCCAGTAACAAGGTGACACACTCCTGAAAAATTGTGTACGTTGATGGGCAGGTGAAAGAATATAGAATGCTAGTGGGGTTGACATACAAAGTGCTCATTTATAGACCTCTTGAGGAATAAATTAGATTTTGAGTGGCACATTCATCTGCTCATGTGAATGAAAAATATGCATATATTATGTTACACATCTGAGCCTTCAATTATTCTTCTATCAGTACTATCAAAATCTCTCAGCGCTTGCTGAATAAATGAGATAAAGGAGATATAAGGGCTTTGTTAATAAGGTAGTCATCCATGAAGCGAATCTAGAAACCGTGTTGAATTGACTAAAGGGACTAAAGAGATTTCCTCAAATGCATTGTTGGAACAGTAGACAAAGAGAGATGGACTGAACAAGGCCGGATGGTTTATAGGGTTATGGTATATCGAGACAAAGCGTTTCTGTATTTGAGGACGGAAGGTGGAACGAGAAGCAGGGGTGAAGGTAGATCTCTATTTCACAGTCTTCATTAGACCACTGCATGCATCTGCAGACACTCCACATCACCA
The DNA here is from genome assembly GCA_037043235.1 of Rhodeus uyekii. Taxonomy (NCBI): domain Eukaryota; kingdom Metazoa; phylum Chordata; class Actinopteri; order Cypriniformes; family Acheilognathidae; genus Rhodeus; species Rhodeus uyekii. The sequence continues at coordinate 2,044,722 of JAWRVZ010000112.1, forward strand.
TTACACCTCTTTTACTCTACATTTACTCTTGCTTTACATTCAGTTTGACGGCACCACACTCTCTTATTATAATTTTTCCCATCCTAACCTTCAAGTACAACCTCCCCTAAATCCACTGGAAAAATATTTTGTCACGTAACCTAAAAAAGGTTGTTGTTTTTTTCATGACAAAAATGATTTATTTAGACTAAATTTATATTTCAGTTTTTATCTGCATTGTTTTATTTTTACACCTTGTCCTAACCAGACTCGATGGGATTAAGCAACGACAAGCAATTTTTTTATCCACATCAGACCAAGAAAAGTACAAGAAAATCAATCTGTAAGCACAGCCAATCAGAAGAGTGTGTGGACGGAGTCTCTCGGCAAAAGCACACTGCATTCAAAACTTATAGGCTACATGATCAAATTCGTAAATATTAAAACCGTTTTATACCACAGTATTATAATAATTACCACAGTAATACCTTGAGACATGAGCGTCCCGACATATGAGTATTCCAAGATACGAGCAAGCCTTCAAGCAATTTTTTGCTTTGAAATATGAGTAAAGAATTGAGATACGAGCACGCTTACAGACGCCAACACAAGGTGGTTGAGCACTCGGAGCAGCCCACGCCGCCTTTGTTTGTTCACTTCCTTACGCATCTTCCGTGAGTCTTCCTGTGGTGTATTTTATATACATTTATGGGGTAACTGCATATGATCTCCACTAGAGGGCCACCTTGGTTGCCGGGGGCGACAAGTGATTCATGAGTATGAAGCTGGGAGCAGCACGAGTTATGTGTGTTCAATAATAGTAAATGTGAGATTTTTAGGCATACATCATTGTGCGTGTAGTCAATCCAATACACTACACGGGAAGAAACGCTGCACTTCCGTATTGTGTTTGCACTATCTACGTAATTTAGGTAATCTTCATAATCCCTCCCTCCTCCTCCTCTGCACAAGCCGCTACTGTATCGTCTGTCTCGAAGGTAAGAACTCATAATTAAAACCACATTTTATTTTATATCACAGGAATCCTTATACTCTATAATTTTTTGTGTATGTCTCTATAGCAGTTAAAAACATGTTTTTTTTTTGTTTTTGTTTTTTTGTTTTTTACATTGTTATTAGCAATAATAAGGGAGTTTTTTAAAGGGCCAGAATGGATTAATGTTTTTCCTGTTATTTCTTATGGGGAAAAAATTATTTGAGATACGAACAATTTGAGTTATGAGCTCGGTCCTGGTACAGATTTTGCTCATATCTCAAGGTATTACTGAGTCACCCTTCTGTACAATCTTGTTTCCTTTTATGCATTGTTCATTATTGCTTTCAGTATGGCTATAATGGTTGTGCAAAATGATATTCAAACTCATGTTATTTTAACATTAAAGAAAGCACATAATCAGTACCTGCAATCATCATTTTCATACTTTCCATGCTGTTGCTCCATAATTATAAACCGTTTCTAAAAAAGAATCCCTGTTGCTCGGCATGTATCGCTGTCACTGTGTCCCAGGGCATGGTGTGACATCTAGCTTACATTTACATTCACTAAAAGTTAACTTACAAGAGGATTGTATTTTAATGACAAAACTCAGGAGACTGTGGAAATATTAGCAATACATATAAATTTACATGGACAAAAACCGACAGAGAATGAAGGACAACACCAGCTATAAATAAATGACGAAACAAAGGTGAGGTGATTAACGGGGGACATGTGAAGGAGATGATTAACAGGACTCAGGTGACTGTGATCAAAATAAAGAAGCATTTGTTGAAATTGAATGAACATAAACAGACTGTGATAGTTGTGATGTGTGGATTCACTTGTAGCACTTAACAGTTTTGTTAGTGAATTGTTTTTGTTTTTTAGACAACATGGCATACAGTATATGTTGGCATAGTAATAACATTGTAATGATCACCATGATTTAGTAGCCATAAATTGAATATCAGTAGCTATAATTTTTACTCCTTGTGTTTGTACCACACCAGATTTAATATGGGTCCAATTTATTCCCTTCCTTCAGGTAACTTCTCCACATTTTCACTTATTATAGGGTATTCTCTCTCTCCATTATCCTTTACTTGTAAATACATAAATTTATGTAAATAAATTGCAGGCCAGAGTTTCATAGTAAATAGTAAAAATAGTAAACAATATCTCCTATTTCTCCAATGCACTAACTGAGAATGCTGTAATACATCTCTGAGAAATTCTCTTCTTTCCACAATTTCAAAAGCTTTGAGCCGTTTGAATAAGGCATCACACCCGTGCACCATCAATCTCTCAGCAGTCCCTTGTCGTTTTTCTTCCCTCCATCTCTCAGTGTCTTTCCGCCCTTTTTTAGCACTATGTTATAGCACTTAACCTCCCCTGTTTCTTCACATCCATTATTGGTCATTTTTGGTTCTCACCATGTTATCACAGCCATTATTGTTATCAGTCACACACACCCCTCCCCAGGTTTCCTCTCTTTCCATCTCATTTTTGCTCCTCATTCAGCCCATCATTTTTTCTCCTCTATCTGAAATTACAAATGTTGTCCTATTCTTTAACCATGCAGTGAATGTGTCATGAAGTTTACAAAAGTCATTATAAACTGAAATGTACAATTACAAGCAGCTTGTGAAATTAACACAGTTATTTTAACTTTATGTAAACTTTAAAATTGTATAGGTAACACTTTATTTTGACAGTCCACTTTGGGCATTGTATTATAAGTAACTTTGCAACTATGTGAACTAAACCAGTCACTAGAGTATTAGTAGACTGAGACAGAGACTAACAGACAATCTTTTGACTTTAAATAAATTTGCAAGTACATGTCAACTTATTCTACTATCCTGAACCCTATAGCCTAACAGTCTACTAATACTCTAATTGTCACGGTTCTGTCATCCCTGTCTTCATGGTTGTCATGTTTCGCTCCTCATATCATCTGTCTCACCTGTGTCTTCACTAATGACCTTATCAATCTTGTCAGCAGTTCCCTTTTCCCTAATCATCCTCTATGCATTTAAGCCCTGTTTTGGTTTTAACCTGTGTCCGTTCCCGTCTATACAGTGTTGTGTGTGTCTTTGTAATCTTCCTGTTGTTAAATAAATATATTATGTATCTTTTCTCGTCATCTTCGCACCTTCTTCCCACACGCACGCCTGACACTAATAAGAGTTAGTTGACACAGCTGCAAATTAATGAGTTAGTTGAAAGGTTACTTTTAGTTAGTAGAACACTTCAGAATACCGTTTTGTCATTAATGAATAACTACACAGAATCAAATGAGTAACAACATTCTAGTAACTGCTACAGTTGTGCTCATTATCAGCACCCCTAGTAAATATGAACAAAGGTGGCTGTAAAAATAAATCAGTATTGTTTATGCTTTTGACATTTCATTTAAAACCACCGCAAAAATCATATATTTCATTTAAGTAACAATTGAAAGTGGGGGGAAATCATATTATGAAATAAATGCTTTTCTCCAAAACACATTGGCAATAATTATTGACACCCTTTCGTTAAACAGTTCTAGAAACTTGTGTTTGCCAAGATAACAGATCAGAGCTCTCTTATAATGCTTGGTGAGGTTGGAAAACACCTGCAAAGAGATCAGAGACCATTCCTCCAAGCAGAATCTCTCCAGATCCTTCACATTCCCAGCTCCATGATGGTTCTCCTCCTCTTCAGTTCATCCTACTTATTTTCTATACCGTTCAGGTTAGGAGTTTTGCAGAAACTTCATTTTGTGGTCAGTGACACATTTTAGTGTTTGTTTTGAATCGTTGTCCTGATGGAAGATCCTACCATGACCGATTGTAAGATTTGTAGCAGAGGCCGTCAGGTTTAGATATGTTATCTGTTAGTATCTGATGGCCATGTATCTGAACAAGAAGTGGCAGCCCCTCACAAACGACCGTGACACATGTAAACAAGTCCAGGTCTTATCCTCTGTTGTCCTTCACTGTCATCATTTCTCCTTTTTTTGCTCCCGTAGCTAAATATTAATGGGAACATACTTCAGAGATATTTAACTCAAAAAAATTCTAGGGGGTCCAGTATTTTTAGCCAATGTGTTCAGAAGAACAACATTGATTTCATAGTGTGATTTTTATTTTTTATTTTTCTCTGACTTTCAATCATTTTTCTTAAACAAAAGGTTAGATTTGTATGAAATTAAAGATCAAAAGATCATCTTTGAACATATTTTTTAGGGGTGCCAATAATTCTGAAGCCGATTAATTAATTAGTAAGTAATGGTGCTGAATGTTTTTCATAATGTTTTTTTTTTTTTTTTTTTGCTACTGCAATGTAAAATATTTAATTAGCCCAAACACATGTTTTGGTAAATTCTTTTATTTTTATTTTTTTGACTCAACATATTATTTTTATCACTTTGACCAGTCTGCAAACATATATTCATTTTAATCAAAAGTGACAGTAAAGAAGCTAATGTTACTAAAGTTTTCAATTTCAAATAAATGACACTGACGACTGAAGTAATGGCAGCTGAAAATTCAACTTTGCCATCATGAGTAAATTACATTTTAAGACAAAATAGAATTAAAGTGTAACAATATTTCATGAAGTAACAATTTGACTGTATTTTTGAACAAATAAATGCGTTGGGGAGCATAATAGACTTTTGTAGACAAAATTTGCAGTATGTACTCTATATGTAAATATAAAATGAAAAATAGATGCTGTATAGCTACTGTAGAGCTAGATTCAATTATCGATTGGGATATTGTAAACTCTGTGCATAAATATACAATAGCCTATTAAGTAAACCTTTATCACATTTAGCTGCCATGATTCAAATCTAGGCCTGTTGCCTATGTGTACACCAGAGAGGGGGAAATAGATATATAATAGTGCATGACATCAGAAATAGTCTAATCCTGCCAGGTTTCACAACACCATGAAGGAAGGATTTCATTAGTATTTGTACGGTGCAACATTTTCACGTTATTATGCACAGAGTGACATTTATAATGCAAACAGATTTGCTACATATAAGATGATCAAGTGATCAAATGAATCCAAGCAGAACATGCTGTTAATTTCCTGGCTTATAAAAGCACAGCAGGATATTTCACATCTAACAGGTCTAATCAGCTGAGATTCAAATCATGTGTGCAACATTGCAATAAGAATACAGTTTGAATTGTTTTTACAAGCTGAAATAATAGGCCAGGGCTAGTTGTCACATCTCATTTTTGAAAAGAAAGACCTTAAAGTTATTGAACATTAAATAGTTACTGAAGAACAATAAGCATTTGTTCACAATAGTAGGGCATGTTGTCATACTTTATGGGATGAATGATATACTTTCCCCCCACAAAAATGTAACATCTTGGCCTGGATTGATAGAAGAACGTAACAGAAATATTACATTGTAAGACACTTAATGAGCTGAGTGTGTGGAACCAACATACAAATCCTTTAGAAGCTTAAACGTTTGTCTCAATACTTATTAAGCTCTATGTGACAACTTGCCCATGTCTCCCCTGTATGATGGTCTATAGTTGCGGCTTTATCCTTCATGTTATCTGCCAAGTGTTCTATGAACAACTGAGATCTAGTCTGTTTTACTTGTGTAGATTTCAGCACCAAGGACAGTGACCAGTCTGTCTGCTATGCAGTAATTTTCCATCAGTAGTGCAGGAATAAAGCATGTCAAATTGTAACATTTCACTGAGCAGTTTGCACTCTCAGACATTACTTCTATTAATATATAACACTTTGCATATTCCGTTAACTCAATGAGGTCCACAGTGCAAGAAACTGCTTAGGAGAGCAAAAAAATTCATGGAGCAAAATGTTAATGAGACAACATTAATGCACCAAGTACTCTGAGCCTCCAGCTATGTTTCCTTTAGGCATAAAAAACAAGAATCAACCAAGGCTTATGTGACTGATGATTGTCACATATTGTCAAAGTAACAATGCTTTTTAATGAATTCTCATCGATGCATTGATACCTGAGAATGAGCTCCCCTTGTAGCCAACACTCCCATTAAAAATCCCATTAAAGTTCTCAGAGCTGAAACATTTAAGGGCAGGACATGCAACATGCATCACTGACATTCAGCTGAGAAAGCATTTGTGCACTTCTCAGTTCTCTGTCACATGGCTGAGGAAAGAAATATACATGCAAAATCACTGCAATTATCACAAATGATGCTTGAGATAAGAGAGGTGCATATTACAAGTGTCATGAAAATTGAAACATGGGTAGTTGACCTGTAACATTTCCATTGACATCGTTTGTCAGCAAGAATTTTGGTCAAATGTATTTACAGTGATGTGAAAAAGAGTTTGCCTACTTCCTGATTTCTTTTTTTTTTGCATGTTTTTCAAATGTAAATGTTTCATATCATCACAATAAATTTAAATAGTGTTCAAAGATAACAGAAGTAAACACAAAATTCAGTTTTCAAAATTCCAAACATGGCCCTGTGAGGAAAAAAGTGATTACTCCCCTAATACTAATAGCTGGTTGGGCCACACTTAGCAGCAATGACTGCAATCAAGCATTTGTGATAACATGCAATGAGTCTTTTACAGCGCTGTGGAGGAATTTTGGCCCACTCATCTTTCCATAATTGTTGTAATTCAGCCACATTGGAGGGTTATTGAGCATGAATTTCCTTTTTAAGGTCCTGGCACAGCATCTCAATATTATTCAGGTCAGAACTTTGACTAGATCACTCCAAAGTCTTAATTTAGTTTTTCTTCAACCATTCTGAGGTGGACTTGCTTTACTTGCTTTATGGATCATTGTCCTGCTGAACCAAAGTTTGCTTCAGCTTGACGTTACAAACAGATGGTTTTACATTTCTCCTTCAGGAATTTTTGGTAGACAGTCGAATTCATGGTTCCATTTATCACAGTAAGTCTACCAGGTCCTGAAGCAGCAAAACAGCCCTAGACCATCACACTATCACCACCATACTTTACTGTTGGTATGATGTTCTTTTTCTGAAATGCAGTTACTTTTATGCCAGACGTAATGGGACACACACCTTCCAAAAAGTTAAGCTTTTGTATCCTCAGTCCACAGAGTATTTCCCCCTAACTCTTGGAAATCATAAAAAAAATAGTTTGATGATCTGAAACATTTAAATGTGACAAACTTTTTTTCACACCACTTTAAATGTACGAGAAGGTATCCTAATGTACTTCAAGCAAATGTGTATATGTGTATGTGCTGCAACTGATCACATTTATCTTCAACCTTTTTTCCTCTTTACTGCATAATTTTCAGTTGTGCACAGTTTAAAGATTGTATTTGTTTGTTTAAAAGGTTAAAACACAGTTCAAAATCACTAAACTAAACAACTGAAACAAAACAATAAAACTACATTTGTAAAAACAATTAAAAATGCAACAAAACATTCTAATATACATAACTGATTAAAAAAATCCATTCTGTTTCCATATATATATATAAAAAAAAGATGAGCGATTTTGTATATGTCTAGTTTCTATTATGTTTTAATAATATGTTTTAGTACTTCAATTTAAATTAGACAAAATTAGAAATGTTGCCTTCTAGATTAAATAAAATATGTTTTTATATACTTTTATGTATGTTTATGCTTTTGGTTTTAGTATATGATAATACAACTTGATTCAGATAAAAGTAGGCATACATGTTATTCTAGTTTACTGTACAACCTATGTATTGCCACAATATATTACCAATATCAATATCAATATTAATAATATATAACAATATATTTTAGTAATTTGTAAGGTAAATAATATATTTTAGATATTTTTTATATTTAAATACTTTTACAATTAATTTGTAAAAAATTTACAATTTTAATTTTACAAGTCTATTGAAAAAAAAAATATATATATAATCATACTTAATACCATATGTTTAAGAGCAACATTAAAACTGCTTTAACCAATTAATCGTTTATAATGTTTTATATTATTGCATATGTTTATATTAAAAGTGTCATGCTAGAGTAAAACATAGTTAAACCGACTCTCCACCACAGACACCTGTTCAGACGCGCACGCGCGTGCCACTGACACCTGCATGCGCGCGACACCCCTGCGTAATCAGCGTTTGGGTTAGCGCGTGCCAGGAGAGGGAGCGAGCGACGGAGAGAGAGACTGAAAGAGAGAGAGAGACTGAAAGATACCTAGTGGAGATGTAAGTCGCTGCTGAAGATTCGCAACAACAAGCAAGTGCTTTAGCGCACCTCCCCCTCCCACTGCGCTCGCTCAGAACAAAACAAATTAAGATGTTTCTCTTTTTCCTGAGATACAGAGTGGTGTGAGTATCTTTGGCTGTTGGAAACAGAGCTCCGAGACTGCTTAAAACAGAAAGAATAGCGGAAACAAGAATTCGTTGCGTGCTTACAGGAGTCGGACGCATAAGCGATCACACACAGGATTTCTTCAAACAGCGGTATGTTCTGCTCTATTTGCATTCCTATGAAGCGATGAGATAGAAATTATTGTATATTTTTTGTCTGGTCCGGTGTGGACGTTGGCAGGAATTTCGCATGGATGGGTTGTTTTCTGTGGAGCCGAACTGTGTGATGTATTTCATGCGCAAACTGTTGACAGTACAGTAGATGGTTCACTGTGCGCCTTGCATATCACCTCTACCTCATCTACTGTATCTACATGCATTTGGGTCAATGACTAATAATGCTGTCTGAGATAAAAAAAAAACTAATGCTACAAAATAATCAAAAATAATCAAATTTAAAACACGTTTCAAGTACTTAATATTTTATTTATGGTCGCTTTTTCACGTAAACATATTTTCCAAACATGTTTTCAAGGTAAATAAAATGTTTTACAAGTATATTTCTGAGTCACTCACACACACACACATGTCCTCAGGGACACTCGATTTGAATTTACAAAGCATTTTTTTCTCAATATTTCCAATATTTTATAAAACTTGAAAGTCTATTGGTTTGTTGTCATGTCACATGACAACAAAATGGCTGCCAGCATTTTGGTTACGCTAGAACTGATTGATTTGGCAGACAAAGTTTATCCAATATTCATATTTTAAAACTATATTTCTTAAGTTGACTGTGTAATTTGGTTTATATTTACTTGCATTTAGGAGGCAATTTTATCCAAAAAGCGACTTACGGAAGAGTAACTAAAGCAGTTCTTCAAAGAGCCAACAATATTCCTATGCAGTCCTAGTTTAGTACTCAAGCTACAGATGCGAAGAAATGGAGAGAATAAAGAAGTTTTTTGTCTAAATAAATAATTAGAGATTGATTATTTTTACCTCAAATATATGAAATTAATTAAATTAAACATGTTCATCATGTGTATTCAAATTTTTTTTTTCTTTTTTTACAAGTTTGTAGATCCGGACAAAAATTGTCACCATTAGCCTGTTTCTGTAAGATAAACAAAGCTAAAACCTGTAGAATAACAATCTCCTATGCATGTTTTTTTTATGTGAGACAGTATGGCAAGCGTGCCTCACTTTTTGTGTTTTTGTTGTGTGTGTGTGTGTGTGTGTATATGTGCTTGTGTGTGAAATAGCTGTACTCATGGAGTTCCCAAATGATTCCCTCGGCTTTGCTGACCCCAGACACTTCCATTTTTACAACGAGTCCCTGTTCCAGAACAACCTCAGCACCTTCAACGGGACTGACATCCTCTTCCCAAGGGGCGTCAAGATCACTATAGCAGTGGTCTACATGATCGTCTGTGTGGTGGGGCTGGTTGGAAACTGCCTGGTCATGTATGTCATTATCAGGTAAGCTGACTGGTCAAACAGGATAAAACTATATTATTTTATGATACAATGAGGAATTGCAATCTGTGGTTTTGGTAATGCAGTGTCCCAATAGTATACTGCACTGTCATGGAAAAAAACTCTATCCTGAATGGGTCATGACCTTCTCAGTGACTGAAGTGTTTATTTGCAGGAGAGAACAATTCAGTACCCAAACTGACCATTAAAAGGGAACTTTTCCTTTCTTTTCATTGACAGTCAGGAAATGTCAAGATATTTTTGCTGTATCATTCTTTCACAATTTATCACGGTTTACTCCTTACACTGTTAATGCCATAAACAAGTATTTTAGCAATTATTATTCATGGTTTCTTCATCTAGTTGTATGCCAATATCATTTTAGAATGTGAATCCAATAATTATAATGTGCGCAAACATACTCTAAGCTGAACAGACAGAATGCAGACATATCTACCCAGCAATCCTTTGGATTTCATAGCAAGGTCACATATGTAACCAATTTAATTCCATTTGGTTTCAGTCAACTGGGCTGTGTCCAGAACCGAAGGCAGCTGTCTTGCTGCTTGGTTGCACAGACAGTCAGTGCATTAACAGGTTGCATTTTTGTATGAAGACTCATTTTTTAGGAAATCTGGTTACAGTCTTCCTTCCAGGACACCATGCGGTCACATCTAATGATCTAAAATAAATAAAACATTAGCTAAATGATATATCAAAGGTAGATAATCACGAGCTGAAAATAAAATTCTAAGTTGTAATTCTGTCATGTTTCACAAAAAAAAAGATATTTTGTAGAATGTTGGTAACCAAACCCATATATAATGGTTTGGTTACCAACATTCTATAGAATATCTTACAGAATTTTCATTTTTAGGTGAACTGTCCCTTTAAGCATTATTTTGGTTTTGGACAGCACATCTGATTGTGTCTGGTTGTCCTGTAATGATATTGTACCATGTGCACAGTAATATACTGGAGACTAATCATTGGAAAGCCTCAGTTTCCTGTTCTGTGCTGAGTCTTTAGGCCATCACCCACTCAGACCCAGCTCACCCACCTTCTCCATCTGCCAGCATGCATGGAGGCCGCAAATGTGTTTACTGTTCCTCCCTCACCGAAGGAAAGTGTATGATTATGAGTCCGATGTGTCATTTGCTTGGATGAGTGCCGTTGATGATTTCAGCTGTGAAGTTAGTGGCATGTTCTCTCTGTTCACTCTCTCACAATGTATTGTTTTATCTCCCTCTTGCATGTTCTGTTGTGTGACTCATTCATGTGTTTGTGTGTAAGAATGTGGATGTAAGCAGTTTACTTCTGCTGTGCTGTTCTTTCGCCCTTTAAGAGAAGAGCGTTCCTGCTTGACCAGCAATTCATACTCTCACCCAATCAAAAGGATCGATCTAGTGGCAGGATTAAACTGTACATGCATCATTCTAATCACTTTGTCTTGTGCTGGTCTAAATGCTGAGTGAATCCACTTTCTAAATGCAGTCGTTCCTGGAAAGCCTTTAATTCTTGAGTGAATTTGATCTTGGTCTAAAACAGTTTGAGGTGTCAGATGTTTGACCGTTTTTGACTGTTGAGGAAGTAAATGGATGTCTGGTTATTTCAGTGCCATGACACAAGGGATGATGAAATGGATATTTAACCTGTTATCTTGTTTATCCATCCATCCATCTATCCATCCATCCATGGGTTGTCTGTCTCTGCACTTCCATCTTTTTGTCCATCTGCCTGTCAATCCATCCATCAATGCATCCTTTTTTCCATTCATATGTGCATCCATTTATCCTGTCTATCCTTGCCCATCCTTTCGTCCATTCATCCATCCTTCCATGTGTCAGTCTCTCCATGCCCATCTGTTTGTCCATCCATTCATTCATCCATGGGTTTTCTGTCAATCTGTATTTATTCATCCATTATTTTTTCTGTTCATCTATCCATACATCTATGCATCCATATATCAATCTATCCATCTTGCCTTTCGTTCATCCATCTTTCTGTTTGTTCGTCCTTCCTTCCATGCTTCTGTCTATCCGTCCGTCCATCCATCCATCCATCCATCTATCCATCTGTGTGCATCCATCCATCCATCCATCTGTCCATCTATTCATTTCTCCATTCATCCATGAATAAGTCTATCCATCCATCCATCCATGGATTCATCCATCTATTTGTGCATATTCCTGCGTACTGTAATTCTGCTTGTCCATCTGTTTGCTCATCCATCATTCTTCTATGAACTCCTTGGATGAGCTTTGAGGTAAAAGATGTGTTTATGGGCATTTGGAGAGAGTTCTCTTACAGTTGACTCAGCTGAGGCCTGTCAGATCGATACAGGGGCTGTAATGAATTCATCCTCTCTCACTGGACTGAAGACAGTACATTACAAGGAGGAGTGAATATGAAGCTGCATAAAAGTCTTAGCACTGCATTGCCATACCCTAAATTCAGTGTAAATTCTGTTTGGCTGTAGTAATGCTTTGTTCCTGATGTCAATTCATCCTGAGCATTTTCATGACAGGTTCTTTTGTTTTATGTTTTGCCCTTTTTTCTGTATAAAACTATTTTAATAGAGTAAAATAACTTTATAACTGGCCTCCATTTACTATTATATGCAGCTTCACCATAATGAGCACACCAGTATAGAGTTTCCCACCAAAGGCATGTTATTTTGGTATTTTTGTCTAGTTTGTGCGAATTAAGGTACAGTTTCAGAAATGGCTATGCTTTTATTTGTTTATTCAGTGGTGTGTGGTCAATGTGTCCATGGCTTCATTGGCTCATTATATATCAGTATATATGTAGATTTATGCTATTGACCCCTTACCCTTATTAAAACTGATGCAATAAAATTGTTACCATCAAATTAGCAGGGCTTGCAAAATCACTGGACAGTAGCAGCCATATTAGAGAGTATAGAGTGTGACTGATTATAATTTATACATGTGTATTTTGTGTATAATCAGGCACACATAGAGGGGAAACAATTAAAGGTATTTTGCTCTATGTTTGGGAATACAGACAGTAGCTGACAAAAAACGAATAAAGAACTTTTTCTGTGAGATCCAAAAGGGCTTTCTTTTTTGACACCCCTGAATGACGTGTGTGCTCGCATTACAACATGAGTGGTCTGCTTGCTTAACTAAGACATAAAACCATCACTGATTTCAAAAGAATCCCATGAGGTCATTTGTCGAGGTCATGGGACATTTATTAATGTTGTGTTTATTTATATATATATATATATATATAAGATGTTGTTAATCTACATTAAAGACATTTTTTTGTAAACCTGGCTTGAGAGCTCATCAGTACCACTGCTTCAAGTGAATTTGTCAGTTGAATTAGAATATTCTGAACGTCAAGTTGTTCTCATAGTTTATTCAAATTAGAATTTTGAATTTTTAAATGGAAAACAGTTGTTTTAAATTGCAATAATATTTCACAATATTACTTTATTTTTTGATAAAATAAATGGAGCCATATAAAATAATAGAACTTCTGATATTCAAAAATGAAGAAAAAAAATCTTACCAACCCTAAACATTTGAACAGTGGCATCCATCCATCCATTAATCTGTTAAAATAAGGGTCAAAGACATTCAAAAATTCAAACCAGTTTAGAACATGAGGGTAAGTAAATGATAACAGGATGCTCATTTTTGGTTCAACTAGTTTTCACTCTAATCCAGTGTAAACTGTTCAAGCAGAGCGCATTTCAGCTGATATCACCTTCTTGTTGTGCGATCTCTGCCTGGTCTTTACTGCTTCAGTGATGTTATAGAGCCTGAACATCTCTCTGTCACTGAGGTTAGCACTTTTGTTTTTGAAACTCTCAAAAACACATTCATGCACTTATGCCTGCCCCTCTTAAGTAGAACAATGCTATACTATGCTATGCTGCATAGCATGATAAACTTCTCAATAATCCAAATGCACAGGCTGCCAGGTAAATTTACCACTGAATAGAAAGTCCTTCGACTCTGAGACCTGAAATTGCAAGATTGTTTAAACACACCTCCTCACCTCCAAAGCGGCAGCGTCACAGCCGCTTGCAGCTGCTCACGGACCGGTCCGCGAATTTGATCCACCGGGGGTTGGGGACCACTGGTCTAGATGTAATACATTTACTTATGATGAAGAAAAAAGAAATGCTTCAGAGCAGCTCATGATAGTCTTTGTGCTAGCACACACTGTATAAATTATATTTAATTTAATTAAACATTTTATGGCTGACCCCTTTCTTCGTCTACAATCACCTCATTGTCTTTGTCTTAATTAGAGGCACAGGTTGACAAAGATTTCCAACCTCTTAATTAAGAAATGGAAGAGACTTTCTTTTCTTTCTTTGGTCACTGTGTCATCATGCAGATGCTTTTATCTAAACTGTCTCTAAGTGGCGTTCAATATAAGGTGGACGCTCATTACAATTGCATTATTAGTTTTGCTTGATTGCTTCTTGGTGTATTGAAAACAAATAAAAGGCTTCTGTGAGTAAGCGCATTGTTGCATTTGAATCGTGAGCTCCTCTGCACAACAATTCATTAGCTGTGATCAAAGCTAAAAAGGAACTTCGAAATTGCTTGTGGCACGTAACACTATCTCAGTTCAAACGCAGAGTATTCAGCCTAAATATTTCAATCATATCTCTTGAATAAAACAATATCCTTTGAGATCTGAGAGTTCGAAGACACACTTATTTAGGTCTTTGGCTTCATCATGCTCCCAGATCATCAGAAATGAAGCCGTTGCTTGATGTTGAACGTTTAGAAGAATCTATAATGATTCTGAAAGTTTTAACAGTAATCTTCACATTACTGTTACATGGGAATATTTTAACTCAATGTAACTTAATGACTAAGCACTGTAAAGCGATTATGTAAAAGAAAAAAAGGAAGTCAGTTAACGTCTGCTCAGTCACTGAATTATCCTTTGACTGAAGTTAGTAGACTGAACAGATAGAACAAACTGTGAGGAAAGTGTCACATCACATGAAGAGGGATGACAACACCATGACTCCGAACAGAAGGGAGTGAAAGGGCTAGTTGCGTGACTAAGAGTGTGATGCGTTTGGCCTTGAATTAATTAATTAATCATTACATCATACCCGAGGAAAAAAAAAAAGTTGTTTGACTAAGAGTGGGAAGCGTTTGGCCTTTAATTAATTAATTAATCAATCATTGCATCATCATACTCAAGGAAAACAAAAAATACAAACTGATCATATAGTTTCTTGTGTGGAGCACTTTGACTCATTGTTCAGAACAATGTACATTCATTTAAAAACATATTTTTCGATTTAAAAAAAAAGTTACATTACTTTTTTTTCCCAGATCTAGAAATCAAACTTTTAAAAACCAGGTTGCCCAAAAGCATGGGAATCCTAGTTCTTTAAATATTATTGTAAAATTATTTTTTCTCCCCGTCACTGTAAATAATTTATCATTTAGATCAAATAGAAGCCCCTTAGTGGGTCCCAACCTATATTTACTATAGATTGGGAAAGCACTCACTTATATTATGTTAAAGCAAGAATAAAAATAAGTGAATATGCATACCCGTTGTAAGAGCATTTTTTAAGCACGTAAGAACTAAACGCGTAAGTAAAACCCAGTGTTTACTGAGAATGCAACACATTAATATGCAGAGGGACTGTCAAACTACACTAGCATCAACTCATTCAAATTCCAATTTCCAAATATTCAGAAGGGAATCTTTTATAACATAGCTGTGCAGTTACAAGTGCTTTAATTTACAACCCGTCATCCAATTTATTGTCGTCTGTACCTAAATGGCTCTGGCATTATGCTGATGTCCTATTGGAAAACAAATTCTTTTTTTATTACAATAACAGTGTGCAATGTAAAATATTTGAATCCGGTGTGCCTGCTTACACTCTTTGTATCACAAGCATGTAGAGCCCCAAGTATTAACGTACTTCATGTGTTTCTAATTCTGGATTGTTTGGATGAGGGTCCAGTAGTACTAATGATCTCTTAAGCTATTCTGCCTTACCTAGCAATTTAAGATGGCTATACAATTTGTTTTCTCCATTATTATTTTTTTCCAATGGAGGTTAACATTTTAAATGCAAAATACAATGTCTTTATTCTCTGTAGTACTAGACTTTGTTTCAGCCTTCAGCGTGGCATGTTGACAGACAGGACTCAGTGCACAGAAACATTCCCATACAGGTGTTTGAGTTGATAATGCAGAGCATTTGGCAAAATGCAGAAACAGCTAGACACAAACACTTTAATGTGCTTGGCAGACAGAAAGTTGTGGTTCCCAGTGGCTTCTTGCCAAATGAGAGACATGTTAAATCGTGCAATCATGCACGTGTTCTGTTTAGATGTGTAAATCATTAATTATGTACAGGCAGGGGCTAATTCAATTCACTTCCCTTTCCAGGCTGTTTGTTTTTGAAGCCACTGAATGTGTTGTGCCTGTAATAAAGATGCCACAGGTTGATGGCTTGTGCACAGTTCTCTGGGTAATTGTTATGAAATCTCAGTACATATGAATGTATTTACAGGAGTGACTCTCACTTTCCATAAATGGGGTATAAACGAGTCTTCTGTGTTCCCCCCTCCCCCAGAAAAGTATCATTGAAAGGAGGTGCTTTACCTTTACAAAATCACGATAGTTTTCTACATTTTCACATTTATTTAAAATTAGACTTTAGCAACCTCATTAACAACAGTTTGGAACATCAATACAGTTTTGTGTGTGAATGTTTTCATAAACATTAGTTTGGGGTATTTTTAAAAGAAATTAATACTTTTATTCAGCATTAATTAAATTGTGGTGGGTTTTTTTGTTGCAATTTTGTCATTTTACTAAAAAAATGGTTTGTGCTACATTCTCAACAATACTGATTGATATTTGTATCAATAAGAGTTTCTTATGCTTGTTTGATTTTTGCCCACACAGTTTTAATTGAGTTGTTTGTTGTCTTTCCATTCTCTTGTATTTTCCATGCATAGTAATTCTCTCAGGGCCTGTTGGGTATTATCTGAACTGCTGGCAGAGACTAAGACAAGATACATTTTGATTTTACTCAAGCAAAGCAGAAACTTTACACAAACAGTGATGGGTTTCATCTAGCATGACATGAATTGTTTTATATGGCACAGCAAATGTCTGCAGCCACCAGGCATTTAGACATTTACAATTCTAATGAACTAGAATCTTCTCAGAAACAGAAACGTTAGTCACTAACTATTTTGTCATTAAAGTTTAATAATTAGGGCTAAAACATTGTGACAGCATTTACCCAAACTGCTTTGTTGAAAGCACTAGCTGTTTACTGCTTGCACATTTGATACATTCATCCCAGTGCCAGAACATCCATTTGGCAGAGGCATTTTCTTGATTTTAAAGGTAATGTTTTCAGTGACTATACTTTTGTAAAAATTTTTAATAAATACATTTAAAAAAATACCCACTGCAGCCAACCAAAAGTTAAGGGGAATGAATTTTAATATTTGTGTCCTCCATGGTTATAATGATTGTCATTACGCTAATGGTGCCAGTCAAGCAATTTGTTTTGCTTAGTTTTTGCAAAACATTATTTGAGCTGCCAGTCATTTTGTGAATTCCAACTCACTCCCCAGTTCATTTAGTCTGTATTGAGATGATTAATGTGGTCCTTGAGGACTGTCCATCACGTTGGCTCAGTGTTATTGCACAATTAACCAAGTAAATGGACACAGACACACACACGCAGTTGTGGTCAGACTTATTGGCACCCCAGGTAAATATGATCACAGATACATAAGTGGGTTTCATTTTAGTGTACAAAAAATGCATTCAAGGAACACACTGAATGTGTTTTTGCTTTCCTTAGGATCAAACCCATGACATTGGTGTTGTAAGCACTGATTGAGCTAGAGGAAAGCTTCTTTAGAAGCTGTTTTGTCCCACATCCAGGTGATTTTCATCCTCTTGTCAAAATGCTCACTAGTTTTTCTTGACCAGCCACAGCACTTTACATTCCACATTGAGAGCTCATAACTATGCTTTTTAAATTCTGCTTTGGACATTGTGACCATTCACATCCATCACATTAGCAGCATCCAAATCTGATTTACCAGATCCAGCCATTTCAACAATATCCTTCTTGGTTGCTGTGGAACATAGCTCCTTCAATCTCTTTATTTTCACTAAAGCCCACAAAATAGTATCTAATAATATAGCTAATGCACCTGCCACATAGTTGTTTAATGAAGTATGCACTGGGAATAATGAATATAAGATTAGTATGAACACGTCTGAATGGTTTGGCATGATTTATTGTGTCATGGCAAATTATTGTATTGAAATGTGGAACACATGCATTAGTTTTACACTCCTAGCACAACTACCCAACATGCATGCAAAAAATATATACAGTATATCTATTTTTTGTAATAAAAAGTGTGGTCACAATTTTGATTAAGGACCAATTCTTATTATTAACAAGAACTTTTGCCTCAAAAAATTAATTAATGCATATTAATAGTTAGTAAGGTAGTGGTCAAGTTTTGGTATTGGGTAAGATTGTAGAATGGTCATACAGAATAAGGTATTATTATGTGCTTTTTAAGTACTAATAAACCACCGATATACCAGTAATGTACATACTAATAAACAACTATGTAATAATGAGAATTGGACCCTAAACTACGGTTACCAAAAATTTGAATAAAGTGTGAAGACACCAACGTTCCAATGTTTGAAATTGTCTATGAAAGAACAGAACTCACCCAGGCTGTATTTATTTGATTGAAAATACAATAAAAAAAAAAAAAACACTCAAATGTGTATTTGTTACTCAGTGTATACTTTACTTCGATCAGGCTGTATTTTTTATTATATGCCAAGGATAAAGTTAAACAATTGTTTCTTTCTCTCTTTGCCTCAAAGCGTGACCTTGGATAAAATGTTCACATTCATTTCTATGCGTGTAATTATTTTTTAGCTCAGTGTGTTCTTTTTCAATTCCTCATCCTCTGAAACATCTCTTTCAATGACTGACTCACTCTACTGAGCCACCATATTTTATTGTGAGTGTAGAAATACAAATTGGCAAAGGCAAATTCAACCATTTTCTATAGCTGTCTGTAATGATACCCAGAATCAGAAAACATTAACAATTTGTATTAAGAAGCACTGAAGTTGATCAAATAGGTGAGTATGGAAAATAGTGATTGCACTGGAGGACAGTAACTTGAATAGATTAACCGTCTTTCTATTTTTCAGGATATTGGTGGATATCTGTGCTGCCGAAGTGGAGTGAATAGCACACACCTCAGTTGCCAGTAACAGGTGAGAAACACATTGGTTTGGTGAGTGCAAGGTGACAAGATAGTTAGTTGGTGGAGATAAGAGCTGAAAAGTAGAACTTGGTACAAAGGAACATGAATTATAATCTTCACAGGTAAGTAGAGCGCAGGTAAGTACTCATACATCCGCATCGAAGACCAGACAATGACTGAGGCTGAGGTGTATGCTTATAGCAGTGTGATTTGTGAGCTGATGGATGATCAGGTGCAGGTGATTAGTATTTTGGCGATGGGAATTGTTGTGAGAGAGTGACAGTGGAAGCTGGTGTACCAGCTGACAGTGGAAGCTTCCATGGAACCAGGTTCTATGTAAGTGGGAGACACGGGTATGTGATAAGGTTTCAGCAGTGGTAAGTGAAATGTGGCGTGGTAATGTGCAGGTAATTCAATGTGACCAGGTTGACCTTGCAGATGATAATAAAGGGGCCAATGTACCGGGGACTCAGCCACACCTTTTGCTCAGGCTTATAGGTAGGAGCATCAGTCTTGGCATCGGTATGTTCCTTGTAGTTTCTAGTCCCAGACTCTCTCACTCTCCCAGAACCAGTAGGCAACCGGTGGAACATCAAAAGGTTCCCTGGACCATGGAAACAGAGTGCGCATTGAAATGGTGTCAGACCAGTGTCATGTTGCTTGAGGGAGTTACAGTCAGGTCCATAAATATTGGGACAACGACACAATTCTAATCTTTTTGGCTCTATACACCACCACAATGGATTTGAAATTAAATGGGGGGCACATATACAAACTCTTGTAACTCCTACACCGTTCACCTGATTTGGATGTACATACCCTCAAATTGAAGCTAAAAGTCTGCAGTTAAAGCACATCTTGTTCATTTAATTTCAAATCCATTGTGGTGGTGTATAGAGCCAAAAAGATTATAATTGTGTCGTTGTCCCAATATTTATGGACCTGACTGTATGAGCTTACTTGGACCACCGACTCCAGGAGTTCTAGTGGCTGTGACAGAAGGTTCTGAGGAAGTTACCAATCTCTTGGATTTGCCCATTGATTTAGGGATGCTGGCCAAAGGAGAAACTAATGGTCACACCTAGAAGGGCAAATAATAATTTCCAGACACAGGAGATGAACTGTGTGCACAGTCAAACACTATGTTCTAGAAGAACAAAGTTGCAAAAAACTTAAATATCAATTCAGTAGTTTCCACAGCAGTGGGAAGACTCTTAAGATGTATGAACCAACATGTCTTTAAAAAGTGTTCAACAATAATAAGGATGTAGGTATTATCGTCGGAGGAAGGTATATCAGTGGTGAAATCCACTCCTAGGTGTGCTCATGGTTGCTGAGGTACAGGCAGAGGAAGGAGTTTGCCTGCTGGTAAGGGGCGTGAGGACTTTGATATGGTACACTCCTTGCATGAAACTTTAGACGTTACATTGCTTTCTTAGACACCTGAAACAATATTTTATGTTTACTACAGTTGGGTGCACACATGGCGGAGTAGTTTTAACTGCATTGGCCTCAGAGAGTTGCTCCTCGATTGACCACTGGATAAAGCTGACAATAAGGCTCGAGGGAAAAATGTGTTCTCGAGATTCAATGACTTGGTCTGGAGCAAACTGACATACACACGCTGACTTGATGGGGATCTTCCCTGGTGTTCTTTGAGCTAGGTTTGTATGAAATGGTGATATTGAACATCAGTGCCCAGTTAACTGGACAGGGATTAAGGCATTTTGTTTCTCAGTGATATTCTGGGTTCTTGTGTCTTAGAGATATTCTGGTCAGTAAAACATTGTGAAGGGGTAACCATCTCCTTATTGCCAATGCTACCATTCAGAGCTGGCTTTATAGCCAAGGGTTCACTATTACCAAAGTCGTAATTCTTTTCCATTTGGCTGAGTTCCTTAGAACAGAAGTCATATGGGATGAAGCTTCATTCAGCAGATGTCCCTTGCTGCTGAGATACCACCCCTCCTACTTCTGTGGTGGAGGCATTGACTTCCACAATGCATGGTTTATCTAGGTCAGGATGTATGAGGAACAGTGTTCTGGTAATGGCCTTCTTCAGCATTTGCATGACTTCTGTGGCCGCTGGAGTCGAGGCCAGAAACTTTGGCTCACCTTTCAGGAGACTGATTAAACAGTTGATGATGGATCTGAAATTGTGGATGAAACTATGTTAAAAGTTGGCTATTTTTTTTTACTGTAAGAAGGAACAAGCCAGTTGTGGACTATAACTAATGTTATATCCAGAGAACTGCACAAAGTACTAAAGGAAC
Source organism: Rhodeus uyekii (assembly GCA_037043235.1). Classification (NCBI taxonomy): domain Eukaryota; kingdom Metazoa; phylum Chordata; class Actinopteri; order Cypriniformes; family Acheilognathidae; genus Rhodeus; species Rhodeus uyekii. Next base: position 2,066,055 of record JAWRVZ010000112.1, read on the forward strand.
AGACATTTCACCACTTTAAGGAATAGGCTGAATTTTTTGCAGGCATTGGATGACCTCAGAAACGTTTTGCCAGTGTTCAGCCAAACTCCAGGAGTACACTAGGATGTCATCAACATAGACTAGCATGAACAGGTGGAGGTACTCCACATGAATGTGTGCATGGAATCCTAGAATTTGGACGGGGTGTTGACCCAGCCATACAGCATGACGCAATATTAAGAGTGGCCTCTAGGGGTCAAAAAATTGGTCTTCCAATCCTTTCCTTAATTTGTGCAAGGGCTCAAGCCTCTGTCCATCTTGGCCAAGAAGAAGAAACTTGAAACAGCAGGGGACGTAGAACGACGGATATCCTTGCTGGAGAGCCTCCTGAATATACTCCATTGTCTTTTGTTTAGGCATGGAGAGTGGGTATGTTTTACCCCAGGACGATGTCAGCTATGGATTTCTCCAGAACCAGAAATTCTATGTTTTGCACATGGAGGAGACATACTCGCAATAGTACTGGTTCAACACTACCTGTTGGTATCCCTCCACACAAGGGGCTGATCCTGATGAATGCATTTCTCCAATTCAGTGGCATCATCTATGCAGCAAGAAATGAGTGCTCATTCCATCTACTTGCAGCAGCTAATGTACATAAAGGTTAAGCATAATCGTTAATGGAACCATTTACCTTGTTTCAGGTGATTCAATTGCTCACCAATACTTGAATGTTCCACAGGTTTAACAAATACTTTACGGAAATGGAACACAAAAGCATTAATGGCTGTCACTGGGTCAATTTGTTGCCAAACCATTTCCGTTGAATGCTAATAGTGATCTTTCCTGTGCAATAATGAAGCAGATTTAACTGGTCAATATTGAGAATCATGATGGCACTGGAGGACAGTAACTATAGATTGAACGGTCTTTCTATTTTGGAAGATATTGGTATATAATGGGACTGTAGGAGTGGAGGATGGATAACACACACTTTCAATTGACAGGTGAGATCCATTGTTGGGGAGGGTATAGTGAAAAGGGAGTGAGTTGCTGAAAACAAGCTGGAGAGGACAACTTGGTACAAAGGAGCAGGAATAACAATATATCAACACAGTATCTGAAAAGACCCATTACTTTGTATCGTCAATTGGCTGATCATGTTTGGTTGTGAATAGGACAGTCATCATTATTCTATAGAGTTAACAGATAGTATATCGACATGATCACTACTTCAAAGGGAGTTTTGTTTCTATGAGTTTTTGTTGAATGAGTGACATTTGATGCAATGCAACACTAAATTAAAATGTTTTCTCTTTTGCACAATTTTTGATATATCAATCAGATATTGTGTAAGAGTTTTTTCTTGAACGATTTTTATTAAATATGTATTGTCTTGGATATGATTCAGACAAGTCATCCATGATTCATGAGTCAAGCTGATTTTTGTTTCTGAGAAGGAACAATATTAAAATGTGTTATCACTCCCAACTGAAAAATTACACACCAGTAACTTCATAATTCAGATCACACTGTGGCATTTATGTTGTTTACACATCAGAGACACAATGACGGCCACAACTATGATTAATCACATACGATGGAATCACCATATGGTTATGGATTTTTACTTTTATTGCAAACAGTTATTTGGTGTTCAGAAAAAGCAGTTTGCATAGGTTTATTAGAGAAAATATTTGCTGAGGTTTATCTAACCCAAACATGTTTTGGGGCATTTAATATCTGTGTGTTTGTTTTGAGATGATCTAATGTATGACCATGCTACTAAATAGTACATCAGCAAATTGTACTTTGTAAGCAAATATAAACATGTATTCATATGAGCACTTTTAAGTCTTTTGTTTACTGTATAGCACAACCATGTTTGCTTAATATTACTAGCCTGCACATAAATGGGAAAAAAAAAAAAAAAACGATGGATGGCACGTAGCCACTTCTTCCTGCTATGGTAAAATTAAGCCAAATTACAGCTTGTTTTTATAGCATGTAATAACTAACTAAACCCAAACTTATTGCAAAAAAAGAAGGCTTGAACATACGCCAACGTCATAAGAATGATCTGAAATAACAGAAACCATAAAAAAAAAAAAAAACTTTAAAACTTTAGAATACTGTGCAGTCATTAATGAATAACTGCACAGGAACAAATATGTAACACACTGTTAACATAATTTACAGCGATTTACTGCAGAGCAAGAACTGAAAGTAATAGTCTGTTACTTGATTTTGATGATTGATACAGATAGTTTTGAGATCTCGAATATGAGCCAGATGCTAAATGTACTTTGAAAATGAGCTCTGATGAGAACAGTGATGGTGATAAAACATCTGCTCAAGCTGAACTCTCCCAAGCCCCAAAAGGTAACAAAATATGTACAGTCATTATTCCAGCCTTCAGTGTCAAATTAAATGATAAATGCTGAAAACTGTCTTTACTGTCACTGTCACAAATTTAGCTCATGTGGAGAAAAATCATTAATTTATTTCTCAAAAGGACAAAACAAAACATAACATAACCTTTGTAGGGTAGATTACCTCAATGTTTTCAAAAATGGACCAACCCCATTATATTTTATTTTTATTTTAATAACACTTTTAAATGAGAACTAAATTTCATCTTTCTTTCCATTATAATACAGAAATGCTTTGTTTCTCAAACACCATTTCATCTCCTCTTATTCAACACTTGTAGCTCAGGAGGTCTTCAGTAAAGCTGGTGAATGTCTTTGGCAGATCAGGTGTCGGAGTGAGAGTCTCTACAAAAACACTCTTCTGCCTTATGTATGACACTGACATCTCACTGGCACTAACTCTGTTGCTTTATTAAGATTTGAGATATTACTATGCAGAAAATGTAATTAAATTCTAGCAACCTCAACCCTTCTCCCTGTGACTTTAGTGGCTGCAAGACAAAAAAAATTACACAATTAACATAAATACATCATCTAACATGGCAGGTCATATAATATTTATACCCAAGATCAAATGATTACTTATTCCTTTTTCCTGCATGGATACATAATCTATGGAGAGAGCATCGTGAACCAAAATTAGAACTGAACTCACTCTAAGGGAAGAATAGCAGCATTACCACTTCTACTGTATCTCTCATAGTCAGATAAGAAATATTTATAGTAAGAAGTCTCAGGTGTGTAGTGAAGAAGAGCTATATCCAGATATACAATACTGTTCAAAGGTTTGGGGTCAGTATTTTTTTTCTTAAACAAGGTTGCATTTAATTGATCAAAAATACAGTAAAAATTTTAATATTACATAATATTTTTACATTTTTAAATGCAATGTTCACTCCAGTCTTCAGTGTCACGTTATTCAAAATAACAGCATTTTTTTTAAACGAATGTTTCTTTAAATGTCTTCATTATCAATTCTGATCAATATAATGTACCCTTGCTGTATACAAATTCATAAAATGAATTTACTTAATGACATATTCCTTATAATATTAATACTTTTAAACTCTGTACAATCACACATTAGTCTTGGCTGGTCGCTGTGCATCAAGTGATCAACTGCTAGATTCAAACGTGTTTCCGCGTGTTGGCTAGAGCTGAGCCAGAGACGGAAATGCTCAGTGCTTGTCACATATCACAACTATTCAGTGTTTTTAGCCAGATACAGTTTACTTTAAGTTTCAGACATTTAAAATACAAACAAGTACTGTCGAATCAATACAAGTATAGTTTGAAAAATACACATTGATGTCCATGGATGCAGCAATGACAATCCATGTAATTATGAATTGCCGAGGTGTATTATTATCAGATACACATTGTGTAGTTAATATATAATTTACCCTATTATTCTCCCACTTCACAGGCCACTTAATTTAATGTATTTCTGGAGAAGAGTATAACTTTACATGTTGTAAATCCAATTGTCTGAACTGCAGCGCAAGGTAACATGTCGGCACACATCGCGCGCTATTGTAACTTGATCATTATAAAGGTTTTTAAACAACAATACACATGTAGTTACACATATTTGAGAATCGAAAAATCAGGTAGTCAATGAAATTACATTTTTTCATAAAAAAGGTCAAATTTAAAATTAAAAATAAAAGCGATATATCTTCCAAGTAATGCTATTGTGGCTGTGTTGTGCCACGAGATTAAAATGATGTGTCGTAATGGAAATAATAAGGTGATGCATTCTAAATTAACAGTTGCCATAAACTCACGCTTTGGGGTTTCAGATTACTCATGTATCTAGTCATTAAGAGTTATTTCTTCATTTTATATTTGTGTCTATAAAATAAAGAAATAACTGTAAAGCGTTTCAAATGTTTACTTATATCTTACTAATATTTTATTATATTAAATGTATACTCTTTATTGTATATAGGAATCGACCACAGTCAACATATTTAGACAAGTTTTTTGAACACCGATTTGTTTTAGACACTTTAATATACCTTTCAACGGCAGCTGTCACAGTGAACAGTCCTCCGTAGTCTAGACCGTCCCGTTTATTAATGCTCAGTCCGACCTTCGCGGCTTTCGAAGGATGCAGCTTCTGAATTGGGACAAAGCTTCAGTCGGCCTATCCGTTGTTTTCACGGACGTCACAAAACCTGCGTAGTTACCCACCATGCACTGCGCACCGCCATTTTGATTCCCTACTGTCAGTGTCAACTCGTATATCTTATTGACGATCGTCGCTAATTTTACTTGTTATCATACCCTTTATTACTCTAATACTACATATTTGTAGATTGTAAAACAATTAACATAAGTGACTTCTGTTGTGTTTATGGATACAAGCGGTGTAATGAGGACAAGTTACCGCAGTTTTAGAACGCTCTGTACTTTCACATTCATGAACCTCTCCATGGACTGAATTAACATGAACAATAGTGTTTTCATCACTGCTCTGTGTCTTTAATGCCTAAAAAGGAGATATAAAAGGTGTTAGGTGTTATTTTAACTGCTGAATCGAATTTCTATATAAAGGACGTTAGACAAATTGGTTGAATTTAACTTGTATTATTTTAATTGTTGAATATGTTTCCAATTTATAACAATAAACAGAAGGTAATGGAATGTCAAATACTGCTAAAGGTTAAGTTTACTGAGTTACGAAGGCATTTTGGGGAAAGTTACTAATTAGGACAAAGTGGGTGGGGTGGGTTATTGTCTGTCGACTGTAACACATTTTTACTTTTGGTATAAATTGCAGCTTCTAAACATATTAAATATTGTCAATACATTTAAACTTACCCCCTACAAAATGTTTAGAGCATATGATCGTTCTATTCCATTTTTCTTCAGTCTGAATGTCAGCCCTGTGATCGCAGCTTTCCATACACGTCGCCTTTCTTCTGACAAAATTCGTGTTCTTTCACATTGTCCAGTTATCACTTTTGGAAGTTTAAAAAATCTTACATCTGTACTTACTCCTGGCCTATTTGAACATCCAAAAATTCCACAGATAGGCATTTGTGAGCATAAGTTTTGAATATACAAGCTTTGCTGTTGCTTTGCATAGGGAATCAAAATGGCGGATATGCCGGTACGCAAGTTTCGATGACGTCACGTGAAAACAACGGATAATGGTATCACCGTCCCCCTTTAATGAGGTCACATGCTCCAATCTTCCTGCTGTTCTACACATTGCCATGAGAGGTCACTGTACCTCATACAACTGGCAGGGCCAATACACTCCCTGCCTGGCGTCTTTAATATACCACACTCTAATAAGGTTTAGGTTTGGGACCTTAAACCCTGGTTTCACAGACAAGGTTTAAGGTAGTTCTGGACTAAAATGCATGTTTGAGCTTTTTAACTGCAAGCAACTTGCTTAAAATATGTCAGAGGCATTATGTTATCTCAGGATGCACAACATTAATGTTTTTTTTCAAAGGCACGTTTGTAAAAAGGTAATTAAATATCCAAATTTATATTAGAAACACATTCCAGAGATCTCATAAGATTTGGAGTCTTATGTTTCCCATATCCTTTTTTTTTGTATCAGTTAATGGACTGAAATTGGCCCAAGCCCAAAATTGTCTGTAGACATTCTGGCCAAGATTGTGTAAATGAGACATTATTATAGAGGGAGAGAGAGAGAGAAGCTGATATGCATGAATGTATTCCCACTGGTTTCCTCAAAAGCTCACTGTAGACTCATCATCATCTGCAGATCTGAATGTTCTTCCCCCTCCCTGATGTCTCAACCTTGATTACTCTCTCTCCATCCCTCCACTTCATTGATCTCTTCCTTCTGCTGCTCTCAGGGCCACGGTCTAGTTTCAGTGCTGTCAGATCCCAGTCTGGGTTTCAAGGTGTTGAAATGCTGTCAGTGCAAGATCAACCACAATTCTCACGAGTCCCATCCTCTTTCCATCCCAGACTAACAGAGACTGAATCTCTCAGCCTTCAGTCTTCACATTTCAAAGCAAATTCTCTGCCCAGTGAGATTTTCCTTTACTTCTCCAACTTTTTAGATTTTCTTGCTACAACCACTCCTGCTGCGAAATGTTTAATCTCTCTAGTTTTATTTTGACTAGGTAACCCTGTGGAAAAAACACACAGTGGACATAACATGATCACAAATATCTTTATATCTATCTATCGAGTTAGTTTTAACATGTTATTGAATATTTAATGTATTCTGTCTTGGCAGAGTAGAGCCGCCATGCTGCTAGAGCTCCTTTTGATATTTGCTGCTGCTTCAGAGCAAGTATGTACTTGATACTGCTAATAGATACACAGACACGCTGCTGTCATTTTTAAGATATGCAGAAAAAGACCTACATCAATCACATAGCAGATCTAGGTAGGTGGAGCTGGGGGAGGAAGAGGGTTTCGAAGGAACTCTGATAATGCGCTGCAGGACTATCTTACAGTATACAATGAACCAGTCTATTCAAATGTTAAGCAAACAACCTCATTATCCCAATGATCAGCATTGGCCAATCAGCATGTGTTGATGTGATTGGTCAGAGAAAACTATCTCTCAGAGAGTCGGCAAGTACTAAATAGTTTTTAAATTGCTTGAATGTTTGAATTGGTAAGACTTGCGCAAATGATAAACTTTAGTGACGACGCAAAAAATACCCGATTGTGCAAGTGACAATTCCATCAACAGTCCCAACTGTCAAAAGTCTAGTATCGCCACCAGCAGTGTGCTTGAATGTACAATGTGGTGATGTTTAGCGCATTTAGAGATATAGAGAGAAGACGCAGTACTGCTGAATCCTTTACGTTGTTTGTGAAATTACATCTCGCAGAAAGTATAAAAATGTGTGATTTGATCTTATAATCTCTGTACATTAATTTACTCACACAACCTACATGCTAAAGTGAATAAATGTGTGTGGGAATGTCCTTAGTTATAAGCGCAAAACCTTCCAGAATGATTAAAGTTATGCACAATACCAGCAATCCTGCGTCGAAATCATATAATATATTTATACTGTCTGGCCAAAAAGAATCGCTGTTTGGTTTTAAATAGGCAAATGCTTAAGACTCAACGAGTCAGTATTGCAGTGATTATCATGTTTTTAGAATGTCATATGTTTGACTACTCAGTACACCAATTCAGGTTAGAAGAAATATTGCCACACATATTTTTGGGCCAGTTGCATAAACTGCTAAGGCTAGTCTTACAAATTTCGTCATCATTGTTTGTTCTTAAGGCTGTTCATTACTTTTTAAATTCAGTTAGATAAAAATGTAGATTAACCTAATTTAAAACCAAAAAGTAATATTGACTGTCTGCTAATGGGTCATACTAGATCTTAAGCCTAAAATGATTAGGATTAACATAATTGCTATGTCTTTGCAACTAGCCGTACGTCTCAATTCCTGTTCTACAAAAGAAAAAAGATCATATGGAATGACAGGAAGAGGTTAATATTTCAGAAAATGTAAGTCTTTTATAAAGTTTCAAAGCTGTGTCCCTATTGTCAACACCATCAGATATTTATGAAATCAAGCAATGGCAAAGTTGGCTTTCATCAGGGATACCCCCTTTCCACATTTCACTTGTGTGCGAGTTTAATAACATCTCACAGGCTTTGGTTTATGTTTAAGCATGTTTGTGAAATATAAATTATATTTGACATGAAGTGCAGATGAAGTACTGGAGGTTGCACCAAAGCATAAGTGAATACATCTTAAATCAATCAAAAATAATTTATTGCTAGGCCATATACTTTTCCGAAATTGAGCTTGTCCAAGCTGGTTTAACCTCTTACATGGTTAACCTGAAAGATTGCTGACGGTCCCAGATTATTGTTGTTCAACATTAACTGCAGATCAAAATATAGTAGAACCCCGATTTACGAAAATAATCCGTTCCGTGGTTGGCTTCGTAAGTCGATCTTTTCGTAAGTCGGTCAGGCTTTTACATGTAAATTGCCTAATCCGTTTTAAGCCCTACGAAAACACCACATTTAATTTTATAATAAAGCTGTGCTTGTTCAGTATGGTATAACAAGCACATCCCAGCTTCATACTTCTCAATTATCTCCCTTTTCGTCTCCATGGAGAGCATCCTCTTCTTCCCTTTCACTTTCATTGTGAAATGAAATGGGAGAGGAACGCCACTACGCAGAGGCTGGTGGGAGCGATGCTGACCAATAGGAGAGCAGGATGCTGCAGCGAACTGGCCGGGAGACAGCCAATGGGAGAGCGGGATCATTTGTGCCAGTTTCCGGGTCCGAGATTTCATTTTTCGCATCTCGATCATTTTGTCGCTACTCGGGCGAAACAAAACCCGAAATCTTTTATTGTACGCTGAACTTTTTGTACGTAGAGCGTTTCGTAAGTTGGGGTTCTACTGTATCACACTTACTTGATATGGACAAACTGTCCATCATTAGAAAGTTTAAAGACTCCAGCTTTGATATTTGACCACCCACTGTTTATGATAAATCTCAAATTTAGTAATTTATGTTTTTAGTCCAAAGTAATCAATCTGTAATTTATGATATTATCATAAATTGATGACGCTATTCTATGTTAGATAAAAAAACAACACACATTCATGTGAGAATGTTCACATAGCTTCATTGTCCATTAGGAATTATAGTACCAAACATTTTATATATTTTGCTGTTATAAAGTATATAATTTGCTCTCAATCATACATTAACCCTCTTCTGATGATAAACCTCCATTACACGTTACAAACCCAGAGATACATTTATTACACATGAAACATGAAGCTAATAAACATGATTACAATAGTAGATGATTTGTATGTCATTTCCATGAGGTTTGGGGTATTTTCATAACAATACATGTTATTTGCATAAGAAATGCTAACCAGGTGCAGCAATTAGCTGCTTAAGAAAAGCTATACAATAACGGATTTCAATAAAATTATATGTCCAAAACCCGTATTAGATCACAATCAGAAGTTGGTGGTTAAAACACTCACAAACACTCAATGGTGGTTCAGAGTGAGTTGAGTAAAAACGTAGTATTCATCTGATAAATTGTCTTATCTTGCTTAATGCTAATTGTAGCTCTAATGCAGTTTTTTTATGATGTTTTGTGAAAAGAATTTACGATTAAGGTTGTAAGAAAATATATTTTTTACATTGCAATTAAAGCGATATGGATAGTCAATCCATGTAATGTCAGAATAAAGGATAATAATAGCTGAAAATAAAACAAAGAATATTTAGGTCTCATACCCAGCAGAGGTGTGAAAGGTTTGTCGAGCAAGAACAATAGAAACATGAGATTAGACAATAGAGTGCAGGGGAGATTATGGGGGAAATGTATTATTTTATTAGCCTTTTATTAGCTTTTCTAAAAACACATAATAATATTAGTAATTAACTACATTGATATAGCGCTTTATCAAAGACTTTCTCAAAGCGCTTACATGGACGGGGAACCTCCTCAATTATTCATTTCTCTGGTTTTACTATTTGTAGGTATGTGTTTGGGTAAAATTAACATTTTTGTTTTATTCTATAAACTACTGACAACATTTTTCCCAAATTCCAAATAAAAATATTGTAATTTAGAGCATTTATTTGCCGAAATCAACAACTGGAGTGTTGTCAGACCTCGAATAATGGAAAGGAAATGAGTTCATATTTATTTTGAAACAACACAATACTAATGTTTTAACTTAGGAAGAGTTCAGAAATCAATATTTGGTGGAAAAGCCCTGATTTTGAATCACAGGTTTCATGCGTCTTGGCATGCTTTCCACCAGTCTTTCACATTGATGTTGGGTGACTTTATGCCACTCCAGGTGCAAAGCTCGGATTTGTTTAATGGCTTGTGACCTTCCATCTTCCTCTTGATCACATTCCAGAGGTTTTCAACGTGGTTCAGGTCTGGAGATTGGGCTGGCCATGACAGGGTCTTGATCTGGTGGTCCTCTATCCACACCTTGATTGACCTGGCTGTGTAACTGTGTCCTGCTGGAAAAAAAACAGTCCTCAGAGTTGGGGAACATTTGTCAGAGGTCAAGGAAGCAAGTTTTCTTCCAGGACAACCTTGTACGTGGTTAGATTCATGCATCCTTCACAAAGATAAATCTGCCCGATTCCAGCCTTGCTGAAGCACCCCCAGATCATCTCTAATCCTCCACCAAATTTCACAGTGGGTGCAATACACTGTGGCTTGTAGGCCTCTCCAGGCCTCTGTCTAACCATTAGATGACCAGGTGTTGGACAAAGCTGAAAATTTGACTCCTCAGAGAAGTTGACCTTGCTCCAGTCCTCTACAGTCCAATTCTTATGGTCTCTTGCAAACCTCAGCCTGGCTCTTCTTTGTTTCTCATTGATGAAGGGCTTTTTTTCTATATTTGACTTCAGCTCTGGCCCTAGGAGCCTGTTTCGAACCGTCCTCTCAGTGCACTTCAGCCCAGCTGCCTTTTGCCATTCTTTTTGTAGGTCACTTGATGTCATCGTATGGTTGTTAAGTGACATTCGAATTAGTTGGCGGTCATTTTGGTCAGTTCAGAGTCGTTTTCGTCCTCTGCCGGTCTGTAGTTTTGTTGTCCCCAATGTCTGCTGCTTGACCTTGTTCTTATGAACCACTGTCTTTGAAATTAAGGATGGAAGCAACCCGACGCTCACTATTTCCCTCTGCCAGTAAAGCCAGAATCGAACCCTTCTTTTCCTCACTCAAAACTTTCCTTCTTTTTTGGCATGGTCAATAGTTATTTTTTTATTCCAATTACTTTTGAGGTACTACTAACACTGTTTTTGCCATCTAGCTGGTCGTACTGCAAGAGGATAGTGATGACAACAGAAGTGTTTTAAAAAAAATACTCCTTATTTAATAAGATTTGGTTCAGGTGATCACCTAATCAGCGCCTCATTCAGTAGAATCAGTAGAATGAGGTGTGCCTGTATTGGAATTCAACAGACATTGGAATGGAATGGCTTCCATACTTGTAGAGATGTTGATTTAAAAAATAAATGCATTGGTCTCTCTTTTTTTTTTCAGAGCTGTATATATTCTTAATATCTTTATTTTTGCTTTTATTTTTTAGCTAATATAATGCTAATTATACACATACTTTGTCATTTTGAGTCAGTTAAGAGAATTACTGTTAACTTCTAAATATGAAGTGTTTTCACTGCTTATTAAATACAATATATCAGTAAAAACAGGGGGTTGTTCTTATTTGCAGTCTCATTTTGTCACCTTAAACCCACAAGGGGCTCATGCTGATATTTTGCAACACACTGGCGCACACATACAGACACATAATTTGGGTTATGAAGTTCAATGAAATTATTATCACTGGTGTTGTTTCACAGTAGTGTCTGTACGTGTTTGTATTGTACTATCATACAGCTGGAAATATAAAATCTCTGTTTGAGTGAGAATTCAATTCAAATCTTACGCTCCACTTCCTGGGAAGTTCAGCAAATAATCTAACACTAACATATTTGATGGTAAGGTTTGATAGTCCTTACTGTTGGATCCTCAAGCCTCATGATTACATCTACTCTGATTATTATTATTTTTCTCCATGGTGATGTTTGTGGTGTTGTATGATTAAAATGGCTCCATACCTGCGTGACTCAGGACTGGAGGAGGATGTGCCACTGTCTGTCGTCTTCATTTCTTCACCACACTCACTGTCTGGCTCTCGCTGTTGCATAACCCAAGAAAGCACAGCAGAGGAGTCAAAAGCATCACGTCGTCTTACAATATACTTTATTTATTTGTTGTTGTTTTTTTTGCACAACTGGTAGTTTTTGTCAAGCGTATTGCTCTGTCTACTGACTGTGAATAGACTGCTGACCAAAAAAAAAAAAAAAACATACAAGTAGAATGTTTTAAGCACTGAAACATGCGGGATGTTTTAAGGGTACAAATACCTCTTTTATGTCAAAAGATCAAGGTAAATTTGATTTATTTTGTCACAACCCCTTTAATTAAGAAGAGACACATTCTTATACCACATACAAGCTCAAAGATCAGTCTAAAGGCAAATAAAAACATGACTTCCATAGGTATCACTGTGACACTGCCAATAAACACTTTCTCCTTCAAGTTAAGAATAATAAGAAAGCAATAACTGTAAAAAACTGTTTACACATTTTTCTAATTGAAAGTCAAAAGCAGACATATGTACGAGTAATACATAAATTAAAATTACAGGGTTAAAGTTAGATTTAGGAGTATGTTCAGGATTAGTGCCTAGTTATTACCCAGTTATCGTTATTACTATAATAAGTACATAGTATGGGGACTGTTACTGGACTGTTAAAGAAAGTTCTACCACAATTACTGCCTTATTTTGTATGTTTTTCCTCTTTTTTTGTTTCCTCTCTTTTTCTGTCACTTTTTTTGAGTATATTTATCCTAATGCAGTGTCACCCATTTGTCTGTTTGACTTATATGTACAGTTATATATAGTTAAAATAAATGTACAAAAGTAAATTGAGTGAGAACAAGGTTTGTGGTCTTGGTCAAAAATAGGTTTTTGGAAGTGTAATGACAACATCATTTATTTAGAAAGGACTGGAATTGGTGGAGTATTTCAATGTCATCAACGGGACCTCATTATGTTAAATATATTCAAATTATGAAAGAGTATTCTAAATGAACAAATCTAGACAGAAAGATAGCAGAGGCATCAGACACAAATTCTCAGCTGCTGAACCAGCCTGAATAAGACTTTTTTTGAGTAAGAATTATTGTTAAATATCAGTTTGATTGCATAGGAACAAAACAATAGATTAGACCAGGCAGAGATTTTGAGGATCTCTTCATGTTGGTGCTTTAATTTCAACTTAAAATATTATATAATATATATAAATATATAATATAATTAATAACAAAAAAATATATATATATTATTATTATTTTTTTTTTTTTAAGTTGACTTTATTTGCATGTAGCTCTTTTCACAGTACAAGGCACACAAAAACAAATGTACAAATATTGTAGCTATAGAGTATGTGCAATACTACTTGTATTCATTGAATACATTTTTTTTTTCATTTATTAGTGATCAATTATTATATAATATGCATTTATGTTGGCAGTAATGATAATGCTTGTCACTTTTAAAACTTGTCAAAACATTTTTAGATCCTGAAAGGATGTGGAGCTGTTGTGAATGATGGGATCATTGGTACTGCACAACGACTATTATCAACCTTAACCAAACATCATAAAACAGCTGCCAACCCAATAAGTCCTGCTTTTAATGCATTGTCATGGCAGTGATTTGCTCATATTTACCAAGAAAAAACATTGTGTCTGTGCAAGCAGACTTTGCAATAAAGCTCTGTCTGATGCTGATTCCAAATATTTGTAATTGTTTATGAATCTTGGTGCATTTCCACAGTGGAGATCACAGGTTGTAGGCAAAACATAAAAAAACAAGTGGATTTAATGCCAAATGTCATTTTAATGCCATTGCTGTGGAGGGCCCAGGGGAACGACAACTGATCTGTTTTGTCAAAAATATAGACTGCATTTTGTCAGGATAAATGTGTTTAGCTGTTCATCCTGATTTATATTTTCATTCTCTGTCACTTTCCCAGATATACCAAGATGAAGACAGCTACCAACATCTATATCTTTAACCTGGCACTGGCTGATGCGCTGGTTCTGGCTACGCTTCCCTTCCAGGGTACGGATGTGTTCCTTGGTTTCTGGCCATTTGGCAATGCCCTGTGCAAGGCGGTCATCTCCATCGACTACTATAACATGTTCACTAGTGTGTTCACCTTGACTGTGATGAGCATGGATCGATACGTGGCTGTGTGCCACCCAGTGAAAGCCCTGGACATGCGGACGCCCCACAAGGCCAAAGTGGTCAATATTTGCGTGTGGGTCTTGGCTTCAGCCATAGGGGTCCCGGCTATGGTACTTGGAGATGTGGAAGATGACAATGGTGAGTGTGTGTATATACAGTAATGACACTATTTACTTTTTCTGTTTACTTTTAATATAACCCTTTACTACTACTGTTTAATTTGTGATGCATCAGTGCACATGCTGGAAAAAATAAGGTTTCATTAGTTAGCTATATTAAGTAGCACATAATTTCGATAGTCCAATGTAACTTAATGTTATCCAACTCTCATTTGATATTAGAGGTATGACTACTTAATATCTGCTAACACTTGCAATGCACGACAGGGCTTTTAGCAAAATATGGCGTATTTATTTCATTTCTGTGGCACCTTCAAACGGTACATTACATCAGCTGAGCACACACATCTAAATCAGCAACAACAAATAAACACAATGGCTGGTGTCAATTTAAATGTACTGTTTGCTATAATCTTTTTTTTAAGAATTAAAATTAAGTATAATATAATAAATATTAGTAGCCTATTATAAATACAATATAATTATTCTTTAAAAATAAGCTGAGTTAATGCAAATTGATGACAAACGCATAGACTATTGATGAACAGTCTCAGATAACGCACAGTTAGGTTTGCATCCAATGAGTCTGTCTTTTACAGTTTCCGTTAAAAATAAATTCCCTCATGGAGAATATGAAATACTATGAAAGTCACTTCAGTTATGACTTTTTTTCTCTTTATTTAGACTATTTGGTCTTGAATCAAGCCCAATGTGATTTTCATCGATTGAAATCTGGCAGTAAAAGCACATGGAAATAGCTCAACTATATTTATTACAGCTTGATCGAACGATAACTGGAAATCTGGAACTAACCATTATATTCATATTTATATATATACACATATATATATATATATATATATATATATATATATATATATATATATATATATATATATATATATATGTGTATATGTATATATATATGTATATGTATATGTATATATATATATATATATGTATATATGTGTATATATATATATATATATATATATATATATATATATATATATATATATATATATATATATGTATATGTATATATATATATGTATATGTATATGTATATATATGTATATATATATGTATATATATATATATATATATATATATACATATATATATATATATATATATACATATACATATACATATATATATATACAAGCACAAGGTGTGCAATACTCAGAGACATGGCCAAGGTAAGAAAGGCAGAAAGTCGACCACCACTGAACAAGACACACAAGCTGCAACGTCAAGACTGGGCCAAGAAATATCTCAAGACTGATTTTTCTAAGGTTTTATGGACTGATGAAATGAGTGAGTCTTGATGGGCCAGATGGATGGGCCCGTGGCTGGATTGGTAAAAGGCAGAGAGCTCCAGTCCGACTCAGACGCCAGCAAGGTGGAGGTGGAGTACTGGTTTGGGCTGGTATCATCAAAGATGAGCTTGTGGGGCCTTTTCGGGTTGAGGATGGAGTCAAGCTCAACTCCCAGTCCTACTGCCAGTTTCTGGAAGACACCTTCTTCAAGCAGTGGTACAGGAAGAAGTCTGCATCCTTCAAGAAAAACATGATTTTCATGCAGGACAATGCTCCATCACACGCGTCCAAGTACTCCACAGTGTGGCTGGCAAGAAAGGGTATAAAAGAAGAAAATCTAATGATATGGCCTCCTTGTTCATCTGATCGGAACCCCATTGAGAACCTGTGGTCCATCATCAAATGTGCGATTTACAAGGAGGGAAAACAGTACACCTCTCTGAACATTGTCTGGGAGGCTGTGGTTGCTGCTGCACGCAATGTTGATGGTGAACAGATCAAAACACTGACAGAATCCATGGATGGCAGGCTTTTGAGTGTCCTTGCAAAGAAAGGTGGCTATATTGGTCACTGATTTGTTTTTGTTTGGTTTTTGAATGTCAGAAATGTATATTTGTGAATGTTGAGATGTTATATTGGTTTCACTGGTAAAAATAAATAATTGAAATGGGTATAAATTTGTTTTTTGTTAAGTTGCCTAATAATTATGCACAGTAATAGTCACCTGCACACACAGATATCCCCCTAACATAGCTCAAACTAAAAACTACTTAAAATATTGATACAAAAATATTCAGCTTTGATATTAATGAGTTTTTTTGTGTTCAGTGAGAACATGGTTGTTGTTCAATAATAAAATTAATCCTCAAAAATACAACTTGCCTAATAATTCTGCACTCCCTGTATATATATATATATATATATATATATATATATATATATACAAGCGGCAATGGATTTCCGAATAGTATCTTTCAGTAGAGTCAGAATTTGGCTTAAACAGAATGAGAACATGGATCCATTTTTGCCTTGTTACCACTGTGAAGGCTGGTGGTGGTTGTGTAATGATGTGGGGGATGTTTTCTTGGCACACTTTAGGCCCTTTAGTGCCAGTTGGGCATTGTTTAAATGCCACGGCCTACCTGAGCATTGTTTTTGACCATGTCCATCCCTTTACGACAACCATGTACCCATCCTCTGATGGCTAGTTCCAGCAGGATAATGCATGTCACAAAGCTCGAATCATTTTAAATTGGTTTCTTGAACATGACAATGAGTTCACTCTACTAAAATGGCCCCCACAGTCACCAGATCTCAACCCAATAGAGCATCTTTGCTTCGTAGAGCTTTGTGTCCTGGATGTGCATCCCACAAATCTCCATCAACTGCAAGATGCTATCCTATCAATATGGGCCAACTGGGTAACAGTCTACTTGTATGCTGGGTAACAGTAATGGTATACGCTTTTACCATCTCATACATCAATTTTGTAAATACTTAGTGTAACCATAAAAAGATATTGTCATTAAGTCATTTCATTTATATATCTGTTATGTGTCTGTCTTGTCATTGTTTACTTCCTGGTTTCCCATGTGCTCTGCAGTGTTTTTGCACTCACATGTCTCGTCATCATTCACCCCATTAGTCATGTCCAGCTGTATCTCATTTGTTAATCATCCTCTTTATATCTTTCCAGTGTTTTCCCGCACTCATTGTCCGATCTCGTCTGTATGTCATTCTTTTGATATCTGGACTATCCGTGCATTAGAGCTGATTCCTGTCTTTGAGCCTTCATCCATGCACCCCACAAACAATGACAATATCCATGTCATTGTCCTATCAATTTCATATTATGTGCTAACTAGTTTTGATTGCTATTAACGTCAGTGTGCTACCTATTGCAATATAATATCTATGCAGTGTTAATAGCAATGTTGCATAATTTGCTATCATAACTGCACATATTTTAGTTATTGGTATAAGTAGCAATGGGTGGCAATAGAAAATAAATATACAGATTTATTTTTATTTAAATATAATAACCTTGTTTCCAAATGACAAAGAAAATCCTTCTCAAGTGCTGGTAGTGTTTCATGTCATTTTGAAAATTGAATGTCAAATTTCAAATTCAGAAATATGTCAAATGATTGAAGTTTCCTGTTAACTTTAATGTAAAACAGCCCCTTAACTGCAGAAAGTATGAGAATGATTACAGTAACACACTATTTTGAACACACTATTCAACGTTCATTTGGGAGCAGCTGTTTTACTACTACTGGATGTACTAGTATACTGAATAACAAATTATAACACCTAAGACCAATAGGAGAATCGTAATATGTGTGTGTGTGTGTGTGTGTGTGTGTTTGTCAATAATGCTTGTGCTATTAATGGGCTTTAAAAAGCACATGAGAGCATTTCGGTGTTAATCATTTTGCTGTTATGGGTTCAATTGAAGTTAGAGTAATTGCTCTGCACACTGTTTTGAAAGCAGAACCACATGTGACCCTGAAGGGCCCATCCTCCCTGTGACTTTGATCTCTTGATAATGATAAGATTTCCTAATTGAATTAGGTTTCTGTTTATAAGAAAAAAAAGAACATGGTGGTACCTTTCTAGGTTAACTGTGTTAACGTTATTATAATGCTAGCTTGCTTTTCTTCTTTTTCTTTTTAAATACCGTATATAAATGTGAGTGTGCATTCAGTATGTCAGTGTGCAAAGCACTTTGAGTGTGTAAGAGTGAATTTCATGGAGGAAAAAAATCCAGGTTGTATGTAAAATGAAATGAATGACATTTTGATTCAGCGAAGATGTGTGTGTGACCACTTGTTTGTAATGTGTGTATGTGTGACACTTGGGCCAGGTCTTGGATCTGGGCTGTGCCCTCAGCAATGTCTCGTCAACATCCTCTTCTCACCCATTATTCATGAACTTAATAGATCCTGAAGAATAAGGGATAAGCCCATTTAGATGCATTGTGTAAAAAAACAACAACAACTCATCAATAGATCAATAGTTCCCTCTCAGTCAAGTATTTGCCACTAAACTAAAATGGCCAACTAACACATCAAAGTAAAAAGGATTTACATTACATACATTAAGTATAAACATGGACCTATGAATATCTTTGTGCCTATTAGAGGTTAATTTCATAAGACTTATTTCACACCCAATATAAATATATGCATTAAAAACATCTCCCTGATCCCAAACCTTTAAATGGTATTCTGTAAGATTTTTCTTTAATATTTTTGAAAGAAATCTCGTTTGATCAATGCACTTTAGCACTGTTGCAATTTAAAGGGTTTATTTTATATATTAATAGAGCAGCCATTACTCCAGACTTTCCTTCAGAAATCATTGTAATATGCTGATTTGCTGCTCTAGAAACTATTATTATTATTATCATGTTGACAACTTTTTTGCTGTTTAATATTTTTGTGGAGATATTGTATATGTATTGCAGATGTATATTGATTATATACAGATATATATATAAAGTATATATACTTTATAAAGTAGATTTTACATAGTGCTTGACCCAAAATTGATGCCCCTCTGGATGGAAATAAATGTTTTTATGTTTTATGCATAAATGTTTTAAATAAATGTGACTTTATTTCAATTAAGATGTCCATCCGTTTTTGCCCAACATCTTGTACTGACAATGCAAGAGTCAAGCACTCTGTAAAGTCTCCTCCAGCACATCCCAAAGAATTTTAGTGAATTTAAGGTCTGGGCCCAGGTGTCAATTCGTGTGAAAACTGATGCCTTCCAACCATTCTTTCACAATTTCAGACTGATGAATCTTAACATTGTCATTCTGGAATATGTCCATGATGTCTTCCTATATGGCTGTTTCAGAAATGACGTAGAGCGCACAGAAATGAGCAAACACTCGTCTTGTGCGCTCACAACAAGGATAAACACATGGGCCATTAATGTCCGAATTCCGACACAAAACTAAAGCTGAACAAGCCCAAAGTCTTGGGATCGGACACCGTAACCCACACAGAAGATGCTACATTTACATTTATGCATTTGGCAGACACTTTTATCCAAAGTGACTGACATTGCATTCAAGAAACACGTTGAATCTCTTCCTGCTTTCCCTGGGATCGAACCCATTGTAAACAGCAATGCTCTACTGATTGAGCTACAGGACTGTGTACACGACAATAGGGCAGTGTCAGAGCTTTTTCACCAAAACACTAGAGAACATGAGTGGAGTGAAAGAACCCTGACAAAAACAAGTACACAATAACACCGACTGCACATCACAATTCAGTCTCTAAACACCTAAGGGAAATTGTAAGCAACAGATTAGAGATGTGTTTTCAACATTCAAACGAGACTCAGGATCTAATATGCAGAGGAAGGCTATGTCAGAGGCGTAGTAGCGCTGCCACAGAGAATGGACAATCTCCTTTAGTTTTCAACCATGATTTAGGAATGTTTAGAAGAAGACTCTGTGACAGTCTTAAGGTTCTAGAAGCACAATGGTGCTTTGACAGGCCTAACGTTTACTCTAGACTCTAGAGCAAGACCATGTAAACCTTTAAAAACCATTGTCAAGACCTTGCACTCTAAACTCAAAAGGAAGCCTGTATAGAGCAGCCAGCACCAGAGAGATACAGGAGAATTTCCACATCCCAGTCAGCAGTCTAGCTACTGCATTTTTCACCAACTGCATCCGAGAAAGCAAGTTCTTAGACAGACCCAGATATGAAACAGCTAAAACTCTTTGGACACACAGTACAGTTCAGATCATCTGTGTTTCTCTCAGCAGAATGTTCAGACAGCTTTCTTTCATAACACTCTCTCTCTTCTCCGCTACTGCCAGGCTGCAACATATTTATTTATTCATCACTTCATTTGAGTTGCGTTCTGCTGCTTTTGACACTGCAGGGAAAGATAGACAGACAATTATGATTCCATATTCCATCTTGGTGGGAGCATATCAATTCAAAACACTACAGACTGTTGCATGTTTTATATATAATTCTATTCATATATAACTAATGCCAACTGGTTCCAATGATTTGTTTTCCAGTCTGTTTCCACGAGTCTTTGAAGATACCTGGAGATCTGTGCTTGTCAAAATCCTGGTGTTTTACTGATGAGATTTGAGTGATGATAAGAGTACAAAGCAATTTTGAAATGCCTTAGAAATGATCCTTCAAGATGATTGACTTTAGTGGAGAAAAAAATGTTTTTGTATGAAAGGTGCCGTTTTCTGGACAAAACTGCAGATTGGCTCTTATATGCAGAAGTGCAAGTCAGGGTGCAGCTTTAGACCAGTATGATGGATGGATGGATGCAATAGCGGAGTTTCACAAAAAAAAAAACTAGAGTATGGCATGATTCCTTCTGGTCATACAACAGTTACCAAGTAATCGTATTATATCTAAACAAATGTGGGCAAAAATCCACCTTACTATAAGAATGCAGTCGTAATGCACAGGCAACAATACGAAACCAAAACTCCAAATTCTGAAACTGCTCTAAACACCTACACGACGTCCTAACTAAATGCAATACATAAGAAAATGTATCTTCTGGATGTTTTCTGTAGCCTAATAACCAGCCGCAATGGCAACGATTGTGTCCATTCTATTTTACAAGCAGTTTCTATTCTGCTGCATTGCAGCTTGAATAACATACAAAGTTTGAAAATAATGTACAAATAATTTATTGTGAGTTTGAATATAATATTTTGTGAACTTTATAGACATAGATAGCCTACTGAAAGCAACAATGGACATGCTTATTCATCTCAGATCTTGAAAATAAATTAAATAACAATGTTCAAACTGTCAACTAAATGTGAACAAACAAGTGCATTCTATGATAGAAAAAAAGATTTTTGTTTATTCTATGAAAAAAAAAAACGGTTGTATTTATTAATTTTGTTGCGAATGCAAGTTTAGAGAGTGCCCGCCCACACACTCCTCTGATTGGCTCCTGTGTTATGGTCACTTATCTGTACTATGTATGTTCAGATTTGTATGGATGTTTTTTGTGTATTCATGGAAATAAATCACAAATCATAGTGGGTATTTCATACAGCTGTTATAGTAAAATGTATAGATTAAATGTACTTTATTGAAACAATATCGGAACATTTTTAAAAAGGAATATTTTAATCCATTTTTAGATTTTTATTCATGTGTCTTGTTCTTTCCTCCTAGGGAAGAACGTATACACATTATCTACATTTGAGCAAATTACCCCTGTACCTCTCATTGGTTTCATATGTATTACATAATTAATTTTGTGCATGGATTAAAACCACTGGAACAAGATCATAACTTAAACTCACAGTTATATCTCATTTGATGAGCAGGAGCGGCAACAGTGAAAGTTAATTTCTAATTTTATAGTTTAAACTTGTGTGTTGAAGAGTTTTAATTAGTTATATATTTTAAAGAAAATCTGTCATTTAGATATTGTATATGGCCTTTTGGCGAAGTTGCATTGATCACTGTTGAGGGGGAGGGATGCTTTTAATCTCAACCCGAGGATAAAAATAAATCAGCTGAGGCAGGAATATTTAGACAAGTGTTGGGGGAGGGGGGAGGGGGGTGGGGGGAGGATTCCCCCATCCCCTCCAGCAAATAGCACCCTGTCTATATAAATGTGTGAAAGTCCATCTTGTCATTTGTGATTGACAAATATTTCATGGGAGTGTTGATGTAGCAGGCAGGAAGTCCGAATTCACACATCTCAGGAATGGAGAGGCTTTTAATGCTCTCAGATGTAAGCTGCCAAAAATGTCAAGAGGAGTGGCAGGGAGAAAACTGTAAAAAAAATTAAAAAAAACATTTTCTGAAAAGGCCATGCTGAATCTGTAAAAATCTCAATATTATTGAGGGGCACTTATCGAGGGAGATATTTACTTATCAGATTTAGATTGAATAAAGCATGACATTTTTAGACTTTCTGAATATATATATATATATATATATATATATATATATAATTTTTTTTTATGGTCTCTCTCTCTCTCTCTCTCTCTCTCTCTCTATATATATATATATATATATATATATATATATATATATATATATATATATATATATTTATACAGTTGTATAACTTTTATTCAATTCAATCCAAATTCGTATTAAATGTGACTAATATTTTTCTTTCCTTTCAGGCATTGAGTGCATATTGGTTCTCCCAGATCCTCACAGTTACTGGAACCCGGTGTTCGGGACGTGTGTTTTCCTTCTTTCCTTCTTGATTCCTGTGGCGATTATCAGCGTGTGCTACAGCCTCATGGTGAAGCGTCTCCGGAGCGTTCGCATCCTATCAGGGTCCAAGGAGAAAGATCGCAACCTTCGACGTATCACACGCATGGTGCTGGTGGTAGTCGCAGCTTTTGTCGTGTGTTGGACGCCCATCCAGATCATGGCCCTAGCTCAGTCACTGGGCTTCAACTTAGGCAGCGTCCAGACGGTGGTTTTCATGCACTTCTGCATCGCACTAGGCTACGTCAACAGCAGCCTTAACCCCGTCCTCTATGCGTTCCTCGACGAAAACTTCAAGCGCTGCTTCCGTGAGTTCTGCCACCCCTCACCGTTTGGCCTTGATGCGCAGCAGTCGAGCCGTATGCGCAACATTGCGCGCGAGGTGGCTTACAACTGCAAGACTGCAGATGGGAACAGTAACCCTGCATGACTAGGCGTGGAGCTGCCCCTGGTCAGCCCTGAGCCGCAACCTAATCCAGGGACAGGAAACTCAAACTCTGAGCTGACTCAGATTACAACACTCTAGCACCACAGTTACCTCCGCCAGATGGGCGGGGGAAAGGGTTGGGCTAGGAGTGAGGGCGGAGTCATGTTAAACGACACGCCCTTTTAGGGACAAAGGGGCTCACTTTACAGTGTCTTACTTGGATTTGGATGTTATTGTCTACAATTCTGTTCTATTCAATAATTATTACACTTTGTCGGTCAGTGTTGCAGCCTTGTATAGATGCTTTGTATGTCTCTCTTTACAGCAATCAATGTTTCTCTTGAAATTTAAGACTGTAGGATTCCATGGCCTTAAACATATTTCTGAACCTATGGATTAAGTGTATCAGTCCTTTTTGTGGTATTGCCAAGTGTTGGACTGTAATATATACACTGCAGAGTATATGTAGTGTATAAACAGTATATAGCAAATGGACTGTACTATATATTGTATAACTATATTCAGTTATGAAATGAATCTGAAACTACAGAGACTCGTAAAGCCTGATTGTTATTTAAAAAAAAGTTGATATTTTTCTTGGTTTGACTGTACAATGAGCAAAAATATTTTATATTCATGTACGTTTGGTAGCACAGATTCAAGCTTAAAAAAATACTTGTAAAGAAATGAAAAAAAACATTGCAAAACAGTTGCTGTAGTGTTCTATTAATATACGTGCATAAAATGAAGTTAATCATGTTCGAGGATGTGCATTGTTGAAGATGTCCGTCAGCATTACCTCGATTATTTTTTGAATGTTTTCTGCGCCTCTCTGTATCTTGCTTTACTACATATGGATTCTTCTCGATGAGACAGACAACAAAGAGCCAGCACTGTCATGGGTTTACATCACAGACCACTGAATGTGAAAAAAGACTATTAAGAAGCCAAATTATATATATAAATAATTATATATAATTATATATATAGAAACTGTCATTGAAATATAGAGACATTGTACATGTAATGCTTATTCCTTTCAACTTTAACTTGTTATGATTGTTTGTTTACTTGCTGCATTGACTAGCTGATTATCTACTTGTATATTTATTGACTGGTGGGACCATTTTCAGATGGACATAAATCAAATGCCAGCTAGTGCTATGGACGTTTACATAGCCTATATGGGAAATCTTTTTCTTTTCTGCATACTTATTAAAGAGCAGTTATCAAAAGGCAATTCAATGGCTTGCTATGAGTGTAAAGCACTGTGTTTATGATAAAAAAATTCCTACAGGCAGTTATTTTTCTTATAGATGAGATGTGACCATTAAAATAACATGTTCGTTTAAGGTGCAGGAAAAAGTATGTGAACCCTTGGGTTTCTTCATAAAATCAGTCTAGACTGGGTCGTAACACACAAGTCAGCATGAACAAATAACACATTTTATGTCTTTTTTTGAACACACTGTGTAAACTTTCACACTGCATGGAGCATTTAATAATAGTTTGACCCACCTCTGCGGATAATAACCTTCACCAAACATTTCCAATTCCGGATCAGACCTGCACATATTTGTCTTTACAAACTGTTTTAGGTCAGCAATATTATTGGCATGTGTGGTAGCTCTCATGAGGTCATGCCAAGTCATCTCACATGGTGTCTATACTGGATGCTTCAGTTGTCGCGCCGTACTAGCTTGAGGCTGTCTTCACTAAACATGACAAGGCAACCGTTGCAAATCCATTTGCTCTTTGCATGAGCGCTTGA
This sequence comes from Rhodeus uyekii, assembly GCA_037043235.1. Classification (NCBI taxonomy): domain Eukaryota; kingdom Metazoa; phylum Chordata; class Actinopteri; order Cypriniformes; family Acheilognathidae; genus Rhodeus; species Rhodeus uyekii. The sequence continues at coordinate 2,091,167 of JAWRVZ010000112.1, forward strand.
ATTATGTCAGAAATAAAACGGGGCATCAGTTTGCTGTCAGGAATTTGTTGTGTTGCGTCTCGCCACACTGCATGTGGTGTAGACAGCATCGTTGATTATAATGAGTTCTATTAGCTTTTGTCGAGTCATCCCACTTGCGTCTGGTGTAGACACAGTGTAATTAGGATTGAGCCACATCAGAAGGTTTATTTTCTTCTGTTGAAGCCATTCCACTGTTGATATACTCCTGAGTTTTGTGACATTGTCATGTTGGAGCACCCAAGATCACTTGAGTTTGAAATGGAGTACAAATGGGCTTGTATTCTCCAGCTATATGTCCTGATAACCTAAGAATTAATTAATTTTATAAATAACAAGATGTCCAGGCCCTCAGGCAACAAAGCAACCCCAAACATAGTGATTCACATTCTTTTTCCACTCTGCACATTGAATGTTTAAACAGTGGGTTGCATAAATAAATGAAAATGTATAATTGTTTGTGTTATAGGTTTGAGCAGGCTGTGAACATGCATTGCTGTGAACATTTTTATGACAAAGGATTTTCATTGTCTTGCAACTGTGTTTCTTAACTAGGGAAATGTGTAAATGAGATGCATTCATATTGAGTGGCACCTCGATTGCACAGCACAGCATGTGTATCTGACATCATGCTTCATTTCTTTGTGCTTGTTAAAGAAAACCATGTCTTGAACTTCACAGGAGTTCTACCGGTCTGTAATGTTTTATGAGTCATTTGCGTCAGAGATAAATTGTGCTATTTATTATGTGTTCTGATGTGCTGAATTCAAATATGGCAATTAAAACAATTGATTGGCTACTGTTTAAAAATATTCAAGTATAATATATAGATAGTACCTGTCACCTGTCCTGTTTATGTAACACTTAAAAAAAAAATCTGTAAAATGGTTATATAAATCAAATTTATTATGAAACAAAAAGGCAAAAAACTATTCTGTACACGGTTTAGTACATATGTGTTTCTTTCTTGTATTCATTAAATGGAGCATCTCTTGTCACTGTCTATCGACATTTATGGATTCTTCAAGCATTAATGGATTCCATTTGACGTTATCTGCACCGCTAACAACTACAAGGTAACTCTGCTCACTTTGGCTAAACAGAAACAGGTTTGTTTCTGTTTTAGATCTGCTTTATGCCATATGTTTTAATTCTGTGTTCTAGTTCTCGGTTTATTGCCATGTTTTTTTTTGTTTTTTTTTTATTGTTTGATGTTATTTTGCACACCTGCTGTTGATTTCATCAATTAGTTTGGTCAGTGTATTTAAGTCCTGTGGGTTTTTGTTTTATTTGTTCGTTTCCAAGGGATGGACCTCAAGGAATTTTTAGGTGTATGTGGAGTGAGTACTCATCAGCAATGGTTCCCCATTCACCATCTACAAGAAGGACGAAAACAAAACACCAGCCACTGCCACCAGCCCAGTAACAGAAATGCCAGAATTCATCACAAACTATGAGCCCTAGCCTGCTGCAATAGAAAATCTTGAGCCAAAGCCAGAGCCACAGATTACCCTGGATCTTAAGTTAAATGTGTCTGACCAGTTGAATGAGCCGGAAACTGTGGACTTACTGGTGGACTATGAGGGGATGACGTGGAACCCAACCCCCTCAACAGTGGCTGCTGAAGCGCTGATAGATTGAGAAAGTGAGTTTGCACTGAACTGAACCTATTTCTTCAGCCAGCACCGTATTGTCCTTCAACCCTGCCTGTCTCACTCCAGCCCTTCGTTGGCTTGATATAACCATCGTGGTTCTTCTTCAGACTTATAACATGCCAGTCCAGCCCTGGAGTGTTGACCCACTAACTCCACACCTAACTCCATGCCTAGAAACTCCACGCCTGTAACTCCACCACAGCTTTTAGAGTAGCCAGCTCCGCCTTGGCTTGTCGCCCCCTCTACTGCAACCAGGACTGTTGTCCCTATGATTGCACAGGGACAACATCGTTCACCTCGGTCAGTCGTCACTCTACATGCACCATGGGCATCCAGGCCTTCAGCCACATTGTCTCTACTTACCTCCAGTTCCACCTTGGCCCTCAGTAGCTCTGCCTTCACCTCTATCCTCTGCCATCCTGGCACAATCTCGATTTCTCATTGTTGCAGCACTGCCCTGGACTCCAGTATCTTCAATGTTATTCATTCTGGTTAGTGCTGCAGCTTCGCTTGGGTCTCCACCACCATCGGATATGTTTCAGTCAATTGTTCTGCCGGTCAAGTCTTACCAGGGCTCCTGCCTCCCTTGACTACGCCGTGAGCTTTCTTTCTAGTGTTCCAGCAGGGACGTTTGTTATGGGTTTGTTTCTGTTTTGGGTGGTTTTTAGTTCTATGTTTTAATCAGTTTAGACAGTGTATTTACACCCAGTTTTTGTTCTGTTCTTTGTCCATTTTCCTCACATTTTAGTGTGGTTGTTCTGTTCATGTCTTGAGTTCTTTTAAAATAAACTATATAATTGCTGTAATTTGAATGTGTATCCCTCATCACGTCAACCTTCTGTGACACTCACCAAGTTTTTCAGGTTTATTTGAAATCTACAGGTATGCGTGTTGAAGAAGGGTTGTAACTCAAGTCTGCATGACTGTCTCTCTAGGAAATGCAGCAATTTTTTATTTTTTATTTTTTTTTATGAATCCTTCATTGTTTTGTTTAAATGCCATGTACCATGTACTGTCCAAACCCAATCAAGTATTTATTTATAGATCCGGTCAAAGATGTATAATTTAAATTGAGATCCCTTGCCTTTATTACTCGTTATCCACCATTCCCAAGTCAAGTTTGTATATACTGACCCAATAGCATATTTTGCAAATTACAGCCATTCAACCGTTTTAAGAATCATTTTTGTTCGCCGAGACCCAGAATTCGTCAAGTTTGACAATTTAGCAGCATTTTGGCAGTAGACCAGTGTTAATGAGATTCATCAATGGTCAATTGCCAGTGTCACTGTAATGTCCTCACTATAGTCTGAACCATCACATATCTTTAAACTGTACACTGTTTCACACTTTCAGTGATTGCAGTTTCATAGTAAAAACAGGGATTCAGTTATACAGGACATGATTATACTGTAATTCATACATGGTCTACACAGAGGTGACACTGTACTCTGTGTACACTATTGCTTTGTACTCCGTTAGTTTTGTCTTTATTTTTGGTCGATGTAAAAGGTGTTATACAGAGATGTTATCAACTGTTTTGATGTTATCAACAGCACCTAGCTAGGTACATATTAAAAAATAAATAAAAAGAATATTGTCTTGTCTTTTTACTTGCATGTTAAAACAGGACATGGTAGATGGCTGTAGGTGGGTTGTGGCCCACACATACTTCATTTGTTCAAGTGCTAACTACGAAATGAAACAATCACGCTCTCAAAATGAGACATATGCATAACTCTAGGAAGCCCTGTTTCCTGTTGCATTTCATCAATATTTTATGTTTTCATTTCTGTTGCCATGGCAACATGGTTTCTCAGCCCCATCTTATTTCCTATTTCAGTTTCATGTCGACTAGGGGAAATGTTTTGAAAATATATAAGTCTGTGATATAACAGATTAAATTAAAAGTAGGTCTGAGCAGTTTTTCTCAAGCATATGTGGATCTTGCAGCACACACTCTTTTAGTTAGATAAACGAAGAAGATAAATCATGCTGGGATTGATTGAATCTGATTGAATCTGGACTGACTGGTGGGATTACATTTAGAATCTACACTGCATGGCTAAATATATATGGAAACCTGAATATCACTCCTACTCAGTATGTGAATGCAGTACATTTACATTACAGTGCACATACATAACTAAGCAGATTGTGAAATACTCAGACTGGCCAGTCTGGCACCAACAACCATGCTACGCTCAAAATTGCTTAAATCACCTTTCTTTCCCATTCTGACATTCAGTTTAGAGTGCTGGGGCCTCATGTACTAAGACTTGCGTTGAATTCATACTGACACATTACGTTCGGACAAAGCTGTGAATGTGCGAACGCACAAAAAAATCCAGATGTATCAATCTCTGCGTTCGAAGGATCCCGCGCATATTCTCTTTGTACATCCCGATTAACGTAAAATTGAGCGCACATGCACGAGCACAACACTCCACCCAGTCTCCTCCCTTAATTAAACTGATTTAAATATGGTAATGCAGTGGTTCTCAAACTGGGGGTCGCGACCCCTCGGGGGGTCGCGGGATGATTTCAAGGGGTCGCGAGTTGGCGATGTCTCTGTCCTCCGAACGCGGAAGTAACGCGAGTGCGGCGGCGCAATCTGCCTGTCCTACGAACGCGGAAGTATCTGTCGACGGGCGGCGGCGTCAAAAGAGCCATATGCAGCCATCAAAAGAGCCATATATGGCTCGCGAGCCGTAGGTTCCCGACCCCTGCTCTAAGATATGACGTCACCGTGCGGCTACTGATCGCTAGTTATCTATACTGCACGTGGAAACTGCAACTGCAAGAATGGATAAATGTGTAATTCGCAAGGCTAAAAATGTTGAGGAAATTGTGGACAGTCTGCCTGAATCATCTGAGCCGTGTACCTCTACAAAACACAAGAGCAAGACCCCTTCTGACCAATGTAGGAAACGTCGGAAATATCATAAGGAATTCATAAAGTATGGATTCAATTACTCTACTGTCAACGATGTGGACCATCCTCAGTGTGTCATCTGTTCAGAAGTGCTTGCCCATTAAAGTATGAAGCCTGGAAAAATGCAGAGACATTTGGAGAAAAGACATCCTGCTTGTGTTGAGAAACCTATAGACTTTTTTCGCAGAAAAGAGAAGGAATTACAGATTCAAAAACGCACACTCGCACAACAAAACCCAAATTACTGCTAATGCTTATGCATCATTTATCACACCACCTTTTTGTGCACCGAAAAACAAGTGCACCCATCCCACTGAAAGGTAAGCGTAAATACAGTAAATATTATGGAAGTTTGTTTCCGCTATGTAAGAAAATATTTGAAAAGATAATGGCGATTTTTTTTATTTATTTTTTTTATCTAAAAATTACGATTCATTTTACATCTCGCAATTCTGACTTGTTTTCTCATTGTGAAATTGTAATATAAATTTACAGTGCAAGTTGTAAATGATATAAAGTCGCAATTACCTTTTGTATTTTTTTTTATTCTGTGGCGGAAACAAGCTTCCAAAGGAAGTGGATGTGGATTTAAAACAACTTTTTTTTGTTTATTGTTTGTGAATTCTGTGGTAGTGGGTCGCGAGTTCTCGTCGATGTTAATTTAGGGGTCGCTGGCTAAAAAGTTTGAGAACCACTGTGGTAATGAGTCCACTTGGGCAAAAACAAGCGGCACGAAAACGAAAGTGAAAGTACAGAAAGTGAATTGGAGGTGCTACTATCGGAGGTAGAAATTAGAAAAGAAAAAATATTTGGATTTTTGTTCTCCGGAATTAATAACAAAAGGAAAAAAAAAATGAAAATATGGGTGAGTTTAGCTGATGCTGTCAATGCGGTTGGATCTGAAAGTCGCACTGTAAATGATCTTAAAAATAAATGGTCTTATAATTGTCTTTAGTGGATAACCGCGGTCTTCTGAAGGGTTGTTGTATAATTAAATACAATTATAATATATAATTGTTATATAATTAATTTAATTAAATGCAAATAAATAAAAATAAAAAGTACTATTAGATAAAACCATAACTTTAAATGCATCACTCATCAAGAAGCCACCCATCGCGCACTCTGTCAGCTACCAGCTGTCACCCAACCATGCTTTTTGTAAGGATGTGTGAATCATGGGTTAACCCAGGCCAGCTTGCCACAATATTTGTTAGGCGTATTTGCGCATCACATATAATCTGCACTTTTATTGAATGGAAATGTTTCCGATTGTAAGGGCATTGCGCGGCTCAAAAACGACTGAGCGGTCTGCCAGTTCCCTTTGGAAAGAATCAGTTGCCAGGAAACCAAGTGTTGTCAGCACCTGTAACGGAACGGGTATTGCGTGTTTTCTCGCTGTCTCTCTCTCTAGATTCGGACCCAACTAAATTCTGAGGATAGCCCTCGGAAATCTGAAACGGCTGATTAGCCAGTCATCATCCTGGGCCAGAAAATCATTGTGGTCCCTAAAAACTCGTTCTCTTCGGATTCTGCCATTAGCAGTGTCCTCTAATAAGGCCAAAGCTGCCAGCCATAGACTAAGGGTTGTGTCAATTTGCACGTGCTTTTATATGTTCTTACTTAATTGTTTACTTAATAATAATTATTTAATAATTTATAGAATATTCCCAAAAGGCTTGTATGACAATATATATCAATTATTTTATGCAGTGCAAATTAATAGCAATGTTTCCCACAGACGTGTACAATTTGTTGTGTCATGTTTGCAGCTTCACTTCATTGCCTGTAGGAGTCGCCAACGGACAAAACAATGAGAAATGTACTTACGCCTGACATGAACTTGCCGTGGAGAAACGCACATTGTCACGTTAATTTCACTGTTAGTACATCCGACCGTGAGCGTGAAAGCTGGCGAACGCAACGTTTTTGTGCGTACGCAGTGTTGAGACATGAGGCCCCAGGAGATTGTCTTGACCGGGACCACACCCATAAATGCATTGAAGCAACTGCCATGTGATTGGTTGATTAGATAATTGCATTAATAAGAAATTGAACAGGTGTTCCTAATAATCCTTTAAGTGAGTGTATGCTGCTGAGTGAGGAAGCAAGCAGCTGCATAAGCAGTTGTGGCTGATCGCTACTGCATACAGTCACACTGATGTTATTAGAACATTCAATGCATCATGTGATCAGCTGTGCTAAATTCAAATGTTTTATACTTGTTGGCTAGAGCTGAGCTGAGAGACTGATACACTCAGTACTTATCACAAATCACAACTGTTCAGTGTTTTTAACCACATACTGTCTATTTTAGGTTTCAGGCATTGAAATACACATTGAAGTACTACCAAATCAGTGATGTCTATGGTAGTGGTCCCCACCCCCGGTCCGTGGATGAAATGGTACCGGGCCGCGGATCAAATTCGCGGACCGATCCGTTAGCGGCTACAAGCGGCTGTGACGCTGCTGCTTTGGCGGTTATATAAAAACTATCATGATCATTATAAAGGTTTATAAATAACAAAACACATTCACTTAGACATCGTCATGGTCGGGAGTCCAGGAAAGGGGCGGGGTCCGGTGGCCGCACGCGCTTCCCCTCTCATCCGATGTGCGTAGGACAGTGGCTTTATTTGTAGTGTCTCGTCCTTTCTATGGCGCAGAAGTAGTGGGGAATTGTGGTCTGTTAGTCGCGTCACACATGATCCCCTATCCCGAATCACGGGTCCAGCCGCTCGCATCTTTGGTGGATTGGAAGTCTCTCTACCTCCTTTTCTGGAACAACGAGGACACCAGCATGTATTCGCGGGGAAAACCCGCCTCCAGAGGAGAGGTGCACTCCTTCTTTAACAGCAGTGGTAAGGCTTCATGGAAATCAGGTGTGCCTCACTACATGCCACCAATCCTTGTAATTACTGCTCCACTCCTCTCTTCACACCCACTCCAGTGTGGAGCCTGGTGAAGGGCGGCAATTTGAGTGATGGCGGGGGGATGCTGACAACAAGTGGGATGCAGCCATTCCATCCCATTCCCCTCCCCCAAAGTGTCTTTCCTGTCATCTAGAGGCCACCCACCCAGGAGTCCTACCTCCTCAGCCAATTCCCATACGGTTGGAGTTGGCAGGTTAGAGAACCTCTCCGTTGCCGCTATGACAATTGCGCCACACCAGAACAGGGACAGATAGACACCTCTTTAGTTCACAGCCTCAGCCAACTACAGGGTAAATGGAATTAGGGAAAACATCACTTACCCCTATTGTGGTTGAGAAACAATGGTCCCCAGTTTCTGTCCCTGTCCGGCTTTCCAAGATTTTCAGCAAGCAAGAGTGGATGACGTCAGATGACGGTTAAATGTCTTGTCTGTTCCTTTATACAAGTGGTTGGTGGTTGGAGTGTGTACCTCAATGCCTGTGGAGGGGGTGGATTTGATCTTGGGAAATAATTTGGCAGGGGGTAGAGTTTGGCCCGATAGCTGTTCACCTCCTGAGGTTTCATCTACTTCCCTCCTAGGTCCTGATGAATTTTCCTGAAGTATTTACGGCATGTGTGGTAACTCTGTCCAGGACCTCAGTCCAGCCAAATGTATCTTCTGATATTACTGCCGTTCGAACAACATTTTCCTTGCCTGATGACTTTTCTGTGTCTTCAAGTGTTGGCTCTGTTACCTGTGGACAGTTCACCGCTCAGTTTCAAGCTCAGTTTACTGGTCCTTACTGTATGTGGTGGTGAAACAAGTTATTGACTTGAACTATTTGATAAATTTGTTGAATTCCTATTATTGCCGTCCTCTTAAGGAGTTAGAGGTTACAACCGAGGTGCAACCTGTATTGATAGTTGAGAGTATTTAACCTGTGGAAGGGGAAATTGATGAGGGACTGTCTTTTCCAGAAGATACTGTACTGTTGGGACGTCTTAAAAATTAAAAATTGCATAAAATGTTTGCCCATTTACCAAATAGTAGATGTGCTGACTTGATTGCTCTAATTAACGACCAGGTCTCTTTATTTGGTGACATTTCTTCACGTACATGGAGCATGATATTAATGTTGGGGATGCTGAGCCCATTCTGCAACATTTTTACAGAATGTCTCCAAATAAATTTTTACATCTAAAAGGGGAAATTCAGTAAATGCTGGATCACGATATTGTACGGCCATCATTTTCTAGTTGGGCATCCCCTTGCTTGCTTGTAAATAAATCGGATGGAAGTTATCAGTTCTGTACTGACTATCGGAAAGTAAATAAAGTGACTAACCCCGATTTGTTTACACTGCCTCATATTGAGGATTGTATTGATCGAGTTGGGGCGATAAAATTTGTTAGTAAGTTTGATTTGCTCAAGGGCTATTGGCAGGTTCCGTTGACCAAAAGAGCTGAAGAGATGTTTGCCTTTAATACGCCTGAGGGGTTATTTTCATACAATGTTATGAGTTTTGCCCTCAGAAATGCACCTGCAACATTTCAGCGATTGATGAATAAGGTTGTTTCTGGGTTGGAAGGAGTTATCGTCTATTTAGATGATGTAGTGGTTTTTAGTGATTCATGGGAGCAGCATTTGAATCACATTGATGACCTGTTCTCTCGTTTTGGAGAGCCTGGCTTGACTGTAAATTTGGCAAAATGCGAGTTTGCCAAGGCCACTGTGACCTACTTGGGTAAGATAGTGGGACAGGGCTGTTTGCGGCTTAAGATTTTCTTCTCCAACTACCAAGATGGAGTTGATGCGATTTTTGTTTTGTTTTTTTTTGTTTTTTTGAGTTAGTGGGTTACTATCGAGGATTTTGTAGGAATTTTTCTATAGTGGTTGTCCCATTTACTAATTTGCTGAAAGCAACAGTAGCTTTCATCTGGACTTCTGCCTGTCAGGAAGCTTTTGAGGGAGCTAAATCTTTGCTCACTTCTGATCCTTGTTAGCAGCTCCCCGTTTTGATTGTGCTTTTCGATTGTGTTTAGATGCTAGCAACGTGGGGGCAGAAGCTGTATTGTTACTGGCTGTTGATGAAGACATTTACTGTTCAGTCAGTTTTTTTTCCAAGTTCTCCTCCTATCAGTTACATTATTCTGTGGTTGAGAAAAGGGCGTTAGCTTTGCTTTGGGCCCTTCATCATTTTGAGATGTACCCATTGGACCCATTGTTGGTGTACATGGACCACAATCCGCTTGTTTATCTACATTCTTTGCGGTGCCCAAATCAACACACTAGATATCCGTCAAATTAAAGGTACGGACAATGTGGTGGCTGACGCATTGTATAGAGCCCCTTAATTGTTAACTGACCATGTTTTGTTTTGCTCTCTTGTGTCTTCTTAATTTGTTTCTACAGGGGCCGTGGTTGCTGAAGATTATGGGGAGTATTACAGTGGTGGGCATTTTCAGTATGGGGTTATCGGGTGACTTGTTGGTTGGGTTTAATAAATGTTCACCCCTTTTTTATGGGGGAGGGTATTATGAATCCATTTTGGTTATTTGTTGTTTGAGTTTTTGTATGTTGCAGGACAGAGTTGCTTCATGATGAGCTGACGATTTGCACCTGGTGGGAGCTGTGCCGGCAGTTTAAAAGCAGTTCCCCTTAGCTCTATTTTTCTTTTTCTTAATATTTTCTTACTTTGATAAATGTTGTTTATTTTTATATTTATCCAACGTGTGTCTCCTTTGTTGTGGCTTGTGAGCCGGCCGTGACACACCATATCATAAAAATTCAAAAGGAAAGTGAAAATAGTCAACTCCACCTGAACTCCTGCAAATTATGTAATCAGACAGAGCTGGAGTAATTAAAGTAACCATCAATGGCAAAGAAATTTTGTGTTAAGGAATTAATTAACTCGATGTTTGACCAAACTGGGCAATGTACACCTTAAATAAAGTGCCAGATTTCATTAGGGTGTAATGTAATGCTAAGCATGCACTGAATCTGGAGTTGAAAAGAAATTGACCTCACTAGAAAATGCAGGCTTGGAAATATTGTCTCCTATATCAACATGGAGGATTGATGAATTTGAGTTGTGGTGTTGGAAAAGGTTCTTAGAATACCTTGGATAGTGAGGGTTACCAACATTGAGGTCTTGGAGCGCATCAAACCAGTTTCATTGGAAAATGCAATGATGCTTGGCACAGTTAATGGAACAAGAAAAAGAGGCGACAAAAGAAAAAAAAATTGTCTCGACAGCATCAAAAGTGACAGTCATAGAACAGCTGAAAAAGAAAGCAGAAGACAGCCCATAAACAGAAAATTAACACTGCTCAGTGTTTATAAGTCTAAACTCAGAATCAGTGTTAAAGTTAATGAGATAATTAAGTGATTAATTAAGTGATGATTGAGCATGCGGTTAACAAGCAGAATCACTGAAGAAGAGATAAACAATGAAAACTACATCTGACTTCAGCCACTGTCTTAGATGAAATCAACTGAAGATAAAAGACATTAAATCTCTCGAAGATCTCAACAGAGGGGGATTAAAGATCTTCAAACAGCATTACCAGCTTCATGTTTTACTAAACAGTGCCACTTTATTTATGTCATAAATCTACAGAAGTTCTTGTTAATAATGGTTTGAACTGTATTCCTCATTGTGGTGATCAATGTTTGGTTTAGTTGGGCTCTTGACACTGGCCATTTGTATGCTTGTTTATTAAAACGTATAATTTGTTGGAAAAGAAGCCATAGGCAAAGATTATCAGGTGACATAATTTTCATCGTCATTAAGTAAAAAAAAAAACAAAAAAAAAAAACTTACAGATCAAAGTGGTTGCCAATGCTGGTTTGCTAGAGATCAGACATTTGTTTTCTAAAATACAATATGGGGAGGGGAAAACAATCATGTAGTCACACATAGGCATCAAGAATCAGAATATGAATTTTAACAATGGTAACTTTGAATGCTGCAATGCATGCTAAGAGTCATCGGAGTGAAAAAGATTTATTCTTGATATCTGGGTGTATTCAGATGGCGTTGCTTCAAAAAATAATGATTTCAGCATTTAGTATTTTTCATGTTACCATTACACCAGTGTTGAATATCCAGATGTGCAGTCACGGGGCTGCAGTAATCAATGATGTGTTATTTTTAACACATAACCTCTATAATAAGAAGTTAGAGTCTGAATGGGATTAGTAAATGAGACTATTCCATGATGATTACTTCTTTACCAAGTCGCCAACATCATTAGACCATGTTTGAGTGTGGACATCTTGTAACATCTGGACCGAACAGACACACATGGTTACTTGGTATATTTAATAAATAATCTCTATAACCCCTCACCAACCAGAAAGGTGAAACCAACCCCCCAAAGTAATAAAACTAAGCCTCAGGTTGCCATGGTTTTATGACCAAAATGAATATAATGCACTTAAAGTCCATAAGAACAGACCTTTTCTTCACATTTATTCATAGAGAGTCCTTACTATGAATGATCTTGCATCTTTCCAGGATATTGTGTGTATTATTACTGTTCTGTATTTTGCATGTATATTTATATATACTGTTTTATGCATGCATCTTGACAGAATTAGTAGGGAATGTACCCTTTTTCTTACTCTTTTCCAGCCATGTGCTTTTCAAGAGAGAGAAAGAGGACACATCGAGCTAGGTGCAACTCCATTAAACATACCATAGTCAGACACAAAGTGTGCATTGTGCATTGACAAAGTTCATCAAAATTTCTTCATTCACGGAGAAGAAAGTGAATGCAACTTTAATACCATCATTTCACAAAATGTCATGAAACCATTAAATTCTTCTTCGGGACTTCAACGATGGCTCCAAACACAAAGACACACTGCAAGTATTCATACATTTAATGAGATGCTGTTCAGAATAAGCTGATGATTCTTGTCATGAGATTTAAATGACTCTGTTTCCATGAATTTCATTTCTGATTCCAGTCTAATCCCCTCTCTCTTTACCATTTCCAATGTATGCATGTTTTCTGTGTATTTGTTTATTTAGTACAAATTTTGTGCACAATAAATATGAGCTTCTTGCAAGTTGATTCTGGTCAAGGTCAGCAAAAGGCCAGCGTTCACGGGCGCTGGCTGTGCTCACTGTGAGGATTTACTACTACAAATGTTCCTGTCTGGCAGTCTTTGAGTAGGTCGTTGAGGCTCGCAGTCCTCAGGTAGAGGACTTCACCCCACTTCTCCAGCTAGAACAGTCACTTCAGGTGTTTCCTACCAGTGTGCAACTTCAGGGCATTGCAGTGGTCGTTAAAAGAATAAATAAAAAATAAACCAGAACCAGAATTCCAAATCTCCATCCTTCACCAACAAAGAAAGTTCCTGAGTTTCACCTTCGGGGGCAAGGCATACCAATATCAGGTTCTTCCATTCGGTCTAGCTTTATCACCCTGAATCTTCAAGGATCCACATTCTGAACTACATAGACAATTGGTTGATTTTAGTTCAGTCTAAATCCAGTTAGCAGTCTAGCATCGAGATTCTCGTTCACATGAAGAAGCAAGGTTTACGGTATAATGCAATGAAGAGTGTACTTTCTCCTCTACAGAGAACCACCTTCCTAGGCATCAAAACCATCATAAAAGCAGTAAAAAATATAAAGCCATGCCAGTCAATAACCGTAAAGCAGTTCCAGAGAGCTGTCAAAACTATGGGCTTGGCCTCTGAGGGTTATCAGCTTATAGAATCTGGTGTCTCAGCCAAGGTTGCCATCCTTCTCTTCGCTTCTTGGTGCATTGGTCATCAGCTGGACCCATTTACCTGTCAGATTGAAAGCGTGCTGAAGTTCCTGCTGGAGCAATTCACTACAGGGTTATCTCCCTCTACCCTAAAGGTCTATGTGGCTACCATAACTACTTACCACATACCTTTGAGTAGAATGTGTTAGGGTAGAGACCCTCTACTCATACGTTTCCCCTAAGGCTGATGTCGACAGTGCGTAATAAGGTGCCGGCCTGGGAGTAGTTCTTGGTGCTGCAGGGCCAATCCCAGTCCCCCTTTGATCCTATTGAGGAGGTTCCAGTCGAGGCCTTAAAAGCACTGTTCTTCATTGCCATTACATCCCTAAAAAGAATCAACCCCTAGCATGGTGAAGGTATTCCTTCACCCTAGAACAGGCTTTGTGCCTAAAGTTCCAACTAATGTGGCATACCCTATCGTACTGCAGGCTTTTGTCCACCCCCTTTTCAAGAATGACCAGGAGCAAAGAAATCTGCTGTGTCCAGTGCGACCAACATTTAATTTATCAGGCCTGGGGCGTGGGCACTCTCATTCTCATGGTGTTTAGATGCTGCACAAGTTCCATTTGAGTGAGTATGTCTTGGTTACAAATGTAACCTCAGTTCCCTGACGAGGGAACAAGATGCTGCCTCACCTTGCCATACCTGTGTGCCTGCCGCCGTCTTACTTCAGACACTTTTTAGCTGCCACTTCCAGCATTTGGCATGCTCTTATAGCCTACCGATTTATGACGTCACCTACCTCTGACGTAAATTTACACCATTGATTCGATTTCACACATGCTTCATGACACAGTCATGCTAAGCGTCCCCATAGTGTTTTGACGCAGCATCTTGTTTCCTCATCCCCAGCAAGATGTTCATAGTAGTCTTTTGTGTGGTATCAAAAACTATTAGTTGTTTATTAACTATTTGGGAAGTACCACATTCGACTAAGCACAATTACCACTTTGAGTTTCCTGTTAGCAAATAGTAGTTACTAAAATGTTAGTCATGCCTTACTCATTTGTTCCGGTGTAGTTAATTAATGATAGAACAGTATTCTAAAGATATCCTGATATGCCAACAAGTAAAAAAGTCAGCTGCCTATAAGCCTTCGAATGCAGCTGATGTCTGACCTACCAACATTAGTTTTGTTGCTTCATTGCCATTCACAACTCTTACCCGATAGTCTAAAGAAACAGGAAAGTCTCCATCAGATGCATACCAGAATTTCGCTGGAAGTTGTAAGCTATCTGGGTACTGGGTAATCACACACACGTTTATTCATGACCTCTTTTATGACCTGTTCACGCTCTCTTGGGCTCACAAAATCATTATGGCAGTAACAAGCAACCTTCTCTAATGCTTCAATTAGAAGCTTGGATCTGGCCACCTGCCTCAATTTAGTAATTATATTGCGTTTTTTTTTCTTTCAAATGTGTGTATAGATGGTTGTGTTAGAACACATTTTATGTAAGGCTCTCAAAATCTATTCATGGCTATTATTATTTGTTGTCTCCTGATATCACTCTATCCCTCTGATGTATTTTGAACATTTGTAGATTGTTCCCCTAGGGTTACATTTCTAACGCCCCCACAGACATCAAACCCTTGCCGCAGCGAGCACCATTATGCTCATGTGCCATATGCACACACAAATATACGCTATATACATTCGAGCATAATAATACGCTTCCCTATCTTGTTGGACTACTATAGGTTAACATTGACCAAGATATGACACAGCCACTTTTAGATCAGGCTGCAGTGTTAGTGAGAAATGAGAGATATTTCCATGCACTTATGCCACACGATTTCCTTTCTTTTGGTCTTTTCTGTACCTTTTCTGTATCTGAATATCGAGTTTTAATGAGGTGTCCTTTGGATTACAGCATTTAATATGCATGCTACACACACACACACACACACACACACACACACACAAAATGTCATGTTTGAAGTCTTATTTCCCCTGCTGTTCCTGGTCATAGTCATATGCTGTGGAGTGTGATGCATCAGTCATCTATCAGTCTCTCTTACCAACATTACCAATATATATATATATATATATATATATATATTTTTTTTTTTTTTTATTTGAAGGGTTTTTCAGTCACAAATGAAAATTCTGATACCATTTAGAATGTATTCTTTCTCTTTGTGTTATCTTTACTGAGATATCCCCAGCAAGTCTTTGGACTCTGCTGGATGACGTGTTGTACTTCTACGTTTGACAGCTCCAGCACTTTTGAGAATACTAAAGATCTTAAATCTTAATTTTTTTCTTCATAGACAGCCAAGTTTTATAAAAAGCACATCTTGTCAGCGATGAATTATCGCTCTAATGTTAAGTTTGTATTCACTGTGTAACGACTGGACTGAAAAAACACGCACAGTCATTTGTTATAGTTAAGAGAAAGTCTTTAAAAAGCTATCACAAACCAGGTGCCAGTAGGCATCTGCGACAACCAATGGTAAAACGCCAAGGTAAAACGAGCAGTCCATGATTGCCATGGATTTACGACCAAAATGAATGTGCAAGCTAACTATAGAGTGTAACACAATGACATTTGGAACAGACCTTTTCTTTATATTAATTCATAGGTAATCCTTACTGTGAATGAATATACATCTTTTCAGGATATTGTGTGTATTAGTACTGTTTTGTAAATGGTGTGTATATTTCTGTATGATGTTTTATGCCTGCGTTAGGACAGAATTATTAGAGAAAGTACCCTTTTTCTTACATAATCACGTAAGACATGCACAATCATGCATCCCATTTCCCTATGGGTCACACATTCTTTCATAGTTGTAATGAAAGTGCTATGATTATTCAATTAATCAAGACCTATGCAACATATCAGTATTACAATAATCTTGAATAGTTCCTTTAGCTGCACCAGATCCAGTTATATATGCAAATGCTCTGCGTGAGACAATGGATCATAAAACTCTTCCTCTGAAAGCTTGAACTACAACTGGTCACTTACCTGGGAGGAGAGACTATTCCCAAAAAAAAAGAAGTCAGATCCCACCTTCCTCTTCTCTCTCTCTTCCTTTGCATCTCTCGGCTGCACAACTTCCGTTCTGTGTGGCATCAGGGCCATGCAGGCCTGAACCAGGCCTTAAAACCTGCAGGCAGCCATGTGCTTTTCAGGAGAGAGACAGAGAACACATCAAACTGCGTGCAACTCCATATAACTTGACCATACCAGAGTCAGACTAACATCGACAAAGTTCATCATAATTTCTTCATTCACAGAGAAGAAAGTGTCTGAAACTTTAACACCACTAACTCATGGAAATTCACAGAGCCTTGAAGATCCTTCTGCAGGACTTCAACGACGACTTTAAACACATAGAGGCACTGCAAGTATGCAAACATTAATGAGGTGCTGTTGAGAATGAGCAGATGATTCTTGTCATGGGTTTTAAACTCTTAAACTCTTAAACTCTTTTTCCATAAGTTTAATTTCCTGATCCTAATCCACTTTAACTTCCCATGTATGTGTTTGTTTAGGTTTTAAAGTTAGATATTAAAGCTTTGTAAGGTCTTGCGTGGTTGGGATTTTGATTATTTGTGATAATACTTGGCAAATTGTGTGGACATAATTTTAGCTAGGTTGTTTTATATATATATATATATATATATATATATATATATATATATGTTTTGTTTTGAGGGGTTTTGTGCAGCAACAACAATCACCTTCACATTATGGGGCAGATTTACAAACAACTTTTGGCATTAAAAAAATATACTGTCAACATTTACAAAAGAAAAATTAGCTTTGAAAAGACATGGACAGAGTAATTTTTGCGGCTGATCCTATTGCATGTGCACTTGTGGGAGTTTCCCTTTCAGACGCAAAATGTATTCTATTTCAGCAAAGATGGGATGAACAGCTTTATTATAGTCCACGAGGCCAACATCGAGAACACAGGCATGGACATTAACCTGATGACAAGGACATTTAATAATGCTGTTAAATAGACAAAACATATTTCATTTAGCATAGTAATATTTGTCTTTTTTTCACAGAAAGACAAAATGGAAAACGTAGTCTCAGGCACCACCAGCAGCTCATAATTATTCTGTAGGTTCACTGTTAATTAAATGTTTTAATTTTACATGCATAATCGATTTTCTTGGCCTGGTTATGAATCCGCTGCTGAGTTAATTAGAAAATGTCACTCTTTTTTGTATTTGTATTGTATGTTCAGTTTCAGCCTAGGTGTCTGCCATCACTCATAAACTCGCGTGCTCAAGAGTGACGTCACAATGATCGCCGCGTTCCTTCGAACGTTCGGTGAGTATAATATTGAGTTCAGCGTTTCATTCCTTTTGTAGCGAGTCGGCGAGTTTGTGAGTATGCTTTTCAACAGGGTTTGGGAATATTCATTCTACGCACAGGCGGTTTGTGCAGAAATGGGAGGCTGTTATGTACATTAATAATCATCAATCCTATATTTTTTATTTTTGATCTGATGGCAAATTGAAAGTTTACAAAAACATGAGTTTACAAAAAAACGTCAACACAAAATGCCCATTTACTTTTAGTAGATTTGCTATATATGCTATTTTGTAATGATAGTACCATATTTTCTGCATATAACTTTTTTTGTGTAAGTTCACATTTCGAATTTCAAATTTTGCTCGCAAGACGTAAATTATCCATAACTGTTCAAGCTCGGTACACAGTGCACGAAATTCAAACAATAAGAAACAATTAAGAAACAATAAGAAACAATTATGCACGAAATTCAAACAATAAGAAAACAAACACAAGTCAGAATCAGAACAAAAAGAAAAAGCAGTCTCTCCCGCTGTGTAGCAGCACGTCTCTTAAGAAGCATATTCTGCATGTGTTGATCATCGGATGAAATGAGAAGAGCCCGCCCTCATGGCAGCACAGCCAATCACGTCTTCTTGCATGATTGACAGGTCAGACAGCCTATCAGCGACAGCTGTCAGTGTGACAGTATGAGTGCCAGAGACAACAAACCTAGCAAGAAAGAAAAACAGAAAGAAATTCCACAAAAAAAGGGACGTAACAAATATATTTAAATATTATTACATGTAAAAAAATGCTGATATAGCCCGCACCCTCCCTGTGGGGTTCGTAAAATCTGGTGTAAAAGTTATATGCGGGAAAATACGGTAGGTAAAGCAAAAGATAGTATGGTTCAAATCTTGATCTGAGAAAAGAAAAAAAAGTATATTTATATATACACACACACACAGTGGGTACAGAAAGTATTCAGACCCCCTTAAATTTGTCACCCTTTGTTATATTGCAGCCATTTGCTAATATTTAATTTAAAATTAAAATTTAAGTTCAAGTTTTTCCCTCATTAATATACACAGAGCACCCCATATTGGCAGAAAAACACAGAATTGTTGACAGTTTTGCAGATTTATTAAAAACTAAAAACCAAAATATCAAGTTCAAGTACTCAGACCCTTTGCTGTGACTCATATATTTAACTCAGCTGTTGTCCAGTTCTGATTGGACAGATTGTCCTTGAGATGGTTCTACACCTTAATTTGAGTCCAGCTGTGTTTGATTATACTAATTGGACTTCATTAGAAAAAAAGACACACTTATCTTTCTATTTAAGACCATACAGTCACAATTCATGTCAGGCCAAAGGAACTGCCTGAAGAGCTCAGAGACAGAATTGTGGCAAGGCACAGATCTGGCCAAAGGTTAATAAAAAAAAATAAAACTTTTTGGGCCCTTTAAGTTCTTTAGAACACAGTGGCCTTCATAATCCTTAAATGAAAGACGTTTGGCATGACCAGAACCCTTCCTTGAACTGGCCATTCGGCCAAACTGAACTATCAGGGGAAAAGAGCCTTGGCGAGAGAGGTGAAGAAGAACCCAAAAATCACTGTGGCTGAGCTCCAGAGATGCAGTCAGGTGATGGGAGAAAGTTTTAGAAAGTCAACCATCAATGCAGCCCTCTACCAGTCGGGGCTTTATGGCAGAGTGACCCGACGAAAGCCTCTCCTCAGTGCAAGACGCATGAAAGCCAGGGTTTGCTAAAAAAAACACCTGAAGGACTCCAAGATGGTGAGAAATAGGGTTCTTTGGTCTGATGAGATCAAGATAGAACTGTTTGGCCTTAATTCTAAGTTGTATGTGTGGAGAAAACCAGGCACTTCTCATCACCTGTCCAATACAGCCCCAACAGTGAAGCATGGTGGTGCAGCATCAGCTGTGGGGGTGTTTTGCAGCTGCAAGGACAGGACGACTGATTGCAATCAAGGGAAAGATGAATGCGGCCATCGGATGTGGATATCTTCTCCGAAAAACTTCTCCAGAGTGCTCTGGACCTCAAACTCAAGACAGTGACCCTAACCATATAAAGCACACAGCTAAAATAACAAATTTGTGGCATCACAACAAATCCATGGCTGTATTAGAGCAAAAGAGTGCTTCTTCTGAATACTGAGCAAAGGGTCTGAATACTTAGAACCATGTGATATTTCAGTTTTTCTTTTTTAATAAATCCTGCAAAAATGTCAACAATTCTGTGTTTTTCTGTCAATATGGGGTGTTGTGTGTACATTAATGAGTAAAAAATGTCCTAAAACAAATGTCCCCTCCAGACATCTCTTTTGACCACTACAGTAGTATTTTAAAGACCACTAATAAGAGATGTGACTAATGACTTAAACAGTGATGATAACTGTAGTGAATATAAAGCACTTGTGGCTGAAAAAGCAATCAAATTCTTCACCATGTTTTCTCCTCTTATTATCCTGTGGAAAGTCAGGAAGTGTTTTTAAGAAACATGCTGAAAGGAGAGAACATTGGACACAAACACATTAATTGATGGGTATTTTATATTCCTGTCTCTGAAATCTAATTGAGATTTCCAATCTTGACTGGATTATTCATCTAGCGTGCATGGATAATTTTCCAATGCATTTATCTCAGACCTTTAAGTGACCACTTGGAAAGCTAACCATGCAGAGACATAAAAACATCCCTTCCTCCTGCAAACAAGGCTGTGATGGAATGATCTGTTTTTCTAGTTCTTTTTTTCTTCAGCATCTCTGGATGATGTACTATGTTTACACTTTTAGTCCTGTGTCAAGTCTGTCTCACCCAGCCTCTGCATGCTTTCCCCCCCCTCAGGTGTTCTTGCTCTACAATTTCCAAGTGACCGAAATGTCAAAGCTGAAGGTCACAGAGACTTCTCCTTGATTATGAAAAGCTTTAACGACACCTGGGAGAGAGGACTAAAAGGGATGGCTTGCAGTAAAATATAAGTGATGGGACTCTAAAGGCTAATGCCTTCGGTCACATATGTGATTTTAAGTTTACTTCCTGTATCCGAGTTCTCCAACCCACGTCTGCATTTCCTCTTCCATGCATTGACATTGCATTCAGAACTTTTCAATTTATAAAAAACATTTGAGAGTGAAGTAACTTGTGTGAAGAAACGACTCACTCCTAGGCGAACAATCCTAAAGGATTCCTGATTAAATAAATCATAATTTGGAACCAATCCTTAAAAATAAAGTTTTGTAGGTTTCCAGCATGCACAATGCATATACGTAACAGATAGAAAAGTAGATTTTAGTCACGTCATTGTCATATCAATTATTGTCTGCTATTACTTCCCAGAACAATTTTTCACAATTTTTTCCTGGAAGTGACTATTTGTTTCCCTCTTGAGTTGCTTATTTGATTCTTTAAGGCTGATCGCACGAGGAGTCACCAGATTACAGTATGTCACTTCTCAGACGTTCCAAGGCTAGATGAGTGCCAATTCAGCATATTCAATCAGAGAAAACAAGCTCA
The DNA here is from genome assembly GCA_037043235.1 of Rhodeus uyekii. Lineage (NCBI taxonomy): Eukaryota > Metazoa > Chordata > Actinopteri > Cypriniformes > Acheilognathidae > Rhodeus > Rhodeus uyekii. The sequence goes on from JAWRVZ010000112.1 coordinate 2,112,273, forward strand.
GACAGACGCCAAGACACAGACAGAGGTAACACACTGAACTGAGTGGGAGAAAAGCAACTTACAAAATGCCTGTTTTCATCTGGCGTCTGTCAGTGTGGTGCAAATTGTCCTTTAGATTGATCATGATGTAGACATTGAAATATACATTGCTTGATTATTGTTTGACTTGGATCTCCACTTTTTCTCATTTTAACACCATGTATAGGTGTAGAGCACACAGTGTGATTAGATTTAGATTAGAATCTTATTAGAATCTTTATTCAAACTGTTTTAATAAAAATCAATTCATAATGAAGCAGTTAAAGTGTAATCAAATATTCAAATCAAGCCAGACCTATATAGGCCTATGCCTTTTATCTCCTCTCTAAAGCAGCTTAGAGTTCCCCTCAGTCTGCATCATGTTTATGTGCAGAGATATCAGTCAGTGTAAGAGCTTCCGTTACAGTATCACTGCACCAAGGCAACACATAATGCATGGGCTTAATGATCCTTAACAGAAAGCTTTCTGTTCTTTTGTTCATACATTATTGCATGTTATGGCTGAAATTAAGCATGATTGAGTTTGGTAAACGTAATGACTTCACCATATACTGCAACAGTTTGTGGAGTTTTTCTCATGTGTGTTTGAACTGTGTGTGTAATTAAGGCTAAGTATGTTCTGTTCATGTAGTTATGCTGCTAGCAGGGAATTAGTGAATTAGTGTATCTGACTGCTGGTTGAATAATTCTCCTCATAGTACATGTTTTAACCTAATTTCTGTTTAATCACATTTGCTTTAATGTCACAGTGTGATTCAGCTAGTCATGACTGTTCAACTTTTTAACATGTCATTCTAAAGTGGAAATTATGCTGAGGTTGTTATTTCTTATAACAAATTTTACTTAACATGCTATCTTACATTTATAAATGTGTGAAACCTGTTTTTTCAGCATTAGGATTAATTTGTTTAGGGATAAAACTTATGAGGAAATAAATGCACTACATAAATGACAAAATAAATTTTAATCACATTAAAGAGAGATGTGTATAATGTGTTGCAATCAGGGATGAAACAAGCAGTTTGTTGACTAAACTGTGGTGTATTTGGGTCGTGTGAGGCAGGAGCTTGTTTTGCTGAGTGACATTTTAGCTTTAATGGAGCCGTCGGCCTCTAGAGACATTCCTCTCTTGCCATTTCACAATATCGCTCTTACTCCAGAGGTAAAGATGCACTTAGGGCCGTGTATGTCTCTCACCTCTTTCTCACCTCTCAAAATCCTGATTATTGATCAGTGTATGGCAATGATGGGTCTACTGATGGGTCATAACCAAAAACATTGGCCCAAGGTCTGTTTGATAAGATCAAACATAGAGCAGAAACAAATACGTGTAATAAAGTACAATTATGAAAAGAAGTTATAAATTGTAAATTGTAATAAATCCTTCTCAAGTTATAAATTGTAGAAAGGTTTTGTTGGTGAAATTAAAAGCTGTACGTCCAGTCAATCTACTTTCTTGGTTTCTAAGGACATGAAATCATCTCAAACATTTGCATCTTGTTGGGTTTATTTAGTATAGTGGTCTCAGGGTTCTGAAGCTGTAGAAAAAACTACACAATGAATGGAGTATACAAACAAGACTTGTATTATGCATAGAAAACGAAACGCATATCAGCTAACTAGTAAGACTAAATAAACAAAAATCACATAAAACATTAAAGTTTACAATACAAGACAATACATTAAGAAGAACTCTTAAATACATGTGGAGTAATAAAGTAGAACTGAAACAGGAGTGATGAACTAATTAACAACCTAAGACACTAACTAGAGAACGGAAATTAAATTTCTTCTCAAAATACTATTGGGACCTAGGGTAAAATGGAGCTAAAAACACACCTTAAGACATTTCTTTGCCTTTCGCTACTCTCATGTCAATGTTTGTTTGCTGAAGAAAAAAAAACATGTATGTATTATAGATTTATGGAGCAACAGATTTTGTGTAGAAATAATTAATTACTTAATTTTTGCACATAACCTTGAGAGTTACCAGAGTGATAAAATTGCTAATCCCAATGTTTTATGTGAAACTTTTGAACTACCATTTGCCTTTTCCAGACTCTTCCAGAGAGTGTGGTCAGTGTTATGCTAATCCTTATATCAGATGGCCAGACAGCGTTCTGTCAACTAATTAGCATATGTCATTGCTAGACTGTTTTGTTCTTTGTGTTTGCAGTCATCTGAATATGACTGCTCATATTTGTATATGTATTTTGTGTTTGTGTGAGGTTTGAATGTTAGAGCACATATGCCACTGTCTTCTCCCCGTGATTATATTTGCTCCTACAAACACAAATTGGTGCCATTCAGCTCTTGCTGTAGAGCCACAGTCACCAGTGCCGGAGTGGCTACTAATTTACCTCCTCAAACATTGAGGAAAAGAGAGAAGCTCATGAATAAAGAGTAGGAAGGCAGATGAAATCGACTGGTACACCACCTAAATCTCATAAAAATCTGGACCACACAGCTCAAGCTTTTCTATGAATAAAACATGGAAGGGTCTTGGTCTGAAAATGGGAAATGTTAATCTTTATAGATAGTATTGTGGGCTCCATCATATCGGTCTCCAACTGGCATTAAATGTTTGGAAGAGAGGCAGAGACCTAGTGGAGGGGAAGAAAATTGCCAGCATGAGAAAATATGCAGCGTTCTGCGATGCTGTCTGTTTAACCTTGATTTACCACTAGGGCTGTTCTCAACATGGGATCAACTCGCAAAATAAACATATAGGAGGCAGCTTTTTCTTGAAAAACCCTAATGACTTATTGATGACTTTACGATTCATAAAACATAATGGACAAGTGAAAAACCCTGACATCACAATTGAAATTTGTACATGTGTACTAGCTTAGATCTATGTTAATGTATTACCAAAATGTTCAATAGCTACATGCATTTAAATTGTATTGTACTGTGCATTACAAAAAAGTTTTAATGACTCATCTTGGGCTCATGGGCATGTACAGATTTGCGTCCAATCAGATGCTCTCTGCAACAATGGTTTTTTATTATTATTATTATTTTTTTTAATTTTTTATATGAAGCAGGATTCCTGTGGCCACTTTAAAATATGATTTTTAGACCTAGAAGTCATTTAAATGAATTAAATATTTGAAATCCATTATCAATTTTAGGTAATGATTTAGATTATGACCCAGAAAGTACTGCGTAAGTACACCAAATTCACAGCGTAACTTTCAGTAATTATAGTGTTACTATAAAGAACTTACATGTAGGTATAAGGGAACAATATGTAACGATTTGGGAACAAAGAGGTGACAAAAAGGAAAATTACTGATAATTCTGTAAGTATTTTATAATTAAATGCCAACTATTCTAATAGAACATGATATGTTACTACTATGATATGTTACTACCCAACCTACTATGCTAAATTACAAATAATTTATACTGTAAGTATTTTATAATGAAGCTCTAACTGTTCTAATATTATGTGGTATGTATGGCCTAGGCCAGTGGTCCCCAACCTTTTTTGCGCCACGGACCGGAAAACGTTTGATAATTTTATTAAATTAAAATTACCAGCAATACTCCGCTGAACTTCTGACGGGGAAGCGAAACACACCTCCTCACCGCCAAAGCTACAGTGCCACAGCCTTTTAGTACTACTTTTTCCACATACGTTTTTGTATAATGCATGTAGAAGGAAAGTGGTCATATTCAGACGCTGCTTGACTCATGGAAGTCTGTAAATTAAATGAAATTATCAAATTTAAACAGTGAAAGTATTACGCTTTTCTTGTGGGGTCAACAGGTTTTTCAGGGGTTTGCCATCTTTGTGGGTAAGTTCGATTCTTCCACAGATCGCACACCTGACACACACATCTGTACAGTCTAATCCTTGTAGTAGAACCTGACTTATCCAGTCTTCTCTTCCGTCATTCTCTGAGTGTATGTGTAGATTGATATTTTTGGTCAGTGACCACATGAAGAGCCTTCTTCAGGACCTAGAAGTGTCTTCTGCTTACGTGGATCCAAGTAAGTCCTCCTTGACACTTATTGAAACTGGCAGTCTTCAGAGATTGTGCATCTGGTTCTCCTCCACACACAGTGCTTCCCAATTATGGGAGGGAATCAATTTGCAATTTTATTTGCTTGACCTCTGCAGATGTGGACAGATATGTCAGGCATGAATAAATTGCTTTTTTCCTTTGTCTAGGATCCTTATATCCGTGCCAAAGTGGATGATATCGTTTTCCTGGCAAGGGTAAATTAATTTTCATTAGATGGAAAGGCTTGTGTTGTGTATCTCTAATTAGCATATCTGCATAAGTATGGCCTCTTAAAATGCAGTCGTGGAAAGTTACACCTCGGTCTGAAATCCATTCAGGATTCAGTTTCTCTCCTGTGCATTTAGATGTGTGCTTTTTCCACCTTTTATTACCCAGAAGGGAATAAAGCACAGGTTCAAACTCTTAACAAGGAAATTAATAGATTGGCTCAGAGTCTTATTGGGTAAGAAAAGTGTCCAGGGAAGTAGTTGAGATTATATCCTTTCTAACCCCAATGGCTTTGCTTATCGCCTGCTGTTACAGAGGAGATTATGGCTATGCTTGTGTGTGTGTGTGTCAGAAATGCAAGCAACAGGAAATACAACATATCAGTGTTGGGCAGTTGTGTCGCTTCAAGGAGCAAAGCTATTAGTTTAGCTACATTTCTCAGTAGGCTGATGAGTTGGAACAGTTTGTATTTCATTATTTATTTTAAAAATCAAGTGCTTTTTAGAGTTGGATCTTTTCATCAGACGGCTGAAGCTAGATAACTGAACATATTTTGAAAGTCAATAAAATAGTAACAGGATACTTTAGCAAACAGAAAACAGAATGATCACTAGATGAAGTGGAATATTTCCCTTCAGTCAATTGAAAACACATGCTACTGATATCCAATTATAAAAAAAAAAGTTAAGATTTGATGTAGAACTCATTTACAACAAAATATATATTTTGCTGCACTTGTATAATAGCTGTGTTCATAACTACTACATGCCATTGTATTCTCTGTACAGTTCTGTAATATATGGAATTTACATACATTCATATGTATATACACAAACATACATACAATGTAGACACATATTTTCAACAAACATATCACAAACATTATAGATATCGTCACTTTTGATCAATGAGCATCTTTTTACTGCTATTGATTTCTGTAAAAAAAATCTACTGTAGTTATTTTGGTGGAGCTTGCTGAAAACTGGCTTTAATTTAATAAAGAGCAATATCAGCATGTTCTATTATTATAATTATTTTTTTTTTTTTTTTTTACAATTTGCAGTTAGTGAACATGCATATAAAAGCCTCTCCCAGCTTGAAAGATAATTATGGATATGGACCATGGGAACAATGTATGTGTGATGAATGTTGGGTAATGACATGAATTCCCGGTAATGACATGATATGATGCTATAAATCCTCCCAGTTTCTCAGAAAGTTATAGTGAATTATATATTGGCACTTATATGTGACGTGAGTTACAGTGTATCAACATGGACAGTGCATCATGTGGCTTGTGAAATTGCCTGTCAGCCGTACTAGCATGTGATGAAATAACTACAGTCCTTGCTATCATTGGCCAAAATGTGGGCAAATTTGGTCATCGATAAACACTCGGATGTCCAATTTAAAATAAATTAAACAAACAACAACAATTTGTCAGACCAACGTATGGACAAGCTAAAAAGGTTTTTGAGGAAATGCCAAAAGTATCAGCCAAAAAAATTTATGGGTGTATTTATAATTTCTACATGGAAAAAAAACTAGATGTGTGAACTAAATGTAAGACCTTTAGATGTGGTTTTAAAACATTTAATGTGTTTATTTATTTATTTTCCTTTGGAAGCTGTCTGACAGTGACAATGGTAAGGGTCTGGAGCAGGCGAATGACTCATCGTCGCCATGGTGAGGAGCTTAATAAGTCTGCAAGTGGCATTAGTGTGACATACAACTCAAATCACATCTCTTTCTCTGTTGTGTGTGTGTGTGTGTGTTTTTCTGTTAAAAATGTGAGCTTTTGCCGATCTTAACAGGTTTGTGTCATGACACAGCTAGTGGTCCATTCTTCTGCACAGATTTGACAGGGCAATCAGTTCGGAGTCACTAGAAGTAATAATGAAGGGCTTTTTGATGGCAAGAACCCCAAATGTGCTGCCTTTGCTAGGGACCCACTTCCTTTGAAGGCAGCTATATTTTAAAGTTGGAATAAAATGGAAATACACTTCTTTTCATCTATTTTCTAAGTGCATCTTAATGATATTTTTGTGAGAGTTCATATGCACATGGTTATTTTTTAACTCTTTTCATTTATTTAACTATTTTTTGGACCTTGCAGTTATAGTCTTCTGGTGAAATTACAGATTTATTCGACTGAATTCGAATGATGTTGCTGCTTTTGGCAAAATCGATTGCGATTGTAAATTACAAGGAACATGTAACAAGCAAAAAGGAACATTTAAAAAATTTACAATGTCTAGAAAATATTTTGTCATCCTCCCTGGCATTTAATCATGCATGCCTGGAATTCATCTAGCCCTCATCACCAGCACTTTAAAGAGCACACACACACTCACACTGGCTATGTACAAATTCTCAACAATATTGGAAGGAATGCATGTACAAATCCAATATCCCTCCCTGTCTCCTGAGATACCTTCATCTTATATATTGACAGCATAGACACATCCGTCTCTGTCTTTGATGTCCCACAATTCTAATTGTTTTGACCAACCATTTTCAAATTTTGATATTGTTTTTGGTGAAAAATTACTATTGTAGTAATATTCACTTATACTCAAGATAAAGACTCAAAGTTTTACTTCAGTTGACAAATGTATTTTTATACCTACTTTTAGATGTATAAACTTAATATAAATGCAATAAGAAGCATAAAATCGTGACTATTTATATTAAAATAATTGTGATTTAACCTCATACAGAAATTGTATTAGATTTTGATTGTGTATAATAAAATCTAATAAAATAAAGATATTAATAGTTATTGTAGTGTTTGGTTTTTAAAGGTTTTTGGCAATTATTTTTCTCTGAAGCTTTTAGCAATTTGAAAACCATTGTGGTACTATTACTCTATCTATATTAGATTTTGGTCTCCCTGGAGTCGCTGGTGTACCACACCCCTCCCCTCTCAATGCTGCTTCCTGTCATCTGCAGGCAGCAATCGTTTTCATTAGCACAATTGCACAACAGGCAGTGACATTAAGCAGTGTCCGGATCTCATCTGTGCCGTCTATGAGGGGAAGTAGCCAGTCAATGAGAGCTGATTGAATTGGGCTAAAATGGGAAATTAATCCTAATTTACTCTCTTTTTGGGCCGCACATGCAGGTCTTCAGCAAGACAAATGAGGCTTAGGCAGTGTGTAGGACCCCAGAGCTTCCAGTTAGGAACTACTCTGTTCCCGGAAAAGCTTAGCAGAGACTCTTCAGGAATAGCTCCAACAGCCTTCTGTAGAAGAGCTCTGTGTTTGACATGATTGGACATGTTACTAAAATATTTAAACAACTGAGTGCAAGATCAGCTAGTGAACTGTGGTGTTTTTTTTCCCTTTTTTCTTTCCTTACTAAAAGGGATTTAAACGAGCTTGCGTTTTTTCACGTTTAGACCTGTAATTTACGCAAGTGCAAACATCAGTTTTGCGCTCGTTTTATTTTGGCATGGATTTACCTCCAATCCCTCCTCTACACAAAAAACCCAGAAGATTTTATATACTTATAAATTACGTTTTAATCTTAAATTTAATCCTTTCTTTACAATCACACGATGACACTGGTGTGATTAGAACGTTCAGTGTGAAGTTGGCTGGCGCTGATCCAGAGACCTACACGCTCAGAGCAGGTCATGTATCAACAATTCAGTGTTTTCAACCACGTACCTTTATTGTAGGTTTCAGATGTTTAAATACTCATAAGTACTTGCAAAAAAATTCATTTATAGTTTGAAAAATACACAATATATAAGTGGAAATAACAATCCGTTCAATTGCCAATGCAATTGCTGTAGGATGGGAGTGATGTGTGCAGAGTTTTTAATCAGTTGAAGGTGATTAATGGTTTTAGTATGCCGTAGAACAAAGAGTTACAAAAGTCCAAGAGTCAGAGCATGGCTTTCCATTAGCTCGGGGAGAAAAGGAAGGGATGCACGAGGCTGCCATTTTATGGCTCGTGGGGAAGTGGCCATAAAGTGACCATTTCAGATGGCCAAGGGGCGGTATTCTAATGAAGGTATTCCTCATAGCGACCCCTAGAGGATGCAGTGCTGACTTTTCCATGACTTTTTTCAGTATTCATTTAAAGGCCATCAGGCTGTAATGTAAGGGAGAGGAAAAACAGAATTGGGCTTAACAGAAAGATAACTTTGAGCAACATCGGCACAACTGTGGAAATTAAGACTACAGCAGTGAATAATGACCCAGAGGAAGCATGTAGAGTAAAAATAAAAGTGGACCAAGGACGGATCCTTGAGGTACTCCATTGGAAATACTGACAGAATTAGATTTGAGTGTATTAATGCTAATGAACTGTTCCCTGTCTGAGAGACTAGAGCCACTGAAAGACCGTTCCAGTAACACCAATTGCAGTTAGATGAGATAGGACTACAGAATTGCAAACAGTATCAAAATCTGAGCCCAATTCCAAAACGATCAGAAGGCTAAGGGCACCAGTCAAGGAGTAGATCATTCTCTACTCGACTGAAAGGGCTCATGCAGGTTATTTTTGTCCAAATGGGAGTGTAGTTGTGTGGCCAACCACCTTTTCTTAGACTTTAGACAAAAAGGGGAGGTTGAAAAGTTGTTCTAAAGTTACTGAAAATTGTGTTGGCAAGTCCAGGTTTTTTGAGTTCCAGGGTAACCACTGCTATTTTGGGATTTTATGAGGCATCTATTTATCATGTGGGGAATAGGTATAATGAGAGAAGGCAGAAAGTTTTTGAGCAGGTGTGTATTGGTATATTGTTACCTTCAGTCCTGCCCTTGTTAATTGTGCACTTCCTGTCTGTAGTGTCCTTTTGTCACTTCCTGTCTCTCTCTCTCTCTCTCTCTCTCTCTCTCTCTCTCTCTCTCTCTCTCTCTTTCTCCCTCTCTCTCTCTCTCTTTCTGTCCTCTCCTAGTTTCCAGGTATTTCTTGGTTTTGCACAAGAAGTGCCAATTCTGTTTATATTTGAAGTGTTCTGTGTTTTCACGTTTTTTATTTAATTTTGTAAAAGTGTATCAGCATTGGATCCTATGTCTCATGCTTTCCGCATCGCAGACCGTAACATATACGGGATCAAGCTGACCGAATGATGAGTTAGATTTAATAATCAGCTGTTCAACCACAGAAGTTTGAGAACATGTGGACTAACTGGGAAGTAGAGGGTTCTGGATTCAATAGATCTTCTGGAGGAGATTTGGAGAAAGAATGATAGATATTGTCAATTTTATTTATGAAAAATATTTAGAATTTTTTTACATAATTCATTGCACTTTTCACAACACTGAAAGCACGTTACATGGAAGGGGAATCTCATCATAGGCTAGTAAAAGCAATAATAGACGGAGATGGTTGTTTTAGAAGTTTGTTGATCTCAAAGAATAAGGTCCTGGTTTTAAACTTTGCATTTTTTAATTAACATGGAAAGGTACGATACACAGTGTTATGCATTTTTTTTTTTTTTATACTGCAACATGAAGTCTGAGTAGGAAGAAGAATGCACAAGACAAGTTTTCTTGCTGAGTCATTCAAGTCTCCAAACTTTAGCTTTCGTTACTCTGAGCTGAACCAAGAGGAAGAATGAACACAGGAGACAGTTCTGATCTTTAATGGGGCCAGAGTGAATCAGTAACAGTAGTGAAATAAGCTTTTCTCCTAGGGTCCTTTCCCCAAATGACACACTTCTTTTGCACTTGTGATTTATAATGGCCACCGCTTGCACATGGTTGTTAAGTCCATGAGACCACAGGGTGGCCGATTTTTCAGTTTAGGCTTCAGAAGGGTGCTTGCGAATGCCCCCTCAGCAGTTGATTATGCGCCCTCGATGTGAGCCCGATCTGAAGCGAGCTCTGCAGCAGATTTCTTCCAGAAAGTTAAAGCGTGGTTATGTAAGTGCCATATGAGCCTAAGAGACTCCAGAGAAAGTGTTTAAGTATCAGTGGTGTTTACCTCGCAAAGGACAAAAACAATTCTTCTCAGTTTTACAACTGCTCAGTGTAAATGTTTTTTCCCCAAGATAAAGTAAACAATTGTTAATAATGCAACAAATAAATTAAGAGTTTCAATAACATCCTTATGTCATTTTTAGACCATATGCCTTTCTTTCTTTGTGAACACGATTGTCTGATCAATCATTTAGTCCATTTCCCCAAATAGTTCAATATCGATATTAGCAGGGAAGGCAAAGTATTATTGAAACATGGTAGTGTCATTGTCTTTTGAACAATGATTCATCAAAAAATACTTTTTTTTGTCTTTTAAATTATAATCATGCAGGTTTAGAAAAGTGTGTATGCTGCTTTATTCAGTTATTTATTCAGATTAATCTATAATTTGATGAGTGTGACACTATATGGCTCACTTTGCAATAATATTGCTGTTCCTATGATGCAATCCCTATGTACAGGTGATGGAAACCCAAAGTCTCCAAAAATAAGATTGTTTGAATAGAAACCAAAACTGACCGCACATTTCTCGTTGAATACAAATTCTAGGCAAATCAAGTTTGCAGAAGATCCTATTGTATGTTCCATTCTCCATATGTACAGTAATGCAGTACACTGAAAGTCTGGGATGCAGTGATTGAATGGGATATGATGGAGAGAGCTTTAGGGACTACTGCAGAGACAGCCTCCGCACTGCAGTACAGCCCGAGCGAGAGACACACAGAGAGAGAAATGAATAATAAAGGAGAAGTGATTCATTGGGCGCTTGTTATTAAAGTTTCTGTTTGAAGTGAGCGGGAATAGCCCTTAGCTGGCTGTGTGTGTGTGTGTGCATACTCTGGTTCTGGTGATGGAGAAAGGATCCTGCTTTGAAGACCTTGATGGCAGGCTGACATTTCTTATCTTTTTATAAACAAACCAGAGAACATTTGTAGCACTCAAGAGGGCTTTTCTCACTGTGCTTAACCCTAGGTTATCGTCATCCTAAACCCTGCTTTTAATCCTGGGTAGAGGAACATTTCACACTTTTCATTTAGAAGCGGGGTTAGCACTGCTTTATACTCAGGGTTACAAAGCTCTGCTTCAGTATTAGATATGTGAAACAAAGTGCCATTAGAAATCTATGGCTAGGTCCTGATTGTAGTGGGGCTCCTAAGTTATCAAGGGTTGGGTTTAAGCAGTCAACATCCAATCACGTAGCTTTAGGGCAAATATAAAGGGGGCAACTAAGGTATCGCTCGTGCGTCACTGCTGGTGGACCGCCCCCTTCCGGTGTCCCTTCCGTTTCGTGGGTAAGTGGTTGGGTTGAAGTACTAGTAAATGCATCGGTGTTTATATTTAGTTGATCTTTGTGTCTAGAGCGCCTCGATTCAAATCTGAGTTTTTGGTTGGCGGCTGCCTACCCCTTATCAACGCGTGTTCAGTTTGTCCTGTTGTATTGGCCGTGCGTACATGTCCTCGCGCTGTATTTGGCGAAAATGGTGTGACTGCGCGTGATATCAACAATATACAGGTATGTGAATTCGCCGCTGTTCGCGCAGGTTTTATTTTATTACTGTGATAACATGTTGTTTTAAAAAATCATTTTAGGAGGAATGATCGGGCGCCAGCTTGTTGCTGGTTAGATACAACCAACGTATAAGAGGAAGAATCTACAGAGCCTGCAGGGCGATATATTGACACTGCTGTTTTCTTTACGTTGTTTCCTCCACACTGTTTCTTCTATACCATTCCTTCCGTACTGATTTTCCCGAACATCAATCCTCTCAGCGAGCAATCGCCGTGCGTTGCTTCCCCGGAGATTTTGTTCCTTTAGTAATTAATGTTTTTTTTGGTTTTGTTATTTAGTTTCATTTTGTGTGGATTTCTTTAGTTTATTTAATTCGTTTTCTGTCTTGAACTTGCTTATTTCGTTTGCTGATAATTCATTCAGCGTTTGTTTAATTTATTGTTTATTTCTTTTTGACCTCTGGTGTTATATTATTTATTTCGTTTGTTGATAATTCTTCCAGTGTTTTGCTTTCGTTTAGTTTATTGTTTTTTTCTTTGTTATCCCTGGTTGTTTTGATTCATTCATTACATTGTCTTGTAGTTTTTTTCGTTTTATTTATTATATATATCTTGTTTCATTCCTGTCTGTGCTTACTATTTGTTGTCTTATTGTGTGAATATGTACTCTTGATTTCATTTAAGTATTGTGGAACATATAATTTTGTAATTGAGTTAAACCATTAATTTTCCCTTTTTTTGTTATAGGAACTGAGGCTTCGAGGCAGGCCTTTAGTGGATTCTCGTGTGCGGTGGTGGGCCTTTGTCACAGTGTGTGAGTGTGTTTGTGTGTTCCTGTGTGAGATTACCCTTGTGTGCAGTGAGATCTTGCACTTGGTGGTAAGAGTTCTCCTTTTCGTAGAGACTTTGTGCTCTTTAGTTACCTGTTATAGGTAAGCCTCAGTTCCTGTGGGTAATCTGATGTAGGGCTGATAGCCAAGTCATTCTAACTTATTTTTAAGAGTTTCTATTCGTCAATAAAATTTGTATTTTTCTATATCCACGTCTCTGGTCCTCTTTCAAAACCACGGACCTGTGTCCAAGAAATATTCCCTTTAACAAGGGTGGCGTAGTCAGCTGTTATTCCAAGCGGTATCTTTATCAGTTTCGAGGTCCCGCTACATTCTGGCGTAGTCGGCAGGAGTTTGCGTTTTCCCTCTATGGGCCGAGACGTGGATGTATATGTTCTGAGAATGACTTGCGCTTAAGCCTTGTTGTTGTTTGTTTCTTTTGTTTAGTTAATTTGGTAAGAAACAGCAGTGTCATTTTTTTCTTCTGTGGAACATTCTAGTAGCTATTTCCTGTATCTCTCCATTTTGTGTTGGTACATTAGCTGATTCTATATAAAAAAAAAAGTAACTAAGAGAATAGAAAAATGGAAGACGAATTGCGGGAATTAAGAGATCTTGTCGCTCAGTTAAGGGCAGACAATGAAATGTTGCGTCAGGAGCAGAGTCGTGCTGTTCCTTCTAGTCCAATACCAGGCCCTTCTAGAGAAATTCCAGGGCCCTCCACTGATTCGTCAGTGGGAGCTAGAGCCACTTTAACTGAACGACTTGTGTTTATTCCAAGGGATCGAAAATGTCCAACATTTGATGGTAGGTCAGGTATTGGTATAAATGAGTGGATAGATGAAGCAAAAGCTTGTATAAGAACACGTCATCTGTCAGTGGCAGATCAGGCTTTTTTTCTCTTTGACCATTTAGGAGGGGAAGCGCGTGAGGAAGTTCGGTACCGTCCTGCTTCTGACCGTGGTGACCCAGATAAGATATTTTCTATCTTACAAGAGTTATATGGATGTTCTCAATCTTATGTTGCCCTGCAGGAAGCCTTTTTCTCTAGGAAACAGCGGGAAGGGGAAACGTTGTTGGAGTTTTCCCTGGCCCTGATGAGCCTGCTGGAGAAAATTAGGCAGAAATCCCCTACTGCGATGCCAAATGCAGAGACTCTATTAAGGGATCAGTTTGTAGAGTATGTGTGTGATACTTCCCTTCGTCGTGAGCTGAAACAGTTAGTTCGCCGTCAACCTTATTCCACATTATTAGAGGTGCGGGGTGAAGCTATTAGATGGGAGCGGGAGGGAGTACCGGGTGGAGCACGGGGTAGAAGCTTTTCTGTCCCTTTGTCCCATGGGTTTCAATATGAAGTGCAGGGGGGTCGTAGGCCACCGGAGGAGTCTGAAATGGGTGAGCTTAGGGAAATGCTAAAAGCTCAGCAGGAGCAGTTAAATCAGCTCACGCAGAGTATTGCCCGGTTACAGGGCCCCCATTCTCGCCCTCGTACTCAATCGTTCCGAAGTGCGCCTGTGATTTGTAGGCGGTGCCAAAAACCAGGTCATTTTGCACGAGAATGTGATGGGGAACGCGTCACGCTCCAGCCACCGTTGCGTCCTTATGTCGATCGAGATGTTGACGGGGGTAGGCCGCAACGACCCAATAATGCGTCGGAAAACTAGTTCCCGCCATGCTGGAGGGCCACAGCTTGGCTGGGGAAGGTACTGGCTCAGACGGTAAAAGGTCCAGTGCAGTTCCAAGTTTAATGTCTTCTTGTCCACACTTAGACGTTTTTATTGGTGGAGTGACTGTTCCCTGTCTAATTGATACCGGGTCAATGGTGTCAACCATTACGGAAAGTTGTTTTATGGAGTATTTTGAGCCCTGGGGCCAAGAGCGTTTAAGATCGTGTTCGTGGTTACAGTTGCGGGCGGCAAATGGGCTCTCAATTCCATATATTGGTTATATGGAGTTGGATGTTGAGCTCTGTGGTAGGATAGTGCCGCGATGCGGGGTGCTGGTGGTCAAGGATCCTCCTGGTGGCTTGCGTTCCCAAGTCCCTGGTGTGTTGGGGATGAATGTTATCGGGCGATGCTACCAGGAGCTCTTTGGCCAGCATGGCCTTGCTTTATTTGAGTTTCCCCCTGTACGTAGTGCACCACTTCCAATTTTTCAAGCCCTACAACATTGCCATCATGGTAGCGAGCAGCCTCCTCTTGAGCATTCTACTAAAGTAAGGGTGCGCGGTCCACGGGCATGTCGCGTCACGAGCGGTACCATTAAGCTGGTTGCAGCTACTTGTGCAGAACAGTTAGTAGGTAGTACAGTCCTGTTTGAGCCCACAGAGTCGGGATTACCTGAGGGGTTGTTAGCCTCCCCCTCTCTTGTGCGAGTGACTGGAGGGTCAGTTTATGTGCCAGTGGTCAACGTTGGGACATCTGATGTGTTACTCTTCCCACGCCGAACACTAGGTACCCTAGTTAAGGTGCAGGTTGTCAGTTTGCCCACAGGGGTTACGGAAGTTAGACCCCCTGTAGTAATTACTACTTCACAAGCCACCGTAGCAGCTCCCTCTAATGTCCCAGGACAGATAGCAGCAATTGATCTGAGTGCATTGCCAGAATCAGAACAGTGCAAGGTTAGGGCTTTGCTTATGCAGTATCAAACTGTGTTCTCCGAACATGAGGGTGATCTGGGATGCACAAGTCTCCTCTCTCATGATATCCCATTGCTAGATGACATCCCAGTGCGGCAGAGACATCGTCGTGTACCTCCTTCTGAGTATGAAGTTGTTAGGGCTCATATTAATCAGCTGCTGGAGTCTCAGGTAATTAGAGAGAGTTGTAGCCCTTATGCCTCCCCAATTGTGCTGGTTAAAAAGAAGGACGGTAGCCTGCGCTTGTGTGTCGACTACCGACAGCTGAATGCTAAGACCAGACGAGATGCATTCCCCTTGCCTAGGATTGAGGAGTCGCTGGATGCGTTGACAGGGGCCTGTTGGTTTTCTACTATGGATCTAGCTAGTGGTTATAACCAGGTTCCTGTCACCGAAAAGGACAAGTTAAAAACTGCATTTTGCACCCCATTTGGTTTATTCGAATGGAATCGAATGCCATTTGGGTTGTGCAATGCTCCCTCAACCTTTCAGCGACTCATGGAGAGATTATTCGGTGATCAACAGTGCCAGTCATTACTCCTGTATCTAGACGACATTGTTGTGTTCTCCACCTCCATTGTTCAACATCTTGAGAGGTTGGAGATCGTTTTGGGTCGTCTGGAACGGGAAGGGTTGAAGGCTAGGCTGGAAAAGTGTGCTTTTCTCCAACAAGAGGTGAAATACCTGGGTCATATCATTTCTGCTAGGGGAGTAGCAACTGACCCTAGTAAGATTGAGGCGGTTACTAAGTGGCCCTGTCCCTCTGGTGTTACGGAATTACGATCCTTCCTGGGGTTTGCCAGTTACTATAGACGGTTTGTGGAGGGGTTTGCCAAGTTGGCTGCCCCTCTACATAAGTTGGTAGGTGAATTTGCTGGTGTCAAGGGCAAACGGTCAAATAAGAACTTTGCTAATGCCTGGGATGAAAGATGTCAGGGAAGCTTTGAGGGGTTAAAAGAGAAACTTTCTACTGCCCCTGTACTGGTGTATGCAGATTTTTCTAAGCCTTTTATCCTGGAGGTGGATGCTAGTTACCAAGGCCTTGGGGCAGTCCTTTCCCAGGAATATGAAGGTAAGGTAAGACCAGTGGCATATGCCAGCCGGAGTCTAAGGCCCACTGAGCGCAACATGTCCAACTACAGTTCTATGAAGTTGGAGTTTGTGGCGCTCAAGTGGGCCATGACTGAGAAATTCCGAGAGTACTTGTTGGGTAACAAGTGTGTGGTATTCACGGATAATAACCCCCTTAGCCATCTGACTTCTGCAAAGTTAGGGGCAACCGAGCAACGCTGGGCCTCTCAGTTGGCGGCCTTTGACTTTGAGATTAAATATCGTTCAGGTAAGAGCAATAAGAACGCAGATGCATTGTCACGGCAGACTTGCCTGGAACAAAGTGGGTTGGATAGGTTGGTCCCAGGTACCGCGATTCCTGAGTCCTTGCGGCAGCTAACTGAGTCTGGTTCTATCGAGACGGCGACCCAATGTGTAGTCTCCACTCTACCTGGTTATTCAGCTAGTGAGTTGGGTTTGCTGCAAGCAGCTGATCCGGTCATTCAGGAAGTGCAGCGATTCTGGGTCCGAGGTATTCGCCCTGGTCCTGATGAACGACGGCAACTGACTAAGGCAGCGTTAACACTGCTTCGTCAGTGGGACCGGTTATGTGAGCACGAGGGTGTGCTCTATCGCCGGGTCCACTGCCCAAACGGTAAGGAGGAGGTGTTACAGTTAGTATTGCCCACTGCCTTGAGGCCAGAGGTGTTAGGACAATTGCACCAGCAACATGGACATCAGGGTAGGGAGCGTACAACTGAGTTGGTGCGGCAGAGGTGTTATTGGCCGGGATTATCCTCAGACGTGGCACGCTGGTGTCAAGAGTGTGACCGGTGCCAGACAGCTAAGGACACTCAACCACTGGTCCAGGGATTTATGGGACGGCTGTTGTCATCTAGGCCAAATGATATTCTGGCGGTGGATTTTACAGTGTTAGAGCCCACAAGTTGTGGCATTGAAAACATCTTGGTGATGACTGATGTTTTCAGTAAATATACCCTGGCTGTCCCAACTAGGGATCAGCGAGCTGAAACTGTGGCTCAGGTCCTAGTCACCGAATGGTTCTATAGGTTTGGCGTTCCGGGTCGTCTCCATTCTGACCAGGGTCGGAATTTCGAGTCCATGCTGATACGCCAATTATGCGAGCTCTATGGGGTCGAGAAGTCTCGTACTACCCCGTACCATCCGGCCGGAAACGGCCAGTGCGAGCGTTTTAATCGCACGTTACACAGCTTGTTGCGCACTTTGCCAGTGTCCAGGAAACGAGATTGGGTAGCTTGTCTTCCCCAGGTAGTGTTCAGTTATAATAGCACCCCTCATCAGGCTACAGGCGAATCACCCCATTTTTTGATGTTCGGTCAGGAACCACGGTTGCCGGTCGATTTTCTATTGGGGAGAAACCCACAGCCAAGAGAGGGTAGCGTGCATGACTGGGTCTTGGAGCATCAAACGAGGTTACAGGTAGCCTTTGCAGGTGCCCGTGAAAGGTTACAGGTTATGGCAGATAGGCGTAAGGTCCTTCATGACAAGCATGTTCGAGATGAGCCACTGGTGGAGGGTCAGCTGGTGTACCTTCGTAATTATGGGGTAAGAGGTCGTCATAAAATCCAGGACCTGTGGAGCCCAGTGGTTTATCAAGTAATGAGGACGCCCCAGGAGGGTGGTGTGGTGTACACAATTGCGCCTGCAGATGACTTGACCAAGGTAAAGAATGTGCACCGTTCACTGATAAAGAGTCGTAGGCGTAAAGATGTTGTGGCTACAGACTCTGGTAGAGTTTTGCCTGACACAGAGATAGACGCCTCTTTATCTACTGAGGAAGAGGTAGATTTGCTAGCAGTGGTACAAGAGCGAGACCAACTTCAGGCTGATTTACAAATGAGGGTTCCGGTACGGGATGTGGAGCTGTGTCTTCCTGAAGGGATGAGCGCCATGGCACCAGTTCCAGGAAATGGACCTGGGTTGCTGGTCCCAGAAGGGGATGCAGCCCGTCCTCATGAGTACCCGCCGGATAGCCAGCTTGGTTCCGATGGGGTTGGTTTACGTAGGACACAACGTGCGACTGCGGGCTTGCATCCAAATCCTCATCATCTTCCCCGTCCCGTTGGAGCCTCTCTCCAACAAGTGAGTGGCATAACGGTAGGAATTTTTAGGCCATGGGATTAGGCTATGGTGGTTGAGCCGTGGGATCGGCGGGGCGCCGATCCAAGAGTTGGGGGTAGATTGTAGTGGGGCTCCTAAGTTATCAAGGGTTGGGCTTAAGCAGTCAACATCCAATCACGTAGCTTTAGGGCAAATATAAAGGGGGCAACTAAGGTATCGCTCGTGCGTCACTGCTGGTGGACCGCCCCCTTCCGGTGTCCCTTCCGTTTCGTGGGTAAGTGGTTGGGTTGAAGTACTAGTAAATGCATCGGTGTTTATATTTAGTTGATCTTTGTGTCTAGAGCGCCTCGATTCAAATCTGAGTTTTTGGTTGGCGGCTGCCTACCCCTTATCAACGCGTGTTCAGTTTGTCCTGTTGTATTGGCCGTGCGTACATGTCCTCGCGCTGTATTTGGCGAAAATGGTGTGACTGCGCGTGATATCAACAATATACAGGTATGTGAATTCGCCGCTGTTCGCGCAGGTTTTATTTTATTACTGTGATAACATGTTGTTTTAAAAAATCATTTTAGGAGGAATGATCGGGCGCCAGCTTGTTGCTGGTTAGATACAACCAACGTATAAGAGGAAGAATCTACAGAGCCTGCAGGGCGATATATTGACACTGCTGTTTTCTTTACGTTGTTTCCTCCACACTGTTTCTTCTATACCATTCCTTCCGTACTGATTTTCCCGAACATCAATCCTCTCAGCGAGCAATCGCCGTGCGTTGCTTCCCCGGAGATTTTGTTCCTTTAGTAATTAATGTTTTTTTTGGTTTTGTTATTTAGTTTCATTTTGTGTGGATTTCTTTAGTTTATTTAATTCGTTTTCTGTCTTGAACTTGCTTATTTCGTTTGCTGATAATTCATTCAGCGTTTGTTTAATTTATTGTTTATTTCTTTTTGACCTCTGGTGTTATATTATTTATTTCGTTTGTTGATAATTCTTCCAGTGTTTTGCTTTCGTTTAGTTTATTGTTTTTTTCTTTGTTATCCCTGGTTGTTTTGATTCATTCATTACATTGTCTTGTAGTTTTTTTCGTTTTATTTATTATATATATCTTGTTTCATTCCTGTCTGTGCTTACTATTTGTTGTCTTATTGTGTGAATATGTACTCTTGATTTCATTTAAGTATTGTGGAACATATAATTTTGTAATTGAGTTAAACCATTAATTTTCCCTTTTTTTGTTATAGGAACTGAGGCTTCGAGGCAGGCCTTTAGTGGATTCTCGTGTGCGGTGGTGGGCCTTTGTCACAGTGTGTGAGTGTGTTTGTGTGTTCCTGTGTGAGATTACCCTTGTGTGCAGTGAGATCTTGCACTTGGTGGTAAGAGTTCTCCTTTTCGTAGAGACTTTGTGCTCTTTAGTTACCTGTTATAGGTAAGCCTCAGTTCCTGTGGGTAATCTGATGTAGGGCTGATAGCCAAGTCATTCTAACTTATTTTTAAGAGTTTCTATTCGTCAATAAAATTTGTATTTTTCTATATCCACGTCTCTGGTCCTCTTTCAAAACCACGGACCTGTGTCCAAGAAATATTCCCTTTAACAAGGGTGGCGTAGTCAGCTGTTATTCCAAGCGGTATCTTTATCAGTTTCGAGGTCCCGCTACATTAGCAACACACAATCAATTGCAAAACTAATATTCACGTCCTTTAGACAGTCACAGAAACAGCAATTGAAGGGGAAAATGTCAAATGGTATTGTAAAACATGTAAATTGGAGTAAAGAAGAGACCTTTTCATTCATATCTTTATAGCCCGAAAAGTCCAAAACTTGATAGTAAAGTCTGTAATATATAATAAGAGGCTGCACGATACTAGAGCTTGTTTTCTCAGTTCTTGAGTAATGATTTAGCTAAAACATTAAATTAATGTCTGGAAACTACAATAAAGAGCAAAACATTTTTCCTATAGCCTAAATCAAGAATCTTCTGCTTTTTTCAGGATAAAGTATACTTTCTGTAACATTTGCATAACGAGTTGGCAAAACTGAAGAAAAATAGCAGCCATCCGTTATATAATCACACTTGCGTTAGTTGCGCCAATGTTGCTGATCAGAATTAAGGGATCACATTTTAGCTTGTTGGACTTCTCCATCTTTATCCAGAAAATCCATACTTTATCCAGATCCTTCATGTCTGGCTGTGTTCCACTATATTTATCCATCTTCCATTGACACTTGTTCAAAGGCAGTTGTGTAATCTGATCAAATAGCACGTTTTAGCAACATACAATACATATGGCTAATATTAACTTGTTAGAGTAGATGATTATGTTAGCCCAAATTTATTTATTTTATTTTGTTTGTTTTTTTATTGTTTATTTTACTTGCTAAATATTTCTTCATGCATGCATTTACTTTATTTAGTTTTATTTACGCATGAGATTTCCTTTAGTATTTTTTTTTTTTTTTTTTTTTTGTCTGCTACCTTTGATCTCTTTGCACATTGCTAGTGAAGCATTAGGGAGTGTGTGTATTCTTTATTAGATCTTTTTAATTTACAATTTTGGATGGCATAAACATTTATGTAGCTTATTTATAGATCTTTCTGCTCACTACGCAGGGATAGAACAGCATATTTTGCATCACAAGTTCGTCATTTGTTTATTGTCTGCCATTTTCTTGTATTGACATTGACCCTGAAACACGTTGTTCTAATAATTCTGCTGCAATGCCTGTATTAATTAACTTTATTAAACTGCTGTGCTTTGATGAAAGCGTCAGAGCAGTTTCTGCTTGGGAAAAGTGCTAGATGTAAACTCTATTACCAAGGGGAGGATCTAGTGCCCTACTCTATCAGAGCCAGAACCTTATCGATTGAGTCTGAAGAAGGCTTTGTATTCCCATGTCATTTTTTTTTCCATTTCAGAATCGAGCTCAGCGCGTGAAGGAGGGCCAATAACCAGGGGGTACTTGATATCTACGTCCTATAATTAAAGGATAGCATGAATCTGAGTGAAAAGGAGGAAAGCTTTTCCAAAGCTGTTGAGCAAGTTTTTTTTTATTATTATTTCTTTCTGTTCATGCCCCACTTATTCCATTCTTATCTTCTCTCTGAGGTTTTATATAAAATCTCCACCTGTTACCGACACCTGCTATGCAGTCTAGCAACTATTATTTTTTCCCCCAGAGCCTCTCCTCTGTAATAATAATAATAATAATAATAGCATGAGCATATCTTCCAAAAAAAAAGTATATTTGAAACATAAGAACATTTTGTGATCTGAATGAAAACTCTTTCATTCAAAAATGAACATTTTAAGTATGACTTAATACATATTTTGGGGGGACCCACTGTAAATATAATTATGGTTTATTTTATTTTGCACCATTTTTCCAAGCACACAAGACTGCACAAAACCTATATAAATGTTGCAGTAAAAAGCAACAAAGTTTTGTTTTGGATTCCTCTGTTTTTGAAATATCTGATTTTAATAAACACAGCAGGAGTGTCCAATTGCTATTTGAAAAATATTTATTCATTTATCTCATCTTCTGCCTCATTACAGCCCACATAGGAGCAGAGAGTGTGCATTCTCTTTTCTCATGTTTCTTGCTGACATTTTCTGAAATAATGTTTTTCACATTTCCATATTTCATCACTAATGAGAAGCATAGGAAGAACATATAATTTTGCTGAATTGTTATTGGTACTGTAGGCTATTTGTTACAGGTTTAATTAGATTTTTGTCTCACACACTGATGCTTTGCTTGACTAATTATCAGTGATAACAGCTGTATCTATATTCATATTTTATAGCCATTTATCAAAAAAAAACTATTTGCCATACACTCAAAAGTTCCACTTTTTTTAGAAGCATGTAAATTAATGTTGGACCCCAGTGAGTTTTACAGAGCTAGTGATTGTTGACGGCTTTCATTTTATTTTACCTTCTTTCAGAAAGATTACAGACAAGTCTAAGTAAAAACAATAAAATCAGATTATGTACATAAGAATTTGAACATAAAAGGTTAGGCGACATGCATGTCATTGTGTGGTGAGTTGGCTCACATGATTTGTTTCCCGCTTCAGAACTTTTATAAAGGGACCATAGTGAGCATTGATGCTACCCGGTTTTCACTGTGCATTTTTAGGGGAAATTTTTAGGAAACAAAAGTTTCAGTGCACTTGAAGGATTTTGCGATTGAGACTAAAGAGCTGATTGAGATGAACCCTTAGTCACAATGGTGTTGACCTAACTTACCCAGGTCCAAGAATTAAACGAGTAAACATTAATTGAGGGTGAGTTGTTTTTGGTTTCCAGCGCTTCCAGTGCTTTAGCTCCAGTTCCGACTAATGCCTTCCTAGTGTGAAGCTGAAAAGACACAGCTATTACCTGTGGATGAGAGTACCTGTGCCCCTGGAAAAGTAGAGAGATGTAAGATCATATAAAAGTGTGTGTGGTGGACCACCCCGCGACATGACAATATCCTGAAGGAGAACCCCCGAAAGAAGATGCCATGCGGAATGAGTCTTACAGCCAATGGTGAAGGCATACTGCGCATCTGATATTCCAAAGAAATTGCCTGCACAATTCAGTTACTAACTGTTTGTTTGTAACTGTTTGGCTGGGGATCCCTTCATGGGTCCCTTCAAAACTCACTGATATGACTTTCCCCACTGAGCAGACCTCTCAACATATATTCCCAGTGCTCTAAGCTCAGGGGGTAGATGTAGCTCAAGCCTGGGGTGGTATATCGAGCCCCCACCCTGAGAGACCAGATCCATCTGGAGTGGAACCTGTCACAAGGGACCTGCCAGGATAGAGGTTACATATGAGAACCATACTCAGGTCGGCCAGAATGGAGCCACTAAAAGGAGGCTGACTCTGTCCTGGCAGACCCTCATTAGAAATCTGGGAAGCAGAGCAATCAGGGGAAATGCATACAGGCACAGCCTCGGCCACGTCGTTACCATAGCAGAAAGCCCCAGAGGAGCGTGGTGTGACGGGGAACCACAGTGTACAGTGTGCGAAAAAAATCCACTTCTCTTGCGAAAAGATCCACTTCCACTGGGACGAACCTCTTCCATAGAAAGTCCATTGTCTCAGTGTGGAATCTCCATTCCTTGGGCCTCAGCCTCTTGCCCTAAGAGACAGTTTCTTTCATCATGATGGCTTGGCCTAACCTCACCCTGGACACCATAACTAGAAGCAATGCTTTCCTTTTGTTGTTGCATATAGGAGGAGATTGTGGATGTCTGGGTCTGCTCCCTGGCAGCGGGCATTACTTGAATGTGGCTAACTGCTTCTCCGCCTCCTGGACTCTCCTGATGACGGAACTGACTGTGTCTCTGAAGAGTCCAGAAGGCGAGAGCAGAACATCAAGGAGAAAGGACTTTTCCCAGATAAGTTCAGGCACAATTACATCTCTGCCGCTACCAGAGCTATGGAGTGACTGATGGCACAGACCACATCCTTGGTTACGCAGAAAGAAAAATCTACATCCTGATGTACTTCTGTAATATTGTTGGGCCATACCTCCTCACGCTCATCTAGGTCCTTAAGCAGGTTGGCCTGGCATGTCTGCATGATGGCCATAGCCATGCACGAGCCCTACCTGCCACCATATAAGCTCTGCCCATCAAAGACGTTGTCGTTGCGATGGTCTTGTGGGGCTATCAAGGAAAATGCCACACTGGGCGAGAGATAGCTCTCAAGAAGCTCTTCGCCCTGTGGAATCATCACATAACTGTTCTCCTTAACCCCCAGAATGTTGCTGTGGCTTAATTCAGAGGGGCTAGACAGGTGATTGGAGAACAATCGCTTCCACGACTTGGTCAACTCGTTGTGCAAGTCCGAAAAAATGTTGAGCTCTGACTTGGAAGATGTGAGTGTGATTGCAGGACGTGCTCATCAAGTTTGCTTTTCTTCCACACCTCCTGCCTCCCACAGAACCAGCTCATATTTAATTTGGCCACAGCACAGGTTACAACCTCCAAGAGCTCCTCATGAGATAGCATATTGTCACCTGTATTGATGCTGAGCACATCCATTACCTACCCACATTGGCCTATTTATTCTAGAGATGCATTTATTACCAACATGTATTACCAACATTTCAGATTTTCATCTGAAACAGTGATTTTCAGTTTCAAGCTGAAATGGGTTTGAAGTGCCATAATCAGTGACTGAAACGTTTAATTAGCACTTCTCTGGTGGCACACTGACATGACCGTGTTCAATGTTTACTTCATGCACACAATGTGGATTAGTGGAAAGCTTATCAATGATGCACAACAAGATTCTCTTACCCAGTTGTCCTCTTAATCCTCATTTATTCACAATTTAAAAAACAAACAAAACTAAAATAGTCAGTGAACAGGCTTAAATATAGCAAGTTGAAGCAAAATTCAACACCTCCTAATATAGTACGTACAAACAAGCAGTACTTAAAACTGAAAAGATATGTCAAAACAGTGACATAGGCCAGATCCTAAAACACACTTAGATGTGCATATCACAAACATATATTTCAATTCTACAGTATGTAGTTGCTTACAGAACTAAAACAGGCTCAGCACCCTCATACTTCCACACGCTACTTCAAATCTACAAACCAACCAGAAACCTTCGATCGATCAACGAGCGACGACTTGTAGCACTTTCACAGTCTCACTCTCAAATCACTCTCAAGAAGAATCACTCTCTTTTTCGTTCACCGCTTCTTCCTTCATCTGGAATGCAAAATGCTTGGCAATATTCAAAAGACTGCTAAAAACTCACCTTTTTCATGAGCACCTAACATGACACACAGACATACCACCTCAACAACATGTATAAAATATTTTTTTTTAAATTTTTTATTTTTTTACTACTTGTATGTATAATGTTTGAAACTTTGTATTGTTTTTAAACTTTTGCATCTTCAAGATTAATCACTTTCTGTATTCCTCAAATTGTAAGTCGCTTTAAATAAAAGCATCTGCTAAATAAATAAATTAAAAAATAATATT
The DNA here is from genome assembly GCA_037043235.1 of Rhodeus uyekii. Classification (NCBI taxonomy): domain Eukaryota; kingdom Metazoa; phylum Chordata; class Actinopteri; order Cypriniformes; family Acheilognathidae; genus Rhodeus; species Rhodeus uyekii. Next base: position 2,137,614 of record JAWRVZ010000112.1, read on the forward strand.
TTATTAAAATATTGGTAAAAAATAATATTTTTTAAAGTGAAGATGATACAATTTTCAGAGATAAACCAAACAATACAATAACTGTTTTGTTAGTATCTTTTTGTTGATCAAGCTGTCCATGGGCAGGGATGCGAATATGTGGAAGTAGAGTGTATTTATCAGAAAAGCCCCGCAGCTGCCAAAACACTAGCAAAATACTTAATGCAGCAGATTTTTGCTGAAATATAAGTGGAAAATTCACAGTCCATGCAATAGAGAAAGAGTAAACATGTTCTAATGCAATCTTGCACACTTTAGTTATAATAAGTACATATTTTAAAAGGTTATAATGTTTGAATTATGTTTTATTGATTTCTCCATTGGGTGATGCTGTTTTACTACTTAAAATGTGGGATAGTCAGTTGAGCAACAAGAAGATCGCAGCAATTTTGCCTTTATTTTGAATTTTGAACTTGTTTCAGGGTTAACAGAAATATCTTGAAAATTACTGGATTCTGTTATTTTATGTATTTTTTTTTTTTCACAGTTTGTCAAGGACAAGTCTCCACAGGAATGTCAGTCAGTTCTTTGTTATTTATATATACTACCGACATTATAGCAATACAAAGTTGGTTGAAATTCTTATTGACCTTTTTCCTTTTGATACAATAAATATATATTAAAAAAAAAACATGTATGTACTGTAATATGCAGAAAACCCCAAGAAGACAGTAATTTGGACGTCATGAGAAACAGGAAGAAAACATTTGCAAAAAGAGTGATTCAAATGGGTTTTAATCAAATCCTTCACTCAGTGTGTCCTTCAAGCCTGAATATATTTTGAAAATGTACAGATCTTATGCAAAAACCTTCAGCAGTAAAAGTAACAATGCATGTTTTACATTGTGTAGCAGAATTAATTTTTTTGAGTTGACAAGATGAAAAGATTTTTTATGAAAACCTGATCTACTTTTAGAATTTTTATCATAGATAATTCTTAAAAAAAAAGTAAAATAATTTTCTCGTCAACCAGGGTAGCTAGTATGCGAATAAACTATAAGCAAACAAACATTTTGCAGCAATGAAGAGATCAACAGATTATATACCTAGAGCAAGCTAAAAGGGTTTTGCTAGGTTAGTGGTGTCACATGTCCACTCAGTATTCTGCCCTGCTCTCAGTGTCAAATATCCATGCTCACCCACCAGCGTGTTGATTGGACACACTTGTTAATCATCTCATTGTTTGGATTTGTACAAAAGCGCAGCTCAGCCACTTTCCTTGTCTGATCTTCGTGTATGCTATATGGACCTACAGTGATGTAACACTTAAATGTTTCAAACCATGAAACGAATTTAAAGACAACACAAGTAAACACAAAATGCCATTTTAAATTAAGTTTTTTTACTGTCGGTATGATGTTCTTATTCTGAAATGCGGTGTTACTTTTATGCCAGATGTAATGGGACACACACCTTCCAAAAAGTTCAAATTTTGTCTCCTTAGTGCACAGAGTACTTTCCCAAAAATCTTGGGGATCATCAAGATGTTTTCTGGCAAAAATGAGCCAAGCCTTAATGTTCTTTTTGCTCAGCAGTTTTAGTCTTGGAACCATTTGACTTGGCCATTTTTGTTCAGGACATTGAATGTTGTTGTGGAGTCTTTTGTTATGATATTTTGCTGCGTTCTTGGAGTAATTTTGGTTGGCTGGCCACTTCTGGGAAGGTTCACTAAGTCCCCATTATTTATGTAACGCTTTTTACAGTAGAGATTGTTTCAAAGTAGCTTTACAGAGATAACAGGAAAACTATGCAAAAAAGTTTGTTTTGGCTATACAGCAGCTCTAGAAGAGCAGGACAATCAATAATATTGATGAGTGTTAAGTGTCCCCAACTCAGCAAGCCAGAGGTGACTGTGGCAAGGATCCAAAATCCAGCAGGTGACAGCATGAAGAACAGAATTGAGAAAAAAAAACCTTGGAAGAAACCGGGCTCAGTTGCTGGACGAGTTCTCCTCTGGCCAACAAGCAAACAGTGCATGCTTATGACATAGACATCTGTGATGGAATTGTATAGATTATGTTTTCTTTTATGCTTATCCATGATTATCTTTTGTTTCTTGACATTATTGATTATTCTGACATTAATTGTACTTTCTATTCTGTAAAATCTAGAATCTAAAACACAAATGGTGTGTAGGGAGCTACATATCACACTTATGTTCCTAATATGGAGAAGAAATTGCAACTGTTTTAGGAGCCTTTAGCCTTGAAGATTAGATATATAAATGCAAGAGGAACTCTCCCTTCTTTGTCACACTCTGCAGGGCAACTTTGGATGTCTGTATGACTGTTGATCTTTTCTCATGAGTAAATAAACCTTTATAAAGAAAATTGGGATATTTGTCTCTTATTCAGAATTGATAAAAGATTTTGCCACCACAATAACATTTCAGTTCAGAAGTCAAATTGAAATCGGGAACTTCAAAATATTTAATCCAGTTCCGTCTGATTGAAGATGGGATTCAAGAGGCCTTCACAGGGGAGGATCTAGTAGAGTCACAGTATCTGCTGACACTTCAGGGCTGTGTTATGCTCGTGTCGAGGTGCAAGTCCTTCGTCTGATCTGGATACGGCCTGGATACAGCTGACTATGGTAACCTCGGGATAAACAGGGACTAATATCAGTGTATATGCCGTTCTTCTTATGATGTTACAAGTACATCAGGTGTTATGGGAAGTGTTCCTGGTTCTGGCTGACCTAAATTATGTAGCCTAACAATCATTTAACATGATTTGAATAAAAAAAATGTGTAATGTATTATGTGTAGTTGAAGTGCCAGGTTGAAGAAATGTGTTTTTAGTCTAGATTTGTGTCTGCTTCCCAAACAATGCTAGGAGTTGTTCAATGTTCCAGAGTTTAGGTGCTAAATAGGAAAAAGATCTACTGCCAGCACTTGATTTTGATATTCTACTCGAGCTGCTGGGTTTTGGACCAGCTTGAGTTTGTTTACTAAGTATGCAGAGCAAACACAATCTAGCCTTGAGCTCATGAACGCATAAACAAACTCTTCCGTATTTGCAATTGAGAGCGTATGTCATAATTTAGATACATTTTTAAGATGGAAGAATGTGGTTTTACATATGCTAGAAATGTGGCTGCGGGGTCGAGGGACGTGAGAGCATCACAAGTGCCGGTGGTGTGAATAAGCGTCACCTGAGAGCCTTCGGTCTTGTATCTTGCGGAGGAGCGACGAGAGAGGACCAAGCAAGGGCTTTATGTTGTGTGCTTTTATTTGTGAGGGCAGCAGTCGTCCGTGAGGGGCTACACCCAGCATTTTTATTTTGTGTTTGTTTTGATTTCATATTAAAAGTTGTTTACCGTTTCCTGTTTCCTTCCCCGAACAAACAACTTTGCAACTGTAGCTTTTAAATGAAAGATTACCTTCAAAGAGCTCATGCAAGACTTGACAGAGAAGCCAACAAGTGTTAGACATTAGTCTAGGTCAGGGGTGGGCAAACTTTTTGTCTCGCGGGCCACATTGGTTTCTAAAATTTGTCAGAGGGGCCGTAGCCGTGGTGATGATGAGTGGGGGGCAATGGTGGACTTTACAGTGATGACTGTAGCGAGGGGGGCGTGGTTCAGCGAGGTCTGCAGCGGTAGAGAGTCGGGAGATGAGCCGTGCGTAAGAGAGAAGTGAAACGAAACCGAGAGAGAAACGAAACCGAGAGAAAGAGGCATGACTCACAGAGAGTGAAGCGTGAGCGCCGAACGCGCAGGTGTTGCACTTGTGAGCCTCGCGTTCTCTGCTTCCGTGGTGACTCGCGTCTCGCCAGGTGTTGTACGGAAATCTGACTCCCCGGACAAATCACACTCCCCTACGCGCACGCATTAATACGCGCTGCATTGAGATGAACGCACTTCCTTGAGCATATTCGCCTACAAACCGACTTGTAGGCTTGCATAAGCAGAAAATGAAATTATATTACAGTTATAATGAATTATAGTAGGCCTATTGGTTTACCAGGGGGAGTCAGATTTTCACAGAAGAAAAATACACCTTTGAAAATCTCACTCCCCTCACTAACTCTGGCTTAAAAGCTCACAGACTTAACATATTTATTTTATTATCTCATTATGGTATGGACATTCTTTGCTCAAAAGCATTTGGTTGTAACAATTATAGTATGGGTTTACCAGGGGGAGTCAGATTTTCACACCATATTTATCTTATTATATAATCATATGGTGAGTCTGTGAGCTTTTAAACCAGAGTTAGTGAGGGGAGTGAGATTTGTCCAAGGAGTCAGATTTCGGTACAACACCCCACTTCCCGGTTTACACACACATTATTGAATAAAAAGTTTGAATAAAAACATTACAACCTTATTTTTGTTACTTTCACTGTTTACTGACTTTACTGACTGTTAATGAGAGTAAAGATAGTTCTTAATATGCTACATGGTTGGCATAAAATTGTTTTATGTTTTTTGTGCTGTTAACTTTATACAGTTGATATAAAATATTTTACTACAGTATTTGGTTCAGAATCTTTTCTAGATTTTCTTCCTTTAACATTGGGTGCGTCTTATATGGCGAAAAATACGTTAAATGAAATGTAAAAACCATTAAATGAAGGATTTGGCCTTTAACATGCACCAAAATATCAGGGTTCATTGATAAATTGTTTTCCAAATTTATTGATTTAATAACACAGTAGATAAACTCCCATTCAGTTTCAGTGAGAACAGTGATGTTGATCTCCTTTTTTGCAAGTGCATCAAAGTCTGGAGTTAGTTTTGTTGTGGCGATTCTCAGGACAGATCCGAACTCCATCCCTACACATGATTTCTGAAACCTTATGGGAAAACCGCACGTTGCAGCTCTGGCTGACAGACAGTTCAAACAGCATATTTGCAGCCATTTGAAAAAATTCAAAATCATAACTGAACTCTTCCCAGTTAGACAAGCACAAAAACGACGATTTGACCAAACATTCCCGGATTCCTACTCAAATGCAACATAGGTTACGATAGTAACCGGAGACGTTCCCTTTCGATAGCGGTGTTCAATCCCCGTAAGAGAGATGCAGATCAGCTGAAAACACGGCGAATCAAACACCAATCACAGCGAAGAGGCACACAGCTCAACCAATGGCGACGCCGCCAGGTGTGCTCGCTCCTGATAGGTGCAGTTAAACCAATGAAATTTGTCACTGAAGGCTACCAAAAAGCTTACCAGAAAGCCTTAGAAATAGGTGTCGGCTAGTTAACTCAGCTCTTTGAAGGGCTTTGCTGATGTTCATGACGCTGAATGTCTCTTCACATACATAGGTTGAGCCAAATAACGTCAGCATGGCATCTTCTGTACTGAGTCTGTACATTTGCCGTAGGAGCCGTAGCTGTCCGATTTTTTTGGGAGATTGTTTGCTAGCGTAGTTGGCATGTTTTGTGACTAAATGACGGCTGATGTTGTATTTTTTAAAAACCGTTAGAGTTTCTTGGCATATCAGATATACAGCCCTTAATCGGACGTCAGCGAAAAACATACTCACTGTCTACTTTTCTTCGGTCCGCTCGTTTTTACTGAAGAGCTCAAAGTGCAAAACATCACACTCAAACAAAGCTCAATGTTTGGAGTGTGCCATCTGTTGGGGAAACACTGATATTACAGGGAAAAGTCAAATGAAGGAGGTTTAATTTTAAATTTTAAATTTAAATTAATAATATAAGTTCGGTGGGCCGGATTAAAAAGCACAACGGGCCGCAGTTTGCCCAGCCCTGGTCTAGGTGATCTATTTTACCGTAAATAGGCCACGGCCTGCCTGCTCATAAGAAAAAGTATATAGTCAGGAAACTGCAACTTGCTAAGTCAATGATAGTCAGAAATAGGAAGGTCCCAGATTATGTGCCCCATGCGTCACTGGGGCTTTGGTATGATCTATGCTGGACACAGATTTGCAGCAACAACACTAGAAATAATAATTTAAAAATAAGAAAGAATAAGAAAAAATATAAATTAATTATCTTAAATTTTCAATGTTCAAGTGATTCCTGTGAAACAGAAACCATTTTACCAATCACACGAAGACATTTAAAATGATTCCAAGCATAAAAGTGGAAAAAAAAAATAGACTGACAAGATACATCATAGGGCCAAGCACCAAATCGTGCAATGGCAACTTGTGTATCGTCTTCTTCCGGAGTCTATGGCAGCCTATAGAATTGCATGGTAAAAAGTTATGAAATTTAGCACACGGATAGAGATCAGTCCAAACATTAACTCAATCCTTCTAACACTACCAACTGTCCATAATTTTAATTTACAATTATGCTAATAACTTTTTAACCATAAGGGCTATTTTCTGTAATGAGAAAAAAAAAATGCTTTTTCAAACTCATCTTAGATGGTTGATCCTATTTTCCAATTTTCACCATCAGACCATACTGGCAAAAATGTATCAAAAGCTTTTTGATAAACGCAACAGTTCTTGAATAAAGTACAAACAAATTTGACCAAGAGCACAGCAAATTGGATGCAAGGCTATATTGCCGCAACACTTTAGTCTATTCAGGCCATACTTGGTATATGTCGTGCCAAGCATGCATGCAGTATTTCGGCACAGCGCCACATACTGGTAGCTTGTAAGTTATGCATGGTTTGCTCAATAAACCAATTTGGTCTCTTTAAACTTGGTACTTTATGCCAAGTTGAATGATACCGAATCTTGGACATCGGTCATTTTGAATTTAATTGTAAAGTGCTGTATTTTATGAACATATTAGCATATCATTAAGAAACTTGGTATGTGTCATCAGCTTTCTCATCTTGATTCTTAAGTCTTATTCTTGTTTTCTGTAACCTTATGTTGTACAATTATATGGATCTTTATCTATGGATTTAAGTTTTAAGTTTTATGTTGGACCTTTTAAGAAGCTGTGAGTGTTGAATAAAATCCTGTTTCAGTTTATTTCCTTGGGGATCTTTATATCATTTCCTGAGATACTTGTTGTCCTATGTCCAGTCTACCAGATACTTGACTGTAATACTCATCAATTGTTATCCTAAATTCAGTCTACAAAATACTTACCCATGTTACTCTCCTGTTGTCAACCTGTATAATACAGCCTACTCTGCTCCTGTGTTATCCACTGTATACTCACCCACATATTACCTGTGTGATATGTTCTTTACAATCGTATCTGATTTAGACTTGATTTAGACTGATGTGAAGCCCTGAAGCCTGTGCTTTTAATGTTGCTGAATGAAACATAGTCCTTGAGAAATAAATTAGGCTGTTTCTGAGCTTTTTATCCAAAGCATGAATGTTCCTAAAGGCATGACCAGAGAAATAGAAATTAAGAATGAAGTCAATTAGATGAGATTATTACGCTTGGAAACAGAAAACATTGACTGGTTTTGCATAGCATCATACTTGACCTTGACAACATTTTCCACTTTTCCCTTGAGGTTGACTGCATTCTGGAGCTAAATTAAACATGGACTAACTATCTTTTGTTTGCTGTTGATAGAAAAATAAACTGAATGAATTATAGTTTAGAATGAAAACATTATTTGCCATTAGTGTCACCTTGCCATTTGCCATAGAGATTGCGATTGATATTCAAATATTAAAACCATACTCAACAGCATTAGGTGTATAAAATGCTGTACTGGTATCAATATGTCTGTTTCACTAAAGAACAAACAAAAGAGAGCTGAAATGATTCCATTTTCACTTGTTACACACTGCAATTCAATGCCTTTGTGTGGATTTCCTGCAATATTATATCAGAAGATCTCATTCAATGTTCATTTAATTCATTTAGATAACACTGAAATAGAGGATTATGGAAAACAGGTAGAGAGCAGAATGACTGGCATAAAGCATGAAACATTGTTTTGTTTTTCACAGAATTACTCAAGAACTACACTGAAAATTTGAATATATTTTCTCTCTCTCTTTTCATCAGTGCAAGTTTTTTTAAAAGGGATGATGAAACTCTTTTGTCTGGGCAACAAAGTAAATAATGGTCAATATTGGAGGCCAAAAGTATTCTATGATAAAAGTTTATGACATTTTTTTAGTTTTTTCATTCTTTTGAATTTGAATTTTCACTTAAATTCCTCAGAGATACATGAAAATATTATTACACTGAATAAAAGATTGGGCTCATTTCAAGTTTTCAGTGGAGGATCTGGAGTGGCTCCTTAAACTGAGTTGAGATCCATACAAGCATTTTAAACTTTCATCATCTGGAACAGATGAAATTCCAGTGTCACAGTTATGTCCTGTTTTGTCACTTCCTCCCTCCTCCTGTGTGATCATTTGTGTTCTGTCAGCTGTCACGTCAGCCACTCCTCATCGTTAGTCTCGTCAGGTGTTGCTTGTTATCCTGTTTATTTAAACCCTCATGCTCTTCCTTGTCTTTGTCGATCGTTAATAGTCCTATGTCGGTGCATTTAAGTGTGTATGGTTCCTAGTTATTCGTTTTTATTTAATAAATAGAGTTTTGAGTTGATCCCTGCCTTCCGTGTTTTCACCATCCACTACATCCCATGTAACATCCAGAACTTGACCACTGGAATTAGCACAGAGACTAAAAACAGCATGCACTTAAAAATGGATAGATGCAGCCAAGGCAAATCAAGATACTTTTGAATCTACTTTATCACTAAAGACAAAGGAAAGGGTTCATTACATAGAAATAATAGTAATTATGAATAAAATGTGATATGATCATCGAGGATAGTTCGGTATTATTCATGATTGAATAATACACTGAGTAATGTGTATACATTCTGGGTAAAGATCTACAAAAGTACACATTAAGTCGTATTTGCTAAAATTGCACTGAAATAATTTCAGTCAAACTTGTGTTTACATACTGAAAATACTGAAATTGACATTTTAAAGTGCAAGTTAATGCTGTGCTATGTGCTGAATTACTTAATATTGTAATTGATAAGTTGTTATGATGACTGTATTACTACTACTACTAATAAAACATATTAATTATAGTCAAGTATTATTAATAATTTTAATTATTTATTTATAATAATTTATTTTTATTATATTTTTTGCATAATTAAGGAAAGGCTGTTTGCTCCCAGTCAGCAGGGGTGGGAATTTACCACTTCTGGTAAAAATATACAGTAGAGAGTGTTTTGCACCTGAGGCTCCTCGCTGCATGAAAACAATGTAGCCTGTTCCAGCTGGTCCAAGCCAACAGAAGGTCAACTGTGGTCTTTTGTTTACACAAAATTTGAATGAAAGTTATGAGAGGAATGTGTCACAACACATTTGGACCTTAGACCAGTGGAAGAATTTGCCTGGTCTGATCAGCCCCATTTTTTCAGCACTGTGTGGCTTGCTGTGCACCAGGATGTACAACAAGCCAGTGGAGGGAGTGTGATGCTGTGGGCAATATTTTGCTGAGAAACCCTGGGCCCAGCCATTCATGTGAAAGAAAATTTGACTCATGCTATCTCCCTAAACATTGTTGCAGACCTGGAGTAAAAAGCATTAAAAATGAGAATGTTTATATATATATATATATATATATATATATATATATATATATATATATAGAGAGAGAGAGAGAGAGAGAGAGAGAGAGAGAGAGAGAGAGATAAACAATTGTTGATTTATTCACCTGTCCAAAGATTCACTCATCAATAATGTAAAGCTCCATCCCTGTTTGATATGCACAACCCAGAGATTGTCTCACATTAACAGATTGAAGAAAAGCTTTATCTCCTCCCACCGGGAGATATTTTATTCTAGTGCCACCCTCTGCCGTCACATAAGGCCATTTCATTAGTGTAGTCTAGTTTGTAGAGACTAATGAACAATTAGTTCATTAGTCTTTACTCCTCTCAAGAAGCGCAGGCTAGCATCTGATGAAAATCATGGTTCCCTCCCCCTATCTCCATCTTGTTATTTCCAAATCCAATCCCCATAACCAGGTTATAATACTACCATTCGTGACTTATGATTTGGTATACACTCAGTATTGACCAAAGGAGGAAGTTGTGGAGGCTTGAACACCATCAGGTTATGAAGGGCCAAAGATAGATGGATTATTTGAAATAAATCAAACTGTGTGTGTTTGTGCTGTGTGTGTATGCCAAGTGAATCCAGCCAGATGTCTTAGTATCAGCAATGCGGTGACAGCAAGAAGACGTGTGGGGTAATAAAAAGCGCTGAAGACTGATGCTTATGTGGCCTCACTCATGCACACATACACACCTCCATGTCCCAAGGCAAAACAGAGGGATACAGTCACCATAATTCAATGGTCAGCAGGGAGACATATTTCTTCTGGCTGATGTGGAGGTATTAGATGTGTCTGGGGTCTACACACAGGTCAAGAGGCTGCATGAAAGCCTGCGTCACTATATTGCTGCATTCAAATTCACTTGATTGTTCTTCCCACAAATCCCAATGGACTGATTCATGACACTGTAGAAATACCTTACACATAAAGTGGGGTTAACACCCAAGATAGACCTATTTGTCATGACTTTCAATGAGTCTCTCTGTGTGAACTGTTTTCACCTCACTTAAGAACAGAAGGTCAGAGAAGGGCTTATGGGCGATGGCTGAGAAGAATTCTTACCTGTTTTAATGATTGTATATAAATCAAGATCATTGTTAGTCAAGGCTTAGCTGGATAGGTTAGAAGAGTAAGGTTAGCCTAAGCTACCCAGCTATAACAGAATCCAAAAAAAATCATGTTCCTCAACTGACAGCCTTTTGCGATTTGTGACAATATTAAAAATTTGGAGAGAAATATCTTGTAACAATGTTGAATGTTCAGGGAGGTAGGAGGCGGAAACCGGCAGACATTTAAACAACTTTAATGCCAAAATAAAACTTAAATCCAAAATAAAAATAATGGTGGCAGTTCCTCATGGTCAACTGCCGCACAAACAAACTCAACATAAATTCCAGGCCTGGTCTTCTCTCGTTCTTTAATGTCGTCGCTCCTCCTTTTAAGTCTCCACTCCTCCGTGAGACTTGAGACACCGGTGGCTCGCAGGTGACGCTTATTCTCAATCACGCCACCGGCTCTCGTGACGCTCTCACAGTCCCTCGACCCCGCCCTGCTCGCCACATATCTACATTATTATATTACATTAGCTATGCAATATTGCTCAAAATGTGTTTTTAAAGAAACTCCATTGTTGTTATTTATGCACTTGTGCCATCAAACTGTTATATAAATGCAATAAACTGAAAAACAGTTTAGTCAAAAGTACAAAAGCTGCATTAGTTTTCAGTAAAGTAAAACTATAAACATAACATTGCACTTAACCAAATTAATTTGCTCTAGAACATTTTTGTCAGGGTTCTGCCACATTCGGTCTAGTCATTTCTTGGTTTTGTGGCAGAGCTTTGACACTACCGTAATCGTGTTTGGTGTGTGTGCGGGTGGATTCAACGGTTTGAGCCATGTGCTCTCTTGTCTGTGTAACGTCTTGTGTGCAGGTTATGATGTCTGGTCCCAAAATTTTGGTCTGGTTCAGTTTTGGTTTTGTGTCAAAATTCATAGCTCGTGTGTTCGTCCTTGTCGTGAGCCGAGTGGTTCCTCGCTCTCGCGTGCTCTACGTTATGTGAGTGGGCGCGTTTTCGAGCTCTGCTTGTATCTCGTGTCTTTGTGCAGTGTTGTTAATTTTGTGTTAATTTAGTTAATTTTGTGTGTTGGTGTCGCGCCATCTTTGTTTAATGTGGACATGCAGCAATACGCGTTCGCATTGGCTGTGTGTTCATGTCTTGTCATTATGAACCCCACCCAACTTGTTCTAGTGTTTTAGCTTGATTTGTCCCAGCTGTTTTCCGTTCGATTACTCTCCCTCCTGTGTTTATTTAATTCCCTTAAGCCTTGTCAGTCCAGATATGTTTTTCCCCCCTCGGGGTGGTTTTTGCTTGAAGTTTTGCTTTATTTTTGTTAATAAAAGCACTAGTCCCTGCATCCTTGAGTCCTCGCTCTTCCCTTCACCCACAAACCCTGACAATTTCCTCTGTGGATTAGCTGACGAGATTTACTCTTTGGAATCACCCCTTTATCTTAACAAATTGGTCAACGTTGATATTTGGGTCCACAACCGGATTTCTATCCGTTCCCATCATCGGAGGGCAGTTTTCTCTCACAAATCCTCTAACAATGCATCAGGCTTTGGAGGTGACACTTCACAGCATTCCGACTTGTCAATACAGATCTGGAGAGCCCATCTGACTGTAATGGAGCGGTGTCATCGTCATACCAATAACTTGTGCCTCTATTGCGGGGACATGGCTGCAGGGTTCTTCTTCGTGGGGATGAAAGATGGGTCATGGCTGTATAGATTATATAGGGCTGAATGACATCACGGAGCAAAAGCAACCTCACTGTTGAGGTCTTCAGCTTTTGAACTCTTGCAGGGAGAAACATCTTTATGGAGTTTTACCAACGCAGTGCTTAATGAAAACATGTCTTAAATACCCCCACAGGTAACTTAGAATATTTGGCTATGCCCTTTTGACTCTCAATCTCTCCGGCGGTTTTCCAAGCAATCCAACCGGTTTGTATTTGTTTATTTTGATGACATCCTGATCTTCTCCTAGAACTAATGCAAGTTACTGGACGCCGGGTGAGTGTTACAGTGGCTGCTCAAGAAAAGCTTGTTTGCATGGTCAATCCCATTATTTGGTTATCATTCTGTCACCTGAGGGCACCCAAATGGATTTGGCCATGGTAAAAAGAGGCTGCTGATTGGCCCACACCAGATAAGGAGTGTAACAATGTTGAACGTTCAGGGAGGAAGGAGGCGGGAACCGGCAGACATTTAACAAGCTTTTAATCAAAATAAAACATAAATCCAAAATAAACATTGTACTGCTCCCCTTGTGTGTTTCTATGTGAGTGAACACAATTCAGCAGCAAGCCAAACTCCCTTCAAATAAAGACTGGAGCCAGGTTATAGTTTCCAAAACTCCTGATGTTTACTCCAACATGCACTGAATGAGAGTAAAACTGTCAAAAACAACACAGAAATAAGATGATTTTAGTACATTGAATGCAAAATATATACACATGCATAAATGCTGAAACAGCAGTTAACCATTGTGCAATTAGTGTATAAAACAACAATTATTAGCAATACAAAATAAAAACAGCACAAAATCAAAGAAAAGATGTTCTCAATTAACATGTTTCACAGTAACAACTTACTGACAATGCTTTTGAAGGCATGAACTATATGAAAAACTGGAGCAGCAGTCACATGGAGCTTAATGATAAAGAACACTGAACAATAATGGCTGCTCCCTTGATTAGTCATGTAATTTTCAAAATAAGAGTCCCAAACAACAAACCTAAAATTCTTGAAATTATAGTTCAATAGACAGAACAAACATAATGGCGGCAGTCCCTCACGGTCAACTGCCGCCCACACAAACATAACATAAGTCCCAGGCCTGGTCCTCTCTACTTCTTCACTGTCATCGCTCCTCCTTTTATGTCTCCGCTCCTCCGTGAGAGTCCAGACACAACTGGCTCGCAGGTGACACTCATTCTCAATTATGCCACCGGCTCTCATGATGCTCTCACAGTCCCTCGACCCTGCCCTGCTAGCCACAAGGAGATTTCTAGGTTTGGCCATTTTTTACAGCAGATTCATTCTGAGTTTTAGACAGGTTGTCCTTCCACTGATGACTCTCACCTCCACACAAATTTCTGTTTGTTGACGCAAGCTCAAGAGACGAAAAGAATTGTTTTGTTTCTGTTTTTCAATTCATTATGAGGTGGATGCATTGGTGGTTGGAGTGAGGTGAGGTGGTGTGTGTGGTGGGTATATTGCTCAAATCAACTCTCAGTAGGGCTATTTCGTCAGCTCTCAATCCCTATGAATCACACATAGCTATGGATTTTGTCACTGTGGTGGACAGGTTTTCAAAGGTGGCTCATTTCATACCCCTCCTCAAATAGCCTTTATCTATCATCTTATATCATGTTTTTCACATTCATGGCCTAGTGGACGTGGTTTCTGACAGGGGTCCCAAGATTGTGTCAACGTTTTGGACAGAATTATGTCAACAATGAGTTTATCCTCCATTTACAATCCGCAGACTAACGGTCAGGTAGAGTGAGCAAGGAGACTTGGAGGACTTGCAGAGGGTTCTGAGAGGCATGGCATAAGCATAGCAAACGCCTTGGCATTCTAGATGAACCATAATCTAGTATGCACATAACTCACCCCTGGTCTCGCTTATGGGGTTCTCACCCTTCCAGTAATGTTTAGGCTACCAGCCCCCATTATTTCCCTCACAAGAGGGGCTGTTACTGGTTCTTCTCTTTTGTTTGTTCCTGTCATTTTCAAGTTAGTTGACTGTCTGCGCTCCAGCTTTACAGATTGGGTTTAGGCTTAGTCCCAGACTAAAATGCATGTTTAATCTGCTTTAACTGAAAGCAACTTGCATATCTTAAAATATGCAAGTGCTCTTGTTTCATCTCAAGATACTGGACACCAAACTGTTGTGATATAGGGCATAAAGAAGTAATAAACTGTATAATTGTTATGAATACGAGTTCCGCGCTCCCCTCTCCGGCCACCGGAGGGAGCTCACATATATAGTGATGCACACACTACATTTCCCATCATGCTGTACATTGGACTGATTGTCACACCAGCTTGACACCATCATGACTGATTGTCACACCAGCTGGACACCATTATATGAACTACAAAAGACCTCCTCATCGATGCACTCATTGCGAGGTCTTGTTTTTGCATTGCAAACATTTCTGAGCATTATTATCCTGTCCTGATTGCCTGTTACTGTTTCTGCCTGTTTACCCGTCTTTGATTCTCTTCTGCCTGCCCCGACCTGTGCCTGGATTAACGCTCGTGAATGTTACCTGTCTGTCTTGACTTCCCCGCCTGGATTAACGTACCTGATTCTGTCTGCCTGCCTTTCTGACTCTTCCCTGGATTATCGATCACGTATGCTCTCTGTTTGCCCTGACCTTCTGCCAGTACGACCATTCTTAATAAAGACACGCACTTGGATCTCTGCCTGTGAGTCCCCCTCTGTTACAGAAGACCTCGCAGCTGTCTTTCGTCATGGACTATTCTAGACAGGCGGAGTTTTGCCTGGTTTCTCTCCGGCAAAACGGCCGGCCCCTGTTGGACTATGTTGCTGAGTTCATTTCTCATTTTTACATTTGAGTGGATGCTAGGGTTACCCGGGCAGTGGGGTGCCAGGAACCCTCCCTCATTGACTATATTGACCTGGTGTTATGGCTAAACGGGGTAGAATTCGAGGTGGAGGAAGTGACTAAATCCACGCTCCTGAGCGCCGCGACCGAATCCACGCTCCCGAGCGCCGCGACTGAGCCAGCTCTCCCGAACCCCCCAACCCAGCAAGTCAGAGATCGTCAGTCCTGTGCCATCGCTGGATGCATCCTGCTGGGTTGTACCACCACAGGTCCTCCTGCCTCCAGCCTCATCGGCAGTCGGGGAATCCCCGACTTCACCTCCAGCCTCAGACCCCTTCTCTCCACCTCGGCCCGTCAACCTGTTGGCTTCACCCTGGCTCCTCCCACCCTTGGCTCCACCCGTGACCCTTGACCTGCTGGCTCCACAGGGGTCCCTTGTCCCAATGGCTCGCCCTCGTTCAGTCATCACCTCACCTTCATCACGGACTTACAGCACTTCCGCTACGCTCTGTACCTCCACCCCTTTGGCTGCAGTGGCCTCTTCCATCCCTGCATCGTCACCTCGGTCCTCAGTCACACCGGCTCCACCCCAGTCCTCGGGCACACTGGCTCCACCTCGGGAGGTTGTCACCACGCTTATGCCTCGGTCTCCTGAACCAGCAGCATCGATCGGGTCCATCAGCCCGTCGGCTACGTCCTGGGACTTTCCAGAACTCCCATATCCGCCAGCCTTGCCTGAACCAGCCTGGTCTGTTCTAGCTATGCTCGCTGTTTGCCCTGACCTTCTGCCTGTACGACCATTCTTAATAAAGACACGCACTTGGATCTCTGCCTGTGAGTCCCCCTCTGTTACAATAATGAACATAATTTTTCTAATGTTATGGTCTTTCAGGTCCACCTATAATATTAGCAGGATATTTATTCAAACATATCCTAATTCAGAAGTAATAAGCTATTTTCTATCCTGCTTGTGACCCTCTGTTTTACCCATTGTCCACTAGAATTCCTTTAAGTTGTTATCCTGCCTTCCATTTTATATGTTTCTGGGTTGGTGTTTCCATAGGAACATGAATTGTTCAGCTCACAGGGTGACTGCCTTCCCTGTTACTCATTAACTGTTCCCTATATACTATTCGGTTTGTTTGTCTTTTGAGGTACTGGTTTGTTACAGCACTCTATCAGTTTGATGGTCTTGGCAGTTCCTCTTTTGTTTGTTTTTTCTTTCACAGTAAGAGGTAATTGTTTTTGTTGTTGTCGTCATCGTCTGGACTTACCTGTAGAACCTTTCTGCAAATTCCATCATTTAATTCTCCAGCCTAGGTAATTTCCAGCATTTGTTTCTCCTGAGCTGCATGTCAACTAGACTTGATGATTTCTGTTGAATGGATTTCTCTCTGTGGATGTTTCATAAACTGTTAACTTGCAATTTCCCTATGCATTTCCTACAGTTGTGTGACACCCATTTGGAGTGCATTTGCTGAGGCAATTAAATTTTAAGTTCCTTCTACCCGAAGGCCTTATTCTAGTGACTTGTGTTCCACATTATTATGTATTATTCACAAAGTTTGGGAGGAATATGTTCAAATTGCCTATCAACACTAGAGGAGGGCTATACCTAGCTGATTCACCTATGTTCCTTGCCAGTTTTCTGCGTCCCTCCGGCACCACTTCTCATTTTTGCCTGGTTACTTTCTTATCCAAGGATACAATGGGAGTAGCTACTCTGGGTTTGGGGCGAAGTTCCTAGCTTGTAGCCCTCCCCTCAGACAGCACGTCAAATACTGATATTATTATTTGTTGGTGAACTTGTGAAACTCTAAGGGCTCCGCATCACATGTACAATGTTGTATAAGTCTTTATTAATCATTTATTTGCACCGTAATCATAATTTGTATGAAAACTGAAGATAAGTTGCTGCAGTTTCACTGCCTCTGGTGTTCTTTTCAGATGGAAACTGCAGTGAAATGTAAAAGTACATTTTGCAGTTTTACAGAA
Source organism: Rhodeus uyekii (assembly GCA_037043235.1). Lineage (NCBI taxonomy): Eukaryota > Metazoa > Chordata > Actinopteri > Cypriniformes > Acheilognathidae > Rhodeus > Rhodeus uyekii. The sequence goes on from JAWRVZ010000112.1 coordinate 2,154,788, forward strand.
ATGTAACCAAAGCCAATGAGCCTGGGTTAAAATTGTTGCATTAAATGACGTCTAATGTTTTCATCCTCTGCCTAGAGGAGAATATGCCTTGTTTACAGCTGAATCAATGCCACATAACTGAAATTTTAATTGTCGCGAATGGCCGTGAGCCAGACAGGCTGGGAGCTTGTTAAATCTGCATCTGCATGTTGGCACCATGATTCAGACCAGACATCAGTGCGATGTGGAATTGATTTAAGAGTCTGTTATCATATAGAATACAATCAGAGCTTATAATTGGCCAGTGAGGGTTTCCATGCTGGGCTGTTTGAGCCAGTAGCCACATGGTATTATGATCCACAGATCCAAGGCAGAGGAGGAGGCAGCTGGCAGAGGATTCCGGATGAAATGCGAGTTTTATCACAATGTTCACTCCATGTGTGTGTAACAAACTTACCGCTCTTCTGCATTGAATCGGATCTTGTTTTCACCTGCATTGACCCTTATATAGCACACACTCTTAAAAGCAGGTGTGCAGAGAAGCACAATGAGATCATTCTCTATGAGAACTGTCCATTCGTTTATCTCAAACAGACACATTCCCCAAGACAGGATGTGCGTCTACTCAACAGTAAGTCGATGTCATTGATTTATGAGGGTACGGAAGCTGGGACATAATTGAAGACTGCAGCAGGTTCCCCTGTGTGTTCAAATGTTTGACTTGTGGAGACTGAATATAGCAGGGGCTTCAATCTCGGTTGCAGGTGATGGGCAAATCAACATTCAGTGGCTCCAGTGTTTGGAACTGAGTGTCACAAAGTCAATTGCAGCAATGTGACCCAATCACAATCACAATGTTACATGACGGTCAACTGCGGAGCTATTCCTTTGGAGCCCTGCTAACATCAAAATGTTGAGGACACAGGATCGCTCATACTCCCTAATGCCTGTCAGTCTGGTCATGCTAACAATTGTAGACACCAGTTTCAATTTATGTTGCAGTTTTGCCAATGACCAGCATCCAATAGCACTAGATATCCTCACAGGTGTCAAATAATCACAGTAATGAGAAGTGGTAAATGAACACCATCTAGTGGCATTATTTGGAAATATTAGGGAAAATATTGATTAAACTGGTTGCTGTTTCAGTACACCAACTGGTTTCTAGCTGATTGTTAGCTGGTCTTAACAGTCAAGATTTTATTTTATTTACCTAATTATTATTGTGACATGGTTTTCAACCACCTAATGATGAACTAGTATCTTACAGCTAGTATTTGTTTTATTTTTATTTATTTTTGCAGTAGCTGTATAAGGGTTGTCTGGATTGACTGTGTTAATAGAAATATAACTGTTTCAAACATGTATTTAGAAAATATCAAAAGACAGCAAAATAATGTTGCTAATTCATTATAACAACAACCACAATAGTATACTTTATTGTGACTTGGTCTATCTAATGGGCAATTGTAAATATGGTTTATATTAATTAAGACACCCCAGTCCAGATCTTAAATCTAAAAATAAATGCTGGAATATTACGATAAAAACGTGAACGCACGCTGCCCTCTTCTGTCTGTCGCATGCAGTTACATTGAACAATGTCCACACAAACACACACAGATATACAGAGGAATTGAGAGAGAGAGAGAGAGAGAGAGAGAGATTTCATAGCTCTATTGATTCAAAACTGAGTTCTCTACAACACAATAACCCTATATTTCCAAAACAGAAAACATGTACATAAAATTAATGCAAAAACATGATTTAAATACAAAAACGTCTCGGGTTACGAATGTAACCCTGGTTCCCTGAGGGGAACGAGACGCTGCGTCAAAGCGCTAAGGGAAATAGCCTTGCGTCAGTCACGTGAAGATCTGTGCAACCAATGAGAGACGAACGCGTGTGAATGCGTTACCGCTGGCACGTGCCGGTGACGTCATGAGGAAGAGCATAAAGCGCGTCCGAAACCCGGAAGCGCCAGCACAAGATTGTCTGAAGCGGGCACGGAGGCGCAAGGAGCTGAGGCAAAGACGCAGCATCTCGTTCCCCTCAGGGAACCAGGGTTACATTCGTAACCCGAGACGTTCCCTTTCAGGGAACTCGAGCTGCGTCAAAGCGCTAGGGGAACGCTATACCAACGCCACCTCAGCGACGCCGGCATCCGGGTGTGTCCCAGCTCACTGAGAGAGCACCCTGGTTCCCAGGGCGGCATCGAGGTCCAATTGGTAAAACCTCATGAATGTGTGCGGCGAGGACCAGCCAGCCGCAGCACAAACATCAGACAAGGAAACTCCGGAGAGGAGAGCCTTGGATGCCGCCACGCTCCGAGTGGAGTGGGCCCGGACCCTCAACGGAGAAGCATGTCCGGCCGACTCGAAAGCTAGACAGATAGCCTCGACTATCCACCTGCTTAGGGTTTGCTTAGAAGCTGGATTGAGGGTTCAGCAGCATGAGGGTTCCTAAAGCAAATGAACAGTTGGTCCAACCTACGCCAAGTGGCAGTCTTGGGACATAACCGTCCAGTGCTCGCACTGGACAGACCTTGTTCCTTCTCCTACTCATGATCGCCAAATGGGGGGAGGCAGAAGGCCTGCAGCATGACAGACTGAGCCACATTAGTGGGAACCTTGGGGACATAGCCTGACCTCGGGTGGAGAAAGGTTTTTCCATCCCGGGCCGAACTCGAGGCATGAGGGAGCCACCGAGAGGGTCTGAAGATCCCCGACCCTCTTGAGCGAGGCAATAGCCAGCAAAAGAAGGGTGTTAAGAGAGAGAAGCTGAAAGCTCCTCTAAGGTTCAAAGGGTGCCTGGGACAGGCCTTGGAGTACCACAGGGGCTGAACATTCTCCAGAACATTCTCCCCAACAGAACATAAAACTTTGTGTATAATTATATATTTGTGTAATCCTTTACATTATTTTTAGTATTATATAAGTCGAAATCAACTTTCAATCTGCTATTCATCATTCTAACAAAAAAAAAAGTGTTTAAATCAAAATCGATGGACTTTTTTATCGTGTTATCTTGACTCCCTGCCTCCATCCTCTTTGGTAGAAACAGTATGCTCTGTGGGACCAAATTCACACAGGGTCTACACATGATAATCGGTTCCACAGCATAGATGACATTAAGTTGTTGGTCACAACTGTGATCATTTCTGTTTTTTAAGACATCCTTCTGTTTTCTATAAAATATTGTCCCAATTTTTACAAACAAAAGAATCAAAACAAAGATGAACACCAAGACATTCGAAAAAGCACCCTTGTTCCAAATTAACCTGCTAGGTAAAACAAGTTTTCTTTTTAAGTTATCACTGATTGTTAGCCCTTCACTTTTTCCCCCGTTAATCTTAGCAGAGGACAATTCACCAAAGTCATTAATATTTTCTACAAGGGTGTTCTTGTTATTTTTGCCAAAGACAACAACATAATCGGTATAAGCAGATCATTTAAAAACTGATTCACATTCAGAAAGCTTTACACTCAAAAGAGATCTTAATTTGAGCAAGAGAGCTTGTATGGTCAGTACAGCATGGCAGATAATGGACAGCCTTGTCTGATTCCTCTCTGAGCCTTAAAAGGTGCAGTTAAACCACCATTGATCTTTAAAATACTCTCGATGTCACTAGACAAGACCCGAATCATAAGACCAGAGCTTAACCCAAACACATCTAGCCTTTGCCACAAATACTGATGTTCAACTCTTTCTAAAGCATTTTAAACAATTTTTTAAAATATATTTTCTCTTTTTTTGATCAAATTTTACAACCCAATGAATTGGAGAGGTCAACAAATTAAAATAATGATGTGAGATATCAACCTATTGGGTATAAAATAAGTTTGGTCAACATGAATGAATGCTCCATAACTTTTCTCAGCCAACACCACTGACAAAAGTTTGTTGTCAGTTCACAGTAGAGCCACTGGTTGCCAGATCTTAATCGCGTGTAAATCTCATTTTTTTGGAGGGAGGAAGAGTAAGGATCGCTCTCCTACAGCTCAAAGGTAAATGTCCTTTACTTAAACTGTCTCTGAGAACAAGCATCAAATATTTGCCAATCACAGGCCAAAAAACTTTAGAAACATTTTGGAGCCTTGTCGCTCTAGACTCTGCAATGTAGAATGTAGCTTGTCAGCAGAGTTCAGCTCTGTTAGCCTCTTCTGAAACCATAGAAGGACTGTGCCACCTCTGATCTCTCTTGGAACTTCTTGAAAAGTTTCTCAAAAATTGTAACTGCACTAGTACAGATATCCACAGAGTCTTGAAGCTGCTGCCCAGTGTTGAACCACAGTCCATTTTCGCTTTCAAGGCAAAAAAAAAGAGAGAGTGCATCTCTATTAACAAGATTTGACAACGAGAGTGAACGACTCAGGTTATGTATGTAACCTTAGTTCCCTGAGGGGGAACGAGACGTTGCTTCGAAAATGCTAAGGGAATGCCTTGGCATGTAGTTTCGTGAAGCAGTGTGAAATCGATCGTGGGATGATCGTCGCGGGTCGGTGACGTCATGATCCAGGATCATAAAAGGGCGCCGGAAACCGGAAGTGGTGACACTGAAGTCCAGCCTCAACCCCAACATTTCAAAAGAGCAAGAACAACATCTCGATGTCAAACCACTAGCCTGGTGACTGGGGAGATAGCCAGTCGTCAAGGGATTGTCTTAGAATAAGCTGTGTCACAGCAAAGGGTGAAATATGGGGTGACAGACCTAGGCCAAAGAAGAAGCCTCCAAAACAGGAACAGCTTCCCCCAGAGGTGAACCGGCGGAGCTCCGTGGATGGAGATGTGAGCAAGAACATCTTCAATAGAAGGTGACAAACCAATCCTCTGATCTGTTTTAGACATGATCTTGCATCATTATGCACTTGAAAACACAGATCTCACTGAGCCGCAAACCTCATCCACTTGGAACAAAGAAGAGACGCCCTTACAGCCGGACCATCTGACCGAGAGGGGTGCATGTTCTATGGTCCCTTGCCTCAGCAGAGTATACTTCTTGTTCCATGACCAGAGCCTGCTGGGGCCTACCACTGTAGATAGAACCCCCGAGAAATGGGGCGGAGGAGCCCCGTACTGAATGCTGTATCTTGTGGATACTATGTGCAGGACCCAGCAAAAGATACTTGGCAGATGCAACCATGCGGCCCCCTGAAACCACTCAACGACAGCTCCTCGGACTGAGTCGCCAAAAAGGCCCGAAGGTGACAGAGGGATGTCAGGATCCTTTTGTTCTAAAAACCTCCGTAAAGCAATGCAGCTAGTGCCCTTAAGTGCTGATCGTGTGCGTTCAGCTGCAAACAAGTCTAACATAAGAGGTGTATAGCCCTGCCAGCTCTAGTGAGGGTAAGGGAAGCACACTCTCTAAAATGTGTTGGTTCGCCAATAATATAAAGATGTGGAATTACCTATCTTTTGTAACTAGCTAGGGAAAGATATACTTTCGTTTCACACAAAGATCAACCAGCTTCCCACAAACACAACCAACACAGAGCTTTGCTTTAGATATTCAAAGCTGCTGCTTCTGGTTTCCGGCGCCCTTTTATGATCCTGGATCATGACGTCACTGACCCGCGATGATCATCCTGCGATTGATTTCACAGTGCTTCCCTCTAAAGGGAACCAGAGCACTTTCACCAACAAAAAAAAAAAAACCCAACAGGTTGGGTAGAGGGTTATTTTTTGTTCTCTAAAAGTATAAAATCTTGCAGCTTTACTATTTCACTGTCCAAAGCTTCATAGACTAATTCATGTCCCTTCGATTAAACATTGACAGTATACTGTAAGATTATTTGTAATCTCGATAAACATTGACAGTATACTGTGAGATTGCTCATATCTATATCCACTGTTGTAACCAATTCAAAAATACTTAAAATCATTTTGTTAAACGTGATCAGAAAGCAAGCTACTTCTGCATTTCACATTTTTTACAAAGATCAAAACAACTTGTAGAAGGGAATAGATCTGAAAATACCAATGGTCTGAAATACCAACTGGGTGTATTGAACAATCTTTAAGTGCATTTTAACTTTGAAACAGTAAAATCTATCAAGCCTATACCCAAAGAAAAAAAGTATAATGATAATTAAGTCTAATTAATTTCGATGACTGATTGAGCAGGCCTTATATCACCACCCAGGAACATGTAGCCATCATCCTCACTACAGTTATTAATTACAGTATTTAAACTGTTTAACAAGACAACTCTTTCTGAAACATATGGTTGGAGCATATATATTGATGAAAGTCAAGCTTATGTTTTAACACTAGAAATTGGGAAAAATCTCTAGAAAATAAGTTACCTACTCCACTATGTTACGTGTCTGTCATGTCTCTGTTTACTTCCTGTCTCTTCCCGTGTTCTCCCAGTGTTTTCCACTCACCTGACTCGTCATCAATCATCTTGTTAGTCTCGTCAGATGTATCTTGTTCCCTCATTCAACCTTTGTGTATATATACCCTGTGTTTTTCTTCAGTCTTTGTCCGTCGACGTCTGTGTTGAGTTATGTCTCTTCCCTGGTCTCTAACTGGTCGCTCCTTATGTTTTTGCACAATACGTGCAATACTTTTTTTTGTCCATTTAAAGTGTCCTTTTGAGTTTGACGATTAAATTGTTTTTCAGTTTATCTCCTGCCTTTGTGCATTCCTCCCTCTCCAAACAACCGTGACATACTACTGTTACTACTCTTTTGATTGGGAAAACTTCCATATGTCATTTCTTCCACCATGCAGTTTCATTCTCAGTTATGCTGTGTGCTCCATTGTTAAGAAAAAAAGACATTTAATATCTTAACCTTATACAAACTTAAAAGGGCTCAACCTTTGTGCTCAAACCTTTATCAATTTTTCTAGTTGGTTGGCCAGTGTGTTCTGTGTTTTTTAACTGAATCAAGGAACTTTAACTCTAAAATCAACAAGTTTAATTGATCTCATGCCTTATGTTCTTTGTAAAAAGCATTGAATTCTGGTGAAAGAGTAAGCACTCTCCATATCCTTCTGTGTGTCTCCACTTACATCACCTTCACACTCCTGTGTGTTCATCAGGCCGTCTTCAGTGTTCGATTTGTTTTCTGGATTTTTTTTCTTTTGCTTGACAATTTGGAGATGTTACATTCCATAGTGACACTACATTAACATCTCAGGGATGTCTATTTGATGTGCATGTTTACATCTGTGTTTGCTCATCTGCAATACGTTTTTTTTAGGACATTTACAATTTCCTGTAATTAAATAGACATTTAGAAAATGTCATTAAGATGTTTATGATTTAGAATGTGTGTAAAACGGACATCTTAAAGTTCTTTCTCAGATGTTTGTACCCCGAAGATGCTTTCCAGAAGAAGCGCTCTTTAACAGTCATCTTGCAGATATGTGTGCTATCTGGGTGGAGTAGAGGTATGAAGATGTACATAAAATAAATTAAACACTACACTCTTCTAACTGTAGTCTTTGGGAAACACTGTGGATGAACGACACAAGGACAGCCAAGAGAACTGCAAGCATGTGGTTTGTTTTATTTACAATCAAGAAATTTAATTTGCACAAATGAAAATAACAGCGAGGCAAAAAAGAAAGAATTATATTTTAAATAATTCACAGAGGGAGAGAGAGAAGATGAGCTAACTAATCCCCACCCATTAAAATAAAATAATGATTTGCTGTTTAGCACACCCAAACTAAAAGAACGATGACTAAAACAACCTTTCCTTTTCTCTTCTCTACTCTCTGGGCTGGTGAAGCATACATAGATCAAGTTAGACACCCTCTGACCAAACAAAGGAAGCAAGCAAACCAAAATCTAAGCCAGCAGCATAGTAGCATAGCAGCATAGAACAACAAAAAGGCACAGTGGCCAAACACACTCCAAGTTTCCCTCCTCTTCTGATCTCCAGAGTTTCTTACACCCCAAACCACAGTCAATGATGGGTTATTTCCCCAATTACATTCTTAATGGTGAGCACTTAAATAGGCCAAAAGCAGGACCTAAAGAAGGAGAGATAGCGAAGAGCAAGAAAACAAGAAGAAAACCAACATCATAGAGAAAGGGGGAGGAAACAAAAACCCTAGCACTTAAAAGGAAAGATCAGCATCCATCAAAACATAGTCCTCATTAAACACAACACTGACTCTGCCTTTCTAGTCGCTGTGTGACCCACATTCACATTGTTTTCTCAATTTTTCTATAATCTGATTCTCCTGATCGCTTGATGTTCTTCTAGTGAAACCTACAAAATTGTGTATGGTTTTTCCAATAAAGATACTCCACTTTCAGCTCAAATGGATGATGTTTCCACTGCATTACCAGCTGCCCGGCTCTCACAAACTCGCTCCGGTCACAAACGAAACACATGTCCTACAGTTTCACACCCAAACACATAGTTTCTAATGTTATGTGCACAGTACATTTCAATTAGTCGTGCCTCTTTTAACTTATCTCCTGAAACATACAACATTTTTAAGATGAGGAGATTTACAGCAATTTGAGGCAATGCGTCCCTTTGCCATACCTTCTGCATGCCTGCCAACAGTATCTACCTCAGACACTTTTAGCTGCTGACTGTTTGGCATGGCATGCATTTATAGATTCTTTTGATGTAGCGTGAGTTCCCTATTGAGGGAACCAAGGTTACATGTGTAACCAAAACATTTTCTACTTGGAATATTCAAGCTAAAAACTCCAGTCTTTGATTACATTTCTTAGAATTGCATGGTACCAGCTTAATCACTGGCAGTAACGACTTAAAACCTTCTCTTTGAGAGCATTTACATTCAATCCCTTAAAACCTTTCACAGACCACAGCCAAATCACGCTCTATATAAAGCAATCTGAAATGTTACCCAACCGATTAGAACAAAACAATCAAATTAACAAAATAATGTAATTCAAATGGACAGAAAGCTCGAAATCAATACTGGTGAATCTTCAGAAATACAATCCGTCTTACATTCATTCTAATTACAGGTATTCCTTCAGTCAATTTTGAATCAATCAGGAATTAAAAGATATAAACAACAACATATTCTACAAAATGCACAAAAACGTAATTTGAGAATTGTCAAATTATATATTTAGATACTGACAAATGGTTTGATTTGAAAAGTAAGGCTGTGAGAATAAGCTTCAGAAATTAATCAAATCAAAAATACTGACAACCAGATAACTGGGGCACTAAAACAATCACTAAAATGCCGTCAGCATTTATTTTATTTATTTTTTTTACATTTTTTGCTAAGCCAGTGTGAAGAAATTGAAATATCTATGTTCACACAAATTTTGGGATAATTGTAAATTGTTACAAACCAATCAATAAGTTCTGGCAATCCAAGATGTAGAGAAGTGGAAAAAACACTTTTAATATTTATATAGCTCAAGCGAAATAAAAAATTCTTTAAAAATTAAAAAAACGGCAATCTAGACACTTTAGAAAAATCAGATAAATCAATTAAGGCAAATCAAAACCAAAATATTTCCCCATAACAGTGAAACAATTGGAAGACAAATACCGTAACAGGTCATTGAGCCAAAAAAAAAAAAAAACAGCACAGACCAACACTTCAAACTGGCCATGCTAAAACTGTTCAGTGATGTTCTGTGTGTAGGGTTCTTCCCTGAGATCTGGAACAGCGCCATTCACAAGAACGGAGATAAATTAGACCCCAACAACTACCGAGCCATTCATGTGGACAGAAATCTGGGGGAAGGTTTTCTGTAGCATTTTCAACACAAGAACTTTAGACTTCCTTAGTTTTACCTTGAGTAAATGTCAATTTGGCTTTCTTTGTAATTTAATGTATTATTTGCATTGGATTATTTTACTTTTTTATAAATTTACAGTACAAACACTAACTGATAAATATGCACACATTTTTGCCTGTTTCATTGATTTCAAGACAACATTTGATTCAATCTGGCATGAAGGATTATACCTACATAATTTTGACAGTGGAATAGGGCTTTCTATGATTTGATCAAATCAACACATAGCCAGGCAATGTGCTGTTAAAATTGGAAACAAAATAACTGATTCCCCCCCCCCCCCCCCAGGGGCATAGAGTGAGACAGGGCTGCAGTTTAAGCCCCACCCTCTTCAACATTTATATCAACCAATTTGCCAATGTATCACAACATACTCCAGGTATGTTCAAGGTCTCACACCACAGAAATTCAAGGTCTCACTCTACAGAAATCTTCTCTACGCAGATGATCTAGTTCTTCTGTCACCCACTTAGGAGGGGCTTCAGGATAGCCTGAATCTGCTAAAGGATTACTGTGAGTCATGGGTACTGACAGTCAACCTCCAAAATAATAGAGCACTGACGTTCCAAAACTGCTCCAGATCTCAGGAACCGAAATACAGAAATACACTATCTCAAAGAACCACTGAAACCACAAAAACATACATTTACCTTGACCTAAAAATAACTTCGGCAGGTAACTTTAATTTGGCTGTAAGTGAACTCAAAAAGAAGATTTTTAGGGCTTCCTATGCCATGAAAAGATCCATTAAAATTGATATCCCAATCCATATCTGCCTCAAACTTTTCAAATGAATAACTGAACCAATTGTTTTTATATAGCAGTGATGTGTGGGATCCTTCTGTAAAATTTTATTTCTTAAATTGGTAACACATCCAACTGAAATTCGACATTTAGAATTCTGTAAAAGATTACTCAAAGTCCAAAGAAAAACGCCAAACAATGGATGCAGGGCAGAATTAGGGCAATACCCTCTCCTTCTAAGTCTAAAAAACAGCCATCAAATTCTGGAAACACCTAAAAACAAGTGACCCTATAACATACCGTTTCAAAGTCCTAAAACACCAAGAGCTGAACGTAACAAAGAGTACCCTATGTCCCCTATGCTGGCTCTGAGACTGACTGACCTCACACCCGCAGAGATCATCCAGCCTCAGGACAAACACACTCTCACACACATTCAGCCCACACAAATTATGAACACAGAAAAAGACAAGAACATCACCCATTGGACAAACACAATTAAATGAACACAAACTGGAATGCTACATGACGCTAAATCGAGAATACATTGTAAACGACCTGAGCACAGCTAGTTATGTGAAACTCAACGAGCATTGTCTGGCCGTAGACATGAGTCAGTGCAGACAAACCTGCCTCCTCCACTGAGGACAAACTCTGCTCACACTGCAGCCTGGGAGTGACGGAATCTGAGCTTCACCTCCTCACAGAATGCCCACAATATCAAGGTATTAGAGACCAATATTACTCCAAAATTAATCAAATATTTCCCCAGTTTAACATTTGTAGCCCAACCCAAAAACGTTTTATTATTGTTGAAAAAGACAAATGTTCAAATATAGTTGCAATATTTGTAGAATCTTGTCATTTCCTGAGGGGCAAACAGAACCAAGAAATCAAAGCCCCATTAGTCCTACACTCATGCATTTAATATTTGCATTCAGTAGTCGTTGCATGATTTCTGTTCTATAATCTTTATTTAATTATTATAAAAATTTCTTTATTTCATTATTATTTTATGTTATTATTATTTGCTATGTATAGCCATGTGTATATATTGTCTTTTTTTTTTAGAGAGAGAGAGACATACATATAGACATATATGTTATTTTAATGTATGAGCGACTACCGGTACATCTGGCTGTGACGTGATGCCGTTGACTTGTTTATAGCATGATCAGTTTTATGTCTTATGATCTTTCTCAATGTGTCAGTCTAAGAATGTGCAGAAATCCAGTGTCAATGACTGTTCTGGACCGCCAGGTGGCGTATGGTCAGAATATCGTCATGACAGAAAGATTTTTGTTCCACATAAACGTGAGTGTGAGTTTTGGAAGCTTACATTTCCATTTATGTTGATTTGTGTAAAAACATTAATGATAATTGAAAAATCTTTATACACCTATCAATTGTAACAAGCCATACCAGTAAGATAAATATATATAGGCTATAATGCAAGCAAACACACACACACACACACACACACACACACACGTTGTGTTTCCATGTTATATGGGGACATTCCATAGACAATTTTTCTTTCTTCTAAAAAACTATATATTCCATCCCCTAACCTTACCCCCACCCCCAAACCTACCCATCACAGAAAATGCTCTGCATTATTACATTAAGCCATCACTTAGAATGATTTATGAGGTCGTTGCCTCATGGGGACCAACACATGTCCCCACAAGGACAAGGATATAGAATATTTCCATCTTTGTGGGGAAATAACGTGTTTACCTAGATCACATATACATACAAAGACAGGCATACATACAAGATGATGCTTAACTTAATATTTCAGTCGTTACTCAGGAGTGCATGCAGGAGCAATCTTTAACGTGCATAAGGCTAAAGGAAAGACAACTGATTTATTCCATTTTATTTACAGCATGTATTTAAAAAGCCATGTAACAGTATGCTTCACTGTGTTGATCTACTTGATATCTTGACATAAACAAAAATGTTGTACAATTATATTAATTCATTTAAAGGAAGGAGAATGCACGTTTAAACATCTGTCTCAAATGTGCCATTAAGATATTATGATGCTGGACCGGAAATAATGACGTTTCATGTGACAAAAGCAGGTCTATACAAATATACATACATGACTCCTCCCTGCTGTCTGAGAAACACGTGATGTTATACTTAAAGGTCAGAAATTACATCCTTTATTTTTATTTTTTTTGTCATTCCTAAGTCAAGTTTCCAGGGCACTGCTGTTAGAAATGCGTTGAAGCATATTTCAGAGCACAAGAGGGAGACAAACTCTTGCATTCAAAGGAAAATACTTTTTTTTATTAATGGGGAACCACACAAAAACAGGAGAATCTAAAGAAGTAAATAACTGGACGGTTGGGCAAAATTAATCATTTAAAAACAGGTTCTCTTTAGGCTTACGAGTGTGAATTAGAATTTGACTGTCCATATCTACTGATTTGGAATGACAAACATTAACAAAATAAATAAAACGTCAAAACGGACTGATCAGTTTTGTTTTAAGATACTGCCAGTATTCAATTTTGATCCTAACTGTATTTTAATCAGGGCTGGACAGAAATGTGAATTTTCCTGTCCATTTTGAATTTAAATGAACACAAACTGCAGGATGTAGGCTATCATTAAAGTATAAAATATTTCAAAATATAGTTTATATCTTATGCTAAATGCATTCTGTTTTCTACCTTAATTTAAATCCAGGAATCGAACTGGAATTCAGTTCTGAATGGTGCGCAGCCCTGTTTCTCATCCCTTCAAATGGTGTTACATTCAGGCAGGTCTACATTCTAACATCTTCTTGAATGCTTTTCGGAAGCTGTCGTCCAGGAAGGCGTAGAGAAATGGATTCAGACAGGAGTTGGCGTAGCTCAGGCTGGTAATGAAGTACGAGATGCCGATGAGAAGCGGTGTGGTCCGAAGGTCTGTGGTCAGCGCTACGATGGTGCTGAGGTGAAAGGGCGTCCAGCAGAACAGGCACACGGCCAGTACAATAAACACCATGATAGTCACCTTTTTCTTGGCTTTGTCCAGCGCTTTGGCATTGGTGTTCAGCCGCATGTTTCTCAGTTTGTACAGCATCATGGTGTAAAGAATGCAAATTGTAGACACCGGAATGGCAAAGCTCAGTATGAGGGTATAAATCCGGCTGGCTTTGAACCACAAACTTTCAGGACTGGGGAAACTCAGCACGCAGCTTTTCCTCTCGGAGCCGTCTGGACTGATGTAGACTCCTGCGAACACGGTGAAGGGTATGACGATGAGGATCACCAGCAGCCACACACACAGACTCACTATCTTGGCTGCCCGATATGTGCGGTACGGCATGCGCTTGGAGCGCACGGTTGAGAGCACCACCAGGTACCGGTCCACACTCATAACCGTCAGAAAGTAGATGCTGGAGAAGATATTGTAGTGATCGATGCTTAAAATAATTTTGCAAAGCACCTCGCCGAACGGCCAATAGTGCAACAGATGCTCTGCTATACTGATGGGCAGCACTAAAGTGAAAAGGTCGTCGGCGATCGCCAAGTTCAGAATGAACATATTTGTCACCGTCTTCATTTTGGGTGCTTTGAGGATCACATATATGACCGCAGTGTTGCCCGTCAGACCCACGGCACATATCACTGAGTAAATGACAGGGAGAACCACGTAGAAGTCTGCGTAAAAGAAGTAGTCAGCTGGCGGCGTGCAGTTCAGATCGCTCCGGTTGTGCGAGTTGTTATAGTATAAGTCCATGCTGTAGTTGCATGCCGGGTTTGGAATGAAGGGGCCCGTGATGTTCTCCATGCTGTGACAGCCGAGCCTCCGGGGATAAGTGCTTTACTTTATATAGCTGCGCTTTTGCTTTCGCAGATCTCTCCACGAGTCTACGGTGGTCGATGTCTTTCATCTGTCTCTTTGCGCGTCAAGAGATCTAATACATTGGCATCCTGCAGAAAACAGACTGTTTTTGCAAACAAATGTACGCTGAGAAACTAATAATGCGTCAGTTATGTGTAAAACCAAGAATGCAATAATTAGATTTCATTATAAAGAATAATAAATAACATTCTACATAATACAAACGTACACATAACAAAAGTCACATAACACCTAAAACTGTAGCCTATAAATGCACAAAACGAAAATGTTAATTTAAAAGCAAAGAAGCAACAGCTAGCAGTAAAAAGGTTCGAGGTCTTACCGTGTAGGGGATTATTTGTCCGTGCGCGCGCTGTCCCCTCTCTGCGCCAGGCAGCGTAGCTCGCGCTTTCCCATACAAGTAGGAAAGAAGTGCGACTGATGACGTCACATGCTACCGCGCGCTCTACAAGTCTGCCTCCTCATCTCTCAGATCTCGAGTCACGCACTTTTTGATTGTTTATGTGTGGGTAGTTGACATGTCCTTTGGTAAGCTATTTTAAATAGCAAAATTATTTATTTATACTTTTTTTATATTATCAGATATTCTGCTATGCATCTATTAAGATCTCATTAACAGAAAAACTACACATTCAAAAGTGAATTCGTCCAATTAAAAAAGTGAATGCAAAAAGCTGTTTAAAACACCATAGTTGTTTATTAGTTAGAGCATTTTACACAGTGTACATCCCACATCATTTAGTTTAGTAGAACCTAACTACCGGCAGTAAGCAATTAGCATTTTTTAATTGCAGTAGTTAACATGAAATAACAATACTTTAATGTTCATTTTATACAGTGGGCAATTAAAATGTATATTATGATGTAAAAATTGGCATAAGCTAGATTCATAAATGCTGTTCATTATGACTTAACTTGAATTAACCGTGAAGGGTAGTCTATTAACATCAGCCTAGAACAGTAATTGTTGTAAGAATTTATTTAATTTAAATGAGCTGAACCTTGTTGTAAAGTGTTACCATTTAATGAAAAACTTGAACAAGTTGCAACCTTGGCAGGCATGAGGCTTTTGGGAGAAACCTGTGAACACTTTCTTTGGTCAAAAACAGAGATTTAGAAATTAGATAATGAAGCATCTTTCACTGTCAGCTGTAAAATGAGTTAAATTGGTCTGCTTTGAATGTTCAGTAAATTCCCGTGAAGTCTGGTGAATTCTGACCTATTGATCTATTGTAGAATATTCCCTTCTTTTTAATGATAGGTTGCAGCTCTTGATTACAAACTACCTGTACCAAGAATGTCTTTCTTTTTTCATTCAACTTCAATCCTTTGAGCTTTTATTTTTCAAACGATTGCATTTGAATGAGTCAGTTCATTCAGGATGTTGGCTACTGTGCTTGATTTCCTATTGTTGGATAAATAGTTAAGTTTCTGCAAGTCAGAGTCACAATGACACGATAAAGCTTAATGGTGACCATGAGCTGGTGTCAGGCGAGGACAAGGGTATCTGTTGGACACAAGCTTATTGTTAATGTCAGTGGGGAATGTGAATCTAAGGCTAAGCATTACCCACCCCGTCTTGATTTGTAACATGTTAATTAGTAAGGTGAAATAGCAGATACTCTGTATGAAGCCCCTGCTGTCATTTCAATTTCATCCTTTTTTAATTATACACCTTGTGTTTCTCATCATCGCTGTTCCATGATTAACAGAAAAGACCTCTTTGGCTTTCTGTGCCAGGGCCTCTGATCTGCATCTCTTGATGAGGAGCTTCATGAGCTGTATGGAGTAACGATAGTTTAGAGGGGACTTGTGTGACTGATTGGCTCGTTTTAGAACAATAAAAGGAAATTGCCTTCTGATATTCTCAAGTGTCAAAGAGCTAATTACTTGTGCATGATGAGAGAGGAGATTTCAGGTCTGACAGTGCTTTAAGACTCACGGTGCCAAGATGAGAGTAATTGACTGAAATATTAACATTGAATCGGAAAACTGTGAAAAACAGCAGCAAAATGTTCAAACAGCAGCAAAACAAACAGCCCACCATGTCTGAAACTTTGTATTATCAGTAATACTCATGTTCATTGCCTCAACAGGCTGTATTCCTCATTTGTAAGTCTCTTTATCGATAAAAGTGGATGCTTAATAAATAGAAACTTTGTTTTTAAAGATTTTCAATAGTAATGTAAAAATATACATGTAGAAGGAGATACTATATCTATACCACAGTTCAAAACTTTGGGGTCAGTCTTTTTTTTGTTTTCTTCATTTAGCAAAGATACTTTCTATTTCCAATAGAATGTGATTATTGACCACCACATGAGCATGCTAGAGAGACATTTTTTTTACCATTTGATGTCTGCAAAAGTATTATTTCATTGAGTTTATGAGAAACCAGGGGGCAAAAACCCATTCAAGAAAAAAATGTAATAAAATAAAAATAATAACTTATTGAAAGTAGAAAGTATGACGTATTGTGTTTTATTTAATTGACTGGCACACATGAATGCACTTTTTTACTATATACACAGTAATACCTCGGTTTACGAGTTTAATTCGTTCCAAGAGCGAACTCGTAACCCAAAATGCTCATAACACCAAAACAATTTCCCCTATAAGAATGCACTAAAAATTATGGAAGCCCATTTCCACCACATAAGAAAAAAAAATTGCGCATGAAAACGAAATTATGACATACGTAAGTTGAAATAATGACTTACTAAGTCATAATTATGACTTACTATGTCGAAATAATGACTTACTAAGTCGAAATAATGACTTACTAAGTCATAATTATGACTTACTATGTCCAAATAATGACTTACTAAGTCATAATTATGACTTACTATGTCGAAATAATGACTTACTAAGTCATAATTATGACTTACTTAAGTCGAAATAATGACTTACTAAGTCATAATTATGACTTACTATGACGAAATAATGACTTACTAAGTCGAAATAATGACTTACTGTCTTGCAAGCACATTGATCCAAACAACACGGGATGAACTGTGAACATAAGGAATACTTTAATCGGGGTTTTACAAATAATGAAATTCTTGCATTATTAGTGGAACAATATAGCGCTGAGCAAACGCACTTTTGAAACGATTTTGATCAAGAACAAGCTTTGGCGCAGAAAGAACAAAACATACGTTGCTGCGGTGGCAGCTTTCATTGAACAACAACTTTAAACCTCTGGCCGATGTCATGGTTATAGATGGATCCACAAAGTTATGATACACACGCCTCCTCAGTCACAAATCAACCCCTTCACCATCTAAAAGCCGCAACAGAACTCGCACCTTTTCCTTATCAGTTACAATACCATATTTGGTGCACCCATCTATAATCATGACATTGGCCAGAGGTTTGAAGTTGTTGTTATATCTTCATGATTAGTAAAACAACGATTAAAGTATTCCTTAATGTGTTCACAGTTTATCCTGTGTCGTGTCGGATCAAATGTGCTATCTATGCTCGCAAGATAAAGTCATAATTTCGACTTACGTATGTCATAATTTCGTTTTCATGCGCGATTTTTTTTTTCTTATGTGGCGGAAATGGGCTTCCATAAAAAATAAATTAATAACTGCCCATTAATGTTTTTTTTTTTTGGTTTTACCTTATTAATTACAGTTAAAATTATAACCATTAGGATCTCATATAAGTACTAATTAAT
This sequence comes from Rhodeus uyekii, assembly GCA_037043235.1. Classification (NCBI taxonomy): domain Eukaryota; kingdom Metazoa; phylum Chordata; class Actinopteri; order Cypriniformes; family Acheilognathidae; genus Rhodeus; species Rhodeus uyekii. The sequence continues at coordinate 2,172,823 of JAWRVZ010000112.1, forward strand.
AATTGACAATTAAACTCTAAAAATACTTGACAATTTACTGTAACGCACTTCAGCTTTGAGCAGCGTCGCTGCTGGCGTGAAGGAGACGAGAGGAGGGAGGAGGGGGGAGTGGGGTGTTACTGTCAGCAAGTGAAAATACAAAACCCGGATTCAAGTACAAATGAGTGAATTTATTATAATAGTGCAGAAAACAAACAAAGTGATAATCCAGAGTGAAGGTCGTGGAACATGGAACACGGGAGACGGGGAGAAGCGAGCACGGGAGAAGTAAATCACTTATAAAAGTATGCACTGTGGTGAATGATGCAACCAAACCGAGCGACGCTGAGAGAATTAACGAGTTAAGGGGTGATAAAGGGGTTGGAACCGCGTGACTGTTTTATGAGAGGCTGTCCTTAGGATATTTCCACACAAAAAAGTTATCGCACTCCGATACAATGCTCGTACACCGATTTGACGTTCCATGCTTGTTCACCGATTTGCTCGTAAACAAAGTCACTCGAAGACCGAGGTATTACTGTATATCTATAGTGGTGTGAAAAGAGTTTGCCCTATTCCTGATTTCTAATTTTCTTGCATGTTTTTCACACTTAATTGTTTTAGATGTTATTATTAAGGGAAAAAAAACTAAATCCAAACCTACATGGCCCTGTTAAAACATACTTCAACTGTGGATTATCACAACTGCCACACCTGTTATCAATCAAGAAATCACCTGTCTGACAAAGTGAAGTAAACCAAAAGATCTTCAAAAGCTAGACATCATGCCGAAATCCAAAGAAATTCAGGAGCAAATGAGAAAAAGTAATTGAGATCTATCAGGTTATAAAGCCAGTAATAAACCTTTGGGACCACAGTGATAGCCATTATCCACAAATGGTATAAACATGGAACAGTGGTGAACCTTCGCAAGAGTGTTCAGCTGACACAAAAAACCCCAAGAGCACAGTAACGATTCATCTAAGATGTCACAAAAGACCCTAAAACAACATCAAAAGAATTGCAGGCCTCACTTACCTCAGTTAAGGTACGTGTTCATAACTCCTCCATGAGAAAGAGACTGGACAAAAAATGGCCTGCATGGCAGAGTTCCAAGACAAAAACCTCTGCTGAGCAAAAAGAACAGGGTTTGTCTCAATTCTGCCAGAAAACATCTTGATGATCCCCAAGACTTTTGGTAAAATAATCTGTGGACTGACAAGACAAAAGTTGAACTTTTTAGAAGGTGTTTGTCCCATTACATATAGCAAAAAAGTATATATAAAATAAAAATATAGTAAAAAGTTTAAAGTTTAAAAGTATGGTGGTGGTAGTGTGATGGTCTGGGGGTGTTTTGCTGCTTCAGGACCTGGAAGACTTGCTGTGATAAATTAAACCTAAAAGAGAATGTCCTCCTATCTGTTTGTGAAACTTGGGTTCTGCAGCAGGACAATGATCTAAAGTGCACCAGTATGTCCAACTCTGAACGGCTAAAGAAAAACAAAATGAAGACTTTGGTGTGGCCTAGACAAAGTCATGAACTGAATCCTATTGAGATGCTGTGTCATGACCTTAATAAGTCAGTTAATGCTTGAAAACCCTCCAGTGTGTCAAAATTATAACAATTCTGCAAAAATGAGTGGGCCAAAATTATTATACCCATTCCATTCATTGGTATCTAAACACACTTTTATCCACTTTTACAACATACAAACTCTGTTACCTTTAAACTGCAAAATACATTTTGTCAAGTGCCAATTAGCCTGAAAATTGTAACCAAAGCTACTCAGTGGATGAAAGCTTTTCCATTTTCTGTACAGACAATACAACCTTTGCTCACCATAATGAAGTGACAATTATTTTTACATTTATGTCCTTAACAAAAGGGGTATTTTCTAGAATATGCCAATTAACAGGAAAGGTAACCATAAGTAGTTAGGATGGAGGGGAACTTTGCCACATCAAATGAGAGAGAAGTTGGAGATTTATATAGGAGAATTATACAGTGATGACGTAATTGGTTCATGTAATTAATGAATGACATGGCATTAGATTCTTCCTGGTAGAACCTGAGCTGAAGCTTTCATTTCCAGGGTCATTTTTAATGTGGAATGATTACGCAATACCATATTGATCATAAGTACCAGCATGTTTGAATTGTAGAGATGGTATGTCTAAATATATCAGGTAAGATAAAATGACATGAGTTTGAGTTCTAGAAATAGTTACATCTAGAAGATGTGTCTCTTGCTTCATTTGAACTGTCAAATCAGATGTTCTGATTCTCAGTGTGGAGTTTATTCCATTATTTATGTGTAAAGATGTGAAGATTTTATAGATGGGGAAATGTGTAGGAGTTGGGAGCCAGGTGATGGTTTGATGATAGTTTGAAAGGAGCAGGGAGCTAGGCAGCCTTTGCCGGCTACTGACAGCTATGAGCAGACTCATAGCATGCAATAATTCTCATACGTTATATGATGATTAGTCTTGAAACTTACACTCATGTATATAGAGGACTTGACTTTTAAATATTACAAATTTCTGGAGAGTTATGGTCATATAGGGTCAGATTTCCTAACAGCTTGTTCCAGCCCAAAGCTGCTTTTGTCTTTTTGTCAGGATTTACTAAAGACATGCAGTGAAAATACGTGTCTTATACCAAATTCTAATTTGCACTGCTCTTGGAAAACTGCTTTGGTGATCATGGAAATAATCTGGCTGCATTTGGGTTTTGTCAGGAACTGAATCGATCTTTAATCGAATCAAGTTTGCAAACATTTAGCACCCAATTGTGACTCGACAGCCAACCCCTGTAACCAACCAATGAAAGTTTCTTCTACTATTTCTTTTTTCATATGTGAGGACACAGTGTTATGCCATTCTCATGCTTTGTGGACTTGTCTTGTTTGTGTGAAATCTTATTTGTTTCTATGGTGTTACGTTGGACGTATTAATATTGTGTTTGTTCATTATTTAAGGAGTGGTGTTGGATTGTGTTCTCTTTTTCTCTCTCTCTTTTGCTCTTGTTTTCACTTGATAGGTTAATGACTATCACCTGTGTTCCATCAACCATGTTCTGATTGGTGCTTATCTTGTGGAAACCAGTATAAAGCTGCAAAGAAGACACTGAGGAAGGAGAGAGACAAACGCGACGCTTGAGAGTATTCTGCCCTCCAGTCCTAGAGGAGTAAGCGTGTTGAGCGCTTCTCTAGCGTTATTGAGTTACTAACAATGAGTTGTAGCATTTATTGAGTTGATTTCATTAAGTTAAGCATTTTTGGGTAATGTAGGGTGGAGGATCCTTATCTTTTTCTCTTGTTTATTAATTATTTAGGGAGTAAGGGAAGGTATATGTATTTTATTTTCTTTCTTTTTGTGTATAGGTAATTTAAGGTTACTTTTCCCTTAGGTAGAGGTATTTTGATTTTTCTTTTGTTTGGGTCCTCCTCCTGAGGTAATTGTTTGTTTATATTGTACTTTATTTTGTTTGCTTATGTTAAACCCTATGTAAAAACAATAAACGGCACACATGCCATGTTTCTTTGAAAGTTTTATTGTTTAGTGGTTGTTGTTGCTCTGGGACTGGAGAGCTGAAGATCCTCAAAGTCTCTCTCTCAATTTAATTTGTTCGTCGCGCCCTATTTACCCCTAGATTAAAAGGGAGTGACGTAACAATGGTGTCTAATTGGTTTATTGTGTTCAGGTGTCCCTGTTTAGCGTCCTCATTTCCTGTGTGTATACAGTATACCTGTTTTTCGTTCTTATTTTCGGTGTTACATGCTCCTGAGTTTTGCCATTAAAAGGTATTTGCATTAGTCATTGTCTTCGTCAGTTTCCTTCCAAGTTATCGTGACAGAATAACCGACCCTCTAGTGAGAAAAATCATGGACTCACCTATACTGTGGATCCTATGCCTGTCCGTCTACCGAAGATGGGCTGAGCATATGGGCTGGAGGCTCGAGAATGTGGTTATGAGCAAAACGCCCCCAGAGTTCAAGTCGGCTGATGAGTTCACCCTAGAGACTGAGGGTAAGACTAACCTGAATCAAGGTCCAATGGATTCAACTCTCACCCATATCCCCACCCCCAAGTTCTCCTCGCCGGTTCCATCCGGGAATGTGGATATTCTGGTTCCCTCAGGAAATCTTCCGTCTAAGGTCCTGTCAGACTCCCTGGTCCCATCTTCCCTGCTGGTTACAGCCAGCCCCCTGGATCTGTTGTCCCAAATGGTGTCAGTGAAACTCTCGGTTTTGCCCTCACCGCTTGCTCCGTGCACTCCGTCAGCTCCACCTCGGGCTTCACTTCCACCAGCTCAGCGTGAGAGAGAGTCCCCGGCTGCACATAGGACCTCCAGTCCCAGGTCCCCATCTCGACCCATCAGCTTCAGCTCTGCAGGTCCTCATCGCCTCCATGGTCCATCTGCCCTGAGACTCCGCTGGACTCGCTTGTCTCTCCAGGTCGGCCTCTAATGATCGTCACTCAGCCTCTGCCAAAGACTTCCGGGATTTTGGCGACGCCAAAACCCTCCAACCCTACAGTGTCATCAGGCTCCTCCCTTTCTCCGACCTTCCTGTCATCCTTACTCACCTCAGCGTCGTCCAAGTCAGGCAAATCCCCGTCAGCATCTCGGCCCCGCCAACCTGGAGCTCAGCCTCGGCCTTATCATCATTGAAGGTACCCTGGTTCGTCAGCCGCTCTGCTTCGCCGGTTCCTCCACACAGCTTGGTTCAGCCCCCGTCGATCAGCTCCTGGGATTCGCTCAAAGCTACACCCTGGCTCCTCCCACCGTGAGCAACAACATGAGGTTTTTTACCTTACTCTTCCGTGTTGACCTTATTGGTTTCCAGTCCTACGCCCACCTCCGAAGCCCCCTCCCTCCCTGGGGGGTGATGTTTTGCCATTCTCATGCTTTGTGGACTTGTCTTGTTTGTGTTAGATCTCATTTGTTTCTATGGTGTCTAATTGGTTTATTGTGATCAGGTGTCGATGTTTAGCGTCCTCATTTCCTGTGTGTATATAGTATGCCTGTTTTCGTTCTTTCCTTCATTGGTTATTATTGGTGTTGCACGCTCCTGAGTTTTGCCATTAAAAAGTATTTGCGTTAGTCATCTGTCTACGTTAGTTTTCTTCGGAGTTATCGTGACACACAGAAGATACAATGGCAAAAACTTTCCATTGTAAGTGTCCGAGGAATGAATCAGCTTCTAATACATTGCAGAAAGCAAATAAAGAAAATTGTCACATACCACAATTTAGACTTGTGGTTCTTTTGCTACATTTTCTGTGGTATATAACTTTCTTAAAAAATTGAAAACAATACTTAATGTTCCAAAATAAATTTACAAATTGTGGTATTTGTTTGTAGTTGGTAAGATTTTTTGGTAAAAAACTTTTTTAATGATCCACTGAAGATATTGTATTTACTAAAACTAACATTGCAAATACATGTCAACTATTAGAAATCAAAGTAATAGTAAACTGTCTGCTTAATATCTTCTAACACTTTATTTTGTTGCTCCCACAACAGATATTCTACTGCATATTAGTAACTTTGCATCTACATGTCAACAGTTCTACTGATCGGCACAACTTTATCCTAACATTGTACTAAAGTCTACAAATACTCTGATGAGAGTTGGTTGATATGTAGTTAGTAGAGAGTCTAAAGTGGACATTGAAAATAATAGATTTTCAATGTAATGTAATAGATTTTTTTTAAATGTTTGTGAAAGTCTCTTATGCTCACCAATACTATATTGTTATTTGAAAGTTATTTTTTTGTATGATTTAAAAATGTCTTTACTGTCACTTTTGATCCTTTAATAAATCCGTGCTTAAGAACAATTGGTGTTTCAAGATCTTTGAATGTTTTTTTTTTTTGTGTGTTTTTAGAATTTTGTTATACGCTTTAAAGCATCTAATCATAGTAATCATACTAAAACACATAGTCTGTGTTCATAAAAGTGAGAAATCCTTTACATGTTCTGGGTGTATTCATTAGCACAAACATTCTGATTGCATGCGATTGCACCTTTTGTTTGAGAGTTTTGCACTGAGAATTTTCACTTTTTACCCAGTAGTAATCTGTTCCATTGTTTGTTTGTTTTTTGTTGGACTTTTTGCAATTTGAACACCTATCATTTGGTACCAAGTCAAGGCTAGAAATTCAGTGGGAAGTCTATTTTACTCTTCCCTAAGCATTCTTTCTGAATTCATTCAGCGAATAATTGCAACATTAATATTGGCCCGTTTACTTGTTTATAAATTGGATAATTATATCATGGATGGCTGATTTCTAGTACCAAAGTGCTTCTAAAAATTAAAATCCTTTTATCTGTGATCCACCGCTGTGCTGTCAACTGTGAAGTCTTATTAAACCAATTTTGTTTATCTCACAGTGGTCAAAATGCAGGTTAGAACCAAACTGAACAGGGAAAGGTGGTTTTACTTTGAATAAGAGTTTTATGACACCAGTAAGTCCAACAGAATGCACCCTTAAATATTTTCTTTTGCAATCCAAATCCTTTTTTTCTCATATACTAGAACTACAGTAGCATGCTGTATTCATTAGAAATAAATAGCATTAAGAAAAGTATAGGACATTCAGGCCAATATTCAGGCCAACATTCAGGCTAATCGTGCCCACTTATTTTTTTTCTAAACCTTTAAAAGAATTATAAATGGTGCAGAAAGTTGATAAAATACTTCTATTATTTCTATCATTCGAATGATTAAAATGCCATTTGTGCGTTGTTGTTAAAGAGTGTACTTATAACTTATATATTAAGTTTCCTCAGTATAACATTATTAAGACAGTAAATGAACCATGAGAGCAAGAATTATAATTCATTGTTAAGGAGCTATTTCCTCCGAGAACAAAACTCATTAGAATTTTAATTGCACATGGAGTGAACAAGGTCATCATTTGCCACTTTGTGCATGTATCCCGTGTTATTGCGTTTAGTGTAAGGTGTATCATTAAAATGCAAGCCTGTAAACACCCCACTGTGACCAGAAGCATGAGAATGACATTTATTATTATAAACAAATGTACTTTGCATAAACCTGTCAATAGTCCTCAGATTCAACCCACTGTTAAAGGTTGAGACTTTGTCTATTGATGTGGCGTAGGAGTCATGCTAGATATAAACAAAAGATAAATCACATCTAATGTCATACTGAAGCCGGACATAATAGATCTTGCCAATATTGATAATTTATGACTATAACTGTTATGCTATTTTAATCTTTGTTTTTTATTCTATTTATTTCACATTCTGTTTCTCATGTTTGCTGTACATTGCACTGTAGGTGGTAATTGAGCTTCATTGTGCAGCGTAGGTAGTTCAGTACTGTCTTTGATCTGTGAGCTCCAGTTAGATATAAAAACACTTGAATTTTGAACCTAATCCATGGCTAAAATCAAAGACACATTACTAAGCTGATTATTTACAGATGGTCTTTCTGATCTTTGACATCAGTGTGAAAAAGTAAAATAATAAAATCAAATATTATACAAATACGATTGAACAATCCATTAACATCTCAGGTTACACATGTAACTATGGTTCCCAGAGAATAGGGGTTGCTATGGGGAATGCTTACGGCATTACTGGTGTTCAAAGCATGAGTCTATACATGATAATGAACTTGACATTGGCAGGTAGCATTCTCACTGGCGCCACTGTGAGTATAAAAGCACACCTGTGCACTTGATGTCTGAAGGATACGTGTGCAGGAAGCATGTCAAAGGCCTTAAGCTACGCATCCTCCTGTTCTTAATTCTCAGGGAACCATGGTTACATTCATATACTGAGACATTCCCTTTCGAAAGGGAACTTGTGCTATATCCCTTATGGGTTGTTATGGGAAATGGAATGCCAACGCCAGAGGTGTAAGAGCCCTTTTGGGTGAGCTAAGTCAAAGAACTCGAAGGAGTTCATCCCTAAGTTGCACCAGCAATAATCATAGATCAGAGCTCCTCAGTAATGGAGGGACAACGAGAGAAAGCCTAACTGTGCTCATATTCAGCCAGCGTCCAAAGAGGCTCAAAGAGAGGCTAACACTCAGAACATGAGTTTTAATGCAGCCCTGAAGAGTGGAGGCATGAAAAAGGGAGGCCTAGTTAACACTCTAGTTAACTCCTGGGCAATACAGAATAAAAAAATAAAAAAGCTAAGCTCAGTTGAAGCTTCACAGAGTGGCCTCAATACATCAACTCTCAAAACGAGAGGAGACTTAACAAATCACCACACTTTAATTCAGTAGTCAGGGAGCCTCCAAGAGGCCCTAACAACCCTACTACCTTGTCGAACTTTAGGAGTGGAGGCCTCCATAAATATAACTCTCTTTAGCGAGAGGAGGCCTCACAACCCTCGCAAGTAGCCACGAAGGCTCACATAGAGACTAAAAAATTGGGAGCGTAGGCCTCAGCAAGATGACTCTCTCGAGAGGAGACCTAACCACATCCTTACACTCAGGATATATTGCAAGGAGGCTTCCTAGAGAGCCTGCAACTCTCAATTGCTATCCTAGAAGAGATAAGGGGAGCGGAGGCCTCAATATGCCAATTCTCAGCGAAAAGAAGCCTAACAATGCACACAGTAATTTCAGTTTTTTTCTAGAACGACATGACCACAACTTAGAACCAAAACAAACTTGGAGGACTGAGGCCTATTGAGGTCATCCAAAGCTGGTCGGGGAGGCCTCTAGAGGGCCATGCAAACCTGACACTAAAATATTTGTATCTGGGGCTCAAGCCAAACTAGATGCACCAGAGGACACTCAAGAAGGAGAGCATACAACTCAATGCTACAGCCAAGCTAATTCCCTCACTACATTCTACTCCCAAGGCAGCCCAAAGGAGGCTCAAAGGGTGCCTGCAACTTATAAATGTAAAGCAGTAGAGCTCTGTATGCCTACTCTGAATTTCGAACCATCAGTAAGGCAGAAGTAGAAATAAAATTGCACTGCCAAAACATCATAGACCTTCAAGAGGTCCGCCTGGCAAGCCTGCAGCTTCTATACTTCTCTGTAACCTTAGTTCCCTGAATAAAATACCATGCCATGCCATACTCCATACATGCCTGTAAATGTCTTGCTTCAGGGTTTCAGAAGCTAGCACTTTTTTCAGATGTGCTTTAGAGTTTTCTGGTTGATTACACTCGCCTATGATGTTCTGTCATGACATTGGACTGATAAGGAAACTAAGGTTACATACTTTAGGGGATTTACAGTTAAGACCCGAGGACCAGATATGTTGAATGAAGACCAGGAGTCAGAAGTGCAGTCAATAGAATAATTTTTTGTGAAGTTTCGTTTGCAGTTTCATCAGCAGAAGCCAGCTTCAGATCTCACAAGGAGTTAATAGGCCGCCCCACACACAATAACATTATTACAGCAATTATACTCTAACAGAGGGTACTTACTACGTCAATGATGATGGTTAAATGATTCTGGTTGGCTAAGAATGAAAGAAAGATAAACAAATCTTGTAATTTTCCACACAAGAGTGAAGCATTTCTTTGTTGATCACATGGTTGACGGGTAGTGATCTTCCATGTGGCTTGTCGAGAACAAGTCATTCTGTGTCCTTATGGTGCCAGTTAATCACTTCACCAGTACAGATCATATTAACACACACACAGATACACAGCTTCTCCAAGCTTCTCTGAACTCAGCTCAGGCTCCAACTATCAACCCAAAACATATAAGCGGCAATAATGAATAACTGTGTTTCTGATTGGTCTAGCTCAGGGGTGGGCAAACTACGGCCCGCGGGCCATATCCTCCCGTTGGGCTTTTTAATCCGGCCCGCCAAACTTGCCGAACCTGTATTAATCCTCCTTCATTTTACAATTCCCTGTAATGTCACTCTGTAGTGGCTGCAAGCGGCAGTGGCGCTGAAGCTGTGGCGGAGAGTAGGCGTGTGTCGCAAACCCCTCTACACCCCCCTTTATGGCACAAATTCCGTGCTAAAAAGGAACGAGCGCAAAACTGATATTTGTGCGTACGGAAATTACACCCGCGAGCGGAAAACAGAGCTACACGTAAATACGGGTATCCGCGAGCTCATTTTAATCTGCGCGCACGAACATTCACCCGCTCTCGACTGCTATTTTTGCTCGCGCGAGCACTTTTATTTTTGTCAGTCATGGGGCGGGGCTTGCTCTTGTAATAGTAACATCAAACGTCATTGGTTAGTTCCCTTTTTTCCCTTTGAGGTCAGTTGTGATTGGACGCCTGTGATTGTCAATCTAGAGCTGAGGCAAATATATGATTCAGTCACATTGCATATTATGTTTGTTTCTGTCAATTAAATTGTATTAATATTGCTTTTTTTGTAATTTCACGTGTCCCAGTCGAGTGATTTAAGACCAAACTATACTTTATACAGGTTTTCTAGGATTTCTTATAAGGAAATGCACAGGTACGACCTTCACCCCGGCCCCTCTGTCAATTTTAAGAAACCAATGTGGCCCGCGAGACAAATAGTTTGCCCACCCCTGGTCTAGCTACTACACATACTGTATACAGATAGGATAGACTTATTGCATGTGTGCACCTGATTTTCCATCCTGTTTAACATAACTGATGTGTTTGTACGAAACAAAAGCAAACAAACCAAAAAACTAAAGAGGCTCTGCAAGATGCTTTAGGCAAAAAGTTAATCGTTAATCGTTAATCTGTTGTTAAAGTAGGGTGACCAGGCTTCCCATTTTCCTGACGTATTAGGAAGAAAATTATCAGTATATTTGATCCTAACTTTCGGGCTTAAAGTGACAGCAGCCTAAAATACCTGTCTGTGTGAATAATATAATCAAACAACAAATATGTACAAAAAAAGTATACGTGTTAAATAAAAACTGACTTCATTGAATTTGTAGCTGTATCATATTTTTTCTTTTGTTTGTAATTAGCTTAGTTTTTTTTTAAATATATATAACCAAAACAAAATAGTAAGGATATATAATGTTGGAAGAACGAGAAATCTCGTCATGCTATATTGAAGGCAGATCAAAATCCTGCTGTGCTACAAGTGTACCTCCATATCCCACAGTGCTTTCTGATATTGATATCTTGGTTTAGGTTAAAAGGCTTACCTGCTTGAGTTGGGAGGCGATGCTCCAGTTAAATGATGTTATCATGTCTGCACCTAGAGATTTGCTCACTGGTCTTTGAAGTGTGGTATATTTGTGAAGCATTGCAGTGAGTTTAGCTTCAAAAGCCCTTTTAGCACCTCACTGCCATGTTGTTCCTTTGATGTGCCTGTAAGTGTGCCCACCCTTGGGGCTTATTTTAACCCTCTATCTGCTGTGCAGCTTCTTCATTGCATGTCTGCTTTTAAATTCTCTCTGCCCTCATTTTCTCTCAATGTCACTAATTTATCTTCATATTTATATTTAAATAATTTGAAATAAATGCTATGAATTTAATGTACAACATATAATTAAAATAAGTATTCTACATTTAGAATTTGAATTCTGTTTTTGTGCGTTTTACTTAATGTTACAGAATCAAATCCATGCTTATGTTAAACAACACTATATATATATATATATATATATATATATATATATATATATATATATATATATATATATATATATATATATATATATATATATATTATATTATATACAACGCTATTATTATTATTATTATAACTCCATTTTGTTTATTTTTTATTTAGGTTTAGTTTTTTAGTACTTCAACTTTAAACTGGGAAATGTCAAAAAGAGAAATTCTATCTTGGCAGCTAGCTAAAATAAATATTAATGTTAATTATAACAATAGATTATAAAACCTTTCTTCCTCTGACATAAACGTTATAAGTATGATTGGTGGTGATTCTTTCATTTAATGATGAAAGACTGTAGAGTTTGTTTCAGAGTGTCATACATTATAATATACATTATTCTCTATAATAAACATTATTCTCTTAACCAACACTGTTCAGTGTTATAAATAGGATTCAATTGTATTTCATTCCATTACAGCTATGCACTGTTAATTTATTCAGAAAATAATTGATTTTGACACTTTTACTTTTTATACAAAATGCATTATAAAGGTATTCATAATACCTTTATATAATAATATATTATAATAATATTATAATGCTTTATATACTTATATATTGTATTACAATATTTGCAGATTCTTACATCAGAAATTGGTTGTCATGTTTAATACATTGTACTCCCTAAAGGCATAACATACTGTATTATAATGTATTAAAATCAAGGTTAGAATTATTCATGAGATTAAACAATGCATTATAAGGTGCGTGGCTAGGAATAATAATTGCATGAAAAATACTTTTATAATCAATTATATATAAAAGCTTTAAGTAAAATGTTAAAATGTGTCTTGTTAACGGATTAGGGAGACCAACACATGCAAATACTGAATGTATTATGGCTTTGAAATATACAATTCCATTAGTGTCAAACAATACATTTAAATATCTTCTTAAACTTGTACCACTGCTCTTAGATCCTAATCATGAATGTGCAGAAAAGTAATTATACTGTCGCAAGCATATAATTTTCATGTAGTACATTTTAAGTGTAGTAATCCAATTCAGAAATGTACTTAATCTAGATATTATCCACATTTGACATGGAGTTTATTTTTATTTTTTGGATTAAATAGTACTATAGTGGCATCATGTAGCTTATAGATTGAAAATGTATCAGTTTGAACCATTGATGCACATTCAACTTTCTTTCCTGACACCATCCTCTATCGTGTGAGATAGCACTTGATGTGCTCTGATTGCCTGAACATCTCTTATGTTTCTCATTGAGTCGGTTTTGTGTCCAGCATTTCCCTTCAAGAATCAATAAACATCTAACTATAGAATGAATGCAAGGGATAAATCAATCATCTTACCTGTCATTACTTGGTGTTCACATTAATGTCACCATGGATTGTGTGGAAGGAAAGAGATGCAAGGAGGTAGTGTGATCATGTTGAACTCTTTTAGCAATAGAAAGCAGTGCCTGTGTGACCTTTAACCGAGATGCAAGTTGTGGCAGCTGTGAAGGGCAGTTCAGACTTGTTAAGGCTTAGCTTGAGGTGATGAGTCGATATATGTTGAAGTCTGGGCTGAGATGTTCTCACAGAAGTATGTTGCTGACAGAAAACAATTAAATCATGATGAAATGATGATAGAATAACCAAGTGATTTGATATGAACAGTGAAGTGGCCAAGACAACATTCCCTTGAGGCACCAATGGATGCAAGGTAGACCATTCCAGCTGACTTTGCCTGTTGTTCAAGTAGAATAAAAAAAAAGAAATTCGCAGATCCAGAAATGCTCTTTGACAGGATACCAGGGTACAGCACACATCATTATAACAAATACAGTGGTGTGAAAAAAAGTTTGCCCCCCCTTTTTTGTGCATGTTTCAGCTCATCAAACAAATATAAATATTAGTCAAAGATAACACAAGTAATCAGAAAATGCAGAACCCAAGTTTGCTTCAGCATGAGGTCATGGAAATATGGCTTTATATTCTCTTTCAGGCATATTTGGTAGATGTAGAATTCATGGTTCCATTTATCACAGGAAGTCCTCCAGGTCTTAAAGCAGCAAAACAACCCCAGACCATCACACTACCACTACCATTATTTATTGTTTATATGACATTCTCTATCTGAAATGCAGTGTTACTTTTACGCCAGATGTAATGGGACACACACCTTCCAAGTCCAACTTTTGTCTCATCAGTCCACAAAGTATTTTCCCAAAAGTCTTGGGGATAATCAATACGATTTCTGGCAAAGCTGAGACAAGCCTTAATGTCATTTTTGCTCAGCAGTGGTTTTCGTCTTAGAACTCTGACATGCAAGCCATTATTACACAGTTTCTTGTTTATGGTGGAGTCATGAACACTGACCTTAACTGAGGAAAGTAATGAATGCAGGTCTTTAGATTTTGTGACCTCTTGGATGACTCTTTGCTGCATTCTTGAGGTAATTTTGGTCGGCTGGCCACTCCTGGGAAGGTTCACTACTGTTCCATGTTTTTGCCATTTGGATAATGGCTCTCACTTTGGAGTACCAAATCTTTGGAAATGGCTTTAAAACTATTTTCAGACTGATGGATCTCATTTGTTCCTTAATTCCTTTGGATCTCGGCATTATGTTTACCTTTAAAGATCTTTTGGTCTACTTCACTTTGTCAGGGAGGTCCTATTTAAGTGATTTCTTGATTGTTAACAGTTGTGGCAGTAATTAGGCCTGGGTGTGGCTGGAGAAATTGAACTCATGTGTGTTAAACCACAGTTACGTTTTAACAGGTGGTGCAAACACTTTTTTCACACAGGGCCATGTACAGTAGGTTTAGATTTTGTTTTTGCTTAATAATAACAACTGCTGACAAATATCCCAATTGTAATTTAAAAAGGTTTATTTTCTTGCAAGAAAAGGTACGCAGTCATACAGTCAACGGTGTGAAGTGAAGGACGAGAGAGGACTAAGCCTGGACTTCACGTTGTGTTTTGTGTTTGTGTGGGCAGCAACAGTCGTTCATGAAAAGTACTGTCACCATGACTTTTATTTTCTACTAGTTTTATTTTCATGTTAAACGTTTGTTAAATGTTCCCCAGTTCTGCCTCTTCTTCCCTGAACAAAGAACTGTATTACAATGCTTTTTAAATAAAGACTTGTAAGGTGGACCAGATTGGCCGAGACTATTCACACGAAACTGTTCACGAGACGCATCATGCTGTGACATATCGTCTTAATCCGCATCCCTCAGAGACACAACCTGCTGGGCACAACAGCCCAATCTCACTCTTGCATTTCAATATGTTCCCCCCCCCCCCCCACTTCTTCTCTCCAAAGGACCTGAAACTCACTCAACAGAATACATGGTTTAATGTGAAGAATTATCATACAATGCTATACATGTTTGGTATCAATTGAAATGTCTAAGTGTGACTGGTACAAAGGTCTTACTCCCATAAGAAGCAAACCACGGGTGTTAAATGTTAAAGAGTTAGAAATGTTTGGCTTATTTGGGATGGGCTTGCCCCTCCCAAGGTCTTCAATGCTAATTAACCAAAAGGTCCATTGTTATGTTTAACACTTCAAAGAAGTTCCTGTCCTGGCCTGGGTATTTAAGGAAATGTATCAGAATGCTCATGGCTTCTCTCTCTTGTGGTGGCCAGATTCATTCACGATGCTGAGTGTCCCAAACAGACACTCCGCATTATGAGTTCATCAAGGCAAATTAGAACCAAGATTAGCCCGTAATGTTGAGTGCCTTCGGACACTTAGCATTACGTATTTTCCAAAGTTCAAGTATGCATCTTTACTCTGTTTCTGAGCATTCGATGTTGGTATTGATTATCTTTTAATTCGACTATGTAATTGGCACAATACATTTACCTGAATGTTAATAAATTGTTACGTTTGATTTACTCTGTCTTACTTCTAAATTATTCACTCTAGTAGATTGTGTGTATTCTTGTTACCGCAAACACGCATCAGGTTAGTAACGGACTAAAGTCCAGTTTGAGTTGGAAATTAGGAGACCACCGACTGAGGCTTTAGA
This sequence comes from Rhodeus uyekii, assembly GCA_037043235.1. Taxonomy (NCBI): domain Eukaryota; kingdom Metazoa; phylum Chordata; class Actinopteri; order Cypriniformes; family Acheilognathidae; genus Rhodeus; species Rhodeus uyekii. The sequence goes on from JAWRVZ010000112.1 coordinate 2,188,371, forward strand.
GATCCGGCTAATACTTCGGCACTAGTTAAGTGTACTTAGACCGTAAAGGCCGATAAATGGAATTTCCTTTTAGGGCAACGAAACGTTGATCGACCGACCTAAACAGGGTGGGCCTTCCCTCTGGTTACCGTAATATAATTCTAGCTAAGTGTACGTGGGAAACCACGATATGACTAAACCAAAGCTACTATAGAGAAAGTAATATTGGTCGGCTTATATCTATAGTAGTGGTCGTGACCTCTGACTAGAAATAGTGTTATTGTAACTACGGGTATACGGATCTATGGGGACTAAATAAAGTACTTTCAGGAAAGCGGCCCTCTAAACAGTATTAGTCAATTACCTCTGTCTAGTGACCAAGACTGACCATTTGTGACCGTGAGATCCGCGCGGATTAGCCGGCGTGAGACTCTGAGCGACACTGAGACCCGAATGAACGAGTGTGATAAGAGTATCAAGTTCGATAGAATAATCCAATGTATATTTACCAAATTATTATACTAATGACCGACGACCAATTGGCTTTCTAAAATCAACTCGCGGTCATATTTAAACATGGAGTCAGATTATAAGTGAGTGCATATTCGCAGAGACTGAGAAGACCGAACGCGCAGTGATCCTTCACCCGCTCCTCGGAAACCGTCGTTGGACCGAGCAGCAGGCATTTTACAGACTGAAAAATTGGTGTTGGTCAGAATCTTGCATGCATGGTGTACTTCTTTTATAGCAGAGGTCCTCAAATCAAACCCTGGAGTGCCACTGCCCTCAAGAGTTTAGATCCAACTCTAATCAATCACACCAGAACAAGCTAATCAAGGTCTTGGATTATTTTCACCAGGATCTGAACTAAACTCTGTAGGACAGTTGATCTCAATGGCTGGATATGGCGAGCACTGCTTTACACCATACACTTAGCTTTTTTTCCTGCCAATTGCATTGAGGATTCAAAATGATTAAAAGTACATCTTCTATTTATCATGAGGAATATCCTGATGAACAATACTTTTGGGAATCATAAGCATTTGTCGGTGAGAGTTATGCTTATTTTCTGAAATGATCCAAAAGCCAATTGAAAAATCAATTGCGAACTTACTAACGTGATGCTAACTTCTGGTTGACCTTCAAAAATACTTAATTCCTTTATGCTGAAAAATTGAGGTCACAGTTTTCACTCATTTAAAAATAATAAGTATAAAACCTTTCATTAACACAACTGCAGAGTAATAAGCAAAATATCTTTCAGAGGTTTGATTCCATGGAACCTGCAAAGTAGCAAATTCAGTGACTAGTTCTTCTTTGCTAATTTTAGCAGCTTAGTAACATTAACAAAAAATATGATTCTGTAAGGACACACAAAGCTGTCAGAACAGGTTGAACACAGCATGGAGGAGGTTGCAGCTCCATTTTATCGTGAGCCAAATATTTATGGCTCTGGCTGCCGTTATGGAATTACAGTTTCACGATAGGAGGTTTTCATCCATTTAGATGATTACCAGTGTGATCAGATGTTCTCATTTTTTCACTTGGCTTGATTAAATGTTAAAGGAAAGGTGTGCCAAAAAGTGCACATCTGTCATCATTTACACACCTTCAAGTTGTTCCAAACCTGCATGAAATTCTTTCTTCTGCTCAACACAAAAGAAGAATGTCACTAACCAAACAGTTGATGGACCTCACAGTATTTTTTCCCCCCACACTATGGAAGTCAGTGAAATTCATTCAGGTTTCGCATTAGCGTTTTAAAAGGGCTTCAAAAATGTGTCTCATGTACATTGAGATGATTACTAAAATATGTGTACATCTTCATTGGTAACACTTTGGGCCTTGTGGTTCTTTAATCCAATGTGCTCTACATTTTGGCTACACAAATAAAATATTGTTACCAATGTTGTTACTCTACTTAATTACATCATGTCACACCCTCAAACTACATGGACTTTTACTTTGTTCAGTCACAAGTTCATTTCTGTGTGTTTCCCACCACCATTATGACACTAATCATCATCACAGCTGTTTGTAATTTCTGTTCATCACCATGAGGTTTAGCTCATGTTTGTCCACTCTACATTTGAGTAAGAATCCTTTTAGTCCATCTTTCCAGTTAGATTAATTATTAAATGCTACTACTGAACTCAACTCTCATCTTTGAGCCTTTTCCATCAGCCTGCCTGCTCCATTGCTAACAGAAGACATTAGTTTTGAACTTGGTAGAAAAGATCACAGCGGTGGCAAGGAACAGCTGCGATCTGTTTGAATTCACTGAAGGATTCTGTCGTCTTGCCATCAGCTGCTCCTTGAATGATGAGATCTTGAACTTTATACATCTGTGGGAGCTTTCAGATAGCTCAGAACTGGACTGGAGGGAGGATTATCTGGATCACTGGATCATCATCAGATGGCCTGAGTTCTTCTCTCCAAGAGTGTGAACCAGTGACAGCAGCAATGGACAACAAGGACTGGCTGATAGTATTACCTCTCACCAGGTACCATCTGTCTGTACTGAATCATTGCGGTTTTAAGAAGTTTGTTAAGTGAAGTTTTTGCCCCCTCTCCCACATCTTATGCATGTATCAAAAGAAATATCTTGAATCACTTGCTTCAATTCATTTATTTTGATTTGTGTCTTTAAGTTCACTGGTCTGGTGAATTCTGCTCATTTATTTGGGTTAGTTGTAGAAGCACTGCTACTACTGAACCTGACAAAATGGTGAACTTACAAAGCCAATGTTTTTTTGATTGGTCCTATCTGTGAGTGTGTGTGTGGGGTGGGCTGGGAAAGCTTTTGAATGCTTCAATTAAGCATGTTTTTGAGCGGTTGTCATGGTGCTGTAGGGACCCCTAAAGTATTTATTTTTGTTTGTAACAATGTAACATTTATATACATGTATTTCATTATTTTGGTTTAAATGTACCTACATTATTTTATTTGTTATAATGTACGTGAGTTCACTAAACACTTTTGTTTCATATTCACTGACATTGTTTATTGGTTGAAAGTTCATCAATGTTGACCAATGACTGTGGAGCATGTTCAACGTGAGTTGCGTCAACGTGAGTTGCGTACAGAGACTGTGTCACGCATGTGGAAGAGAGAAGATTTCGATTGCTGTCAGTGCGAGAGTGCGTCACTGCTCTGGAGACATTTTGTGGAAAATATTATGCCCAAAGCAAGAATTGACGACTTTACTTTCGTTTTGTGTTTCAGTTTATAAACTGTCAGCTAAATAGTCTTTTTGTTTCCGTGGTTACGGCGAGTCAACGCGCCGCAATTCTATCTGCGCCACGAGGGCCTAGTGACGCTCATTCCGACCATTTCACGATCAACGAGTGCCATTGAAGACACGGAGCATCGCGCTGGATTTGCGGGATTGGATTCATCGTGCTGTGGATTCATCGGGACTGCCGAATGTGGATTCATGGTGGATTGTCATCTACATTTTCATGTGCACCAACGATCGGGATCCAACGGTAACATGTGACTATTTGACTGTGTGACTCATTTGCATTACGTGACGGAAGGACTGTGTTAACCTGTTAAGTTTGCAATTTATTGGGGTTTAAAAGACATTCAGAGTTTTGCATCACTAGAGACTGAACTAAATTGAGTTTACATTTTGAACTTGGGAAAAAGGGATATTCACATTTGAGTTAAAGAGAAACTACATAATTTCATATTTCTTTTATTTGAAGTTTATTTTTGTTTGTGAGGGGGTATTTCATTTATGTTAAAATAAATTGTTATTCTTTCTTTATTTACTTGATGTCTGCTATTTTATATTCTATTTTGTAAATTAACAACTAACTGATTTTGGGTAAAAGTAATTCACAGAGTTTGTTATTAGGGAAGAAAGAGTGTGAAATTATTGAAATTAGAGAAATACCGGCCTAATTCACCATTCTACTGCCGGGAATCTAGGTTTTCCTATATTTTGGAAATATTTCTAGCCTTAGGGTTAAGAAAAGGGTTACATTTTTGGAGGCACTGCTGGGATACTGTTTTTCTTTTCTTCCTCTTCCCTGTTTACCAGAGTTTTCTATCTTTCCCTTTACAAATTTTAATCTAGTGTTGTTTGACATTGAAACAGTTTTCTGATTTATTTTGTCACAATTCTAGCTATTTGCCTTGTTTGAAAAAAAATGGATTTGTTGCAAACTGTTGAGTGGAGCAAAACAGAGAATGTTAATTTATCACGTGCCATTGTACTGAGCAATGTTCCTTTGGACGCCAGTGATGACACTATTGGAAGAGTGTTAAACACAGTCAAAGCTTTTGGTCGCACTAGAATATGTGGTCGGCGTGGTGACATAACTGGCAGATGGTTGTTTATTTTAGTTGAGACCAGCACTGATTTAAATGCTGACGTTATACCACCTGAGATAGGCATAGAAAATGAGGCTGGACCTTGGGGTGTCACATTAGTGAGTAGTCTGGTAGGACATGGTCCTGCATCTGAAGAGGATGCCTTCCAACTCAAGCTACAAGCTTTGTTGCAGCAGGAGGGAAAGTCTTTAGATGAAGTGAAGTCTATAATTATGGGAAATCAGTCTCCTAAATCTGACATCAGTGTAGACCTAGTTGATGCCATAGGCAAATTAGTAGATCGATGTAATCAAGTGTCTAGTGATGGGCCTGGGTACAGAAAACTGAGGTTGTTCTCTGGATTGAAACCTGTCCCTCCAGGTGAAGAAGAATATGACATCTGGATGGAGCAGGCTGCTCAAATGATAAGTGAATGGCAATGCACTGAAGCTGCTAAGAAACAACGCATTGTTGAGAGTTTGCGAGGCCCTGCTGCTGATATTGTCAGGTTTCTAAAAGTGAGTAATCCGTCTGCGGCTGCAAACGAATACTTAACTGCTCTTGATACAGTATATGGTACCACTGAGAATGGGCCAGACTTGATGGCTAAGTTTTGTCATACTTATCAGGAAAATGGAGAAAAACTGTCAGCTTTCTTATACCGACTGGATAAACTTCTTCATCGGGCTTTCTTGAAGGGAGGAATTGATGCAACAGGCATAAATAAAGCAAGGATGGAGCAGCTTATTAAGGGGGCACTGACTAATGACATGGTTGCCTTACGAATCAGAATGACTCACACAGTGCATGATCCCCCTTCGTTCTCACAGTTGATGAAGGAAGTGAGAGAAGAAGAACATTGGGTAGCTGCTCGAGAGAATGTTAAAGCTTCTGTTGCTACCGTTGCCTCTCCTCAAGTGTCTGTGCCACCTGAATTACATAGCCTGAAGAAGGAAGTTAAAGAGCTGTCTACTCACATGAGCCAACTGTTGAGTATGACTACTGTGACCCCTACCTCTGACAAAGCCCCGCAGAAAGATAGTCAGACACGTGAAGTTTCAAGCAGAGACAATGCCCGTAAGCAAAGAAATCCCAAGTTACCCCTGCCTGGAATTTTCTGCTACAACTGTGGTGAAGATGGTCATAAGAAGTGGGAATGCAATGCCCCTGAGGATCTCAGGAAAGTAAACCAGAAGCTGATGAGAATGCACCGCTTGCAGGGAAACTTAAGCGGGGCTCAGTGAAGGAACGGCACGGAGCTCCAGCTAACCCACGTTCCCCTCATGTTTCATTGTTGCTTGATGATGGTCAATCAAAATTGCCTGCAGGATTAGTAGGGCCTGTCTCTGAGGTGCCTGTTCAAATTGAAGGAATTTACACGAGAGCTCTTCTTGACAGTGGCTCTCAGGTCACTCTATTGTATCGTAGTTTTTATGATAAGCACCTAAAGCACTTACCTCTTCAACCTGTGGAAAACCTTGAGATCTGGGGTCTTAGTTCACACAAATATCCATATGATGGGTATTTACCCCTCAAACTTGAGTTCACTGAAAGCGTGGCTGGAGTGCATCAGGTGGTGGACACGCTTGCAATTGTGTGTCCAGATCCGTTGAAAAGGGAAGGGATAGCCATTTTGGTGGGGACCAACACCAGCTTAGTGAGGAAACTGCTTGAGTCTTGTCGTGAGCAAGCTGGTGAGAAGTTCTTGAATGTGTTGACCATTCACCCGGTGATCCGGGAGGCGTTTGAGTTTATTCAGAAGACAGACATGTCACAGGGTGATCCAAACCGACATGGAACAGTTTGGTTTGCAAAGCCTTCCCCTATTGTCTTGAAGCCAGGTCAGGTTATGCAACTCCCAGGTCTACCCAAGTTTCCTGGCCAGACGACAGAATCTCTATTGCTAGTAGACAATGCAGAAGTTAATGATTCATTCACGTCAGACCTTCAAGTGAGACATGAAGTTCATTCAGCAACCATTGTTTCCAGCCGAAGAGTCATGGTGACTGTCAGAAACCCGTCTACAAGAGAAGTATGTATAAAGAGAGGAACTCCTCTTGCTCGTGTTTTCCCAGTAACCTTAGTTCCACAACTTTCTTCCAGCCAACAGTCAGAACAGGGTGCTTTGACTCCTGTTTCCTTTGATTTTGGTGATTCTCCAATGCCGGAAGAAGCAAAAAGGCTTTTGTGTGAGGAGATGCTGAAGAGAAAAGAAGTGTTTTCCCTTCATGAATGGGATGTGGGTTGTTCAAAGAGTACCACACATGAGATAAGACTGAAGGATTCACGCCCTTTCAGAGAAAGATCTCGACGTCTTGCCCCGGCAGATTTGGAAGATGTGCGGCGACATCTACAAGAACTTAAGGGTGCTGGCATTATTTCAGAGTCCCGAAGCCCCTATGCTTCACCAATTGTAGTGGTACGTAAAAAGACAGGGAAGGTCAGAATGTGTGTAGACTATCGGACACTCAACCAACGGACCATACCAGATCAATACACCGTCCCCCGAATTGAGGATGCTCTGCACAGCCTTTCTGGGAGTAAATGGTTTACTGTGTTGGATCTGAGGAGTGGATACTATCAAATACCGATGAGTGATGCTGATAAGGAAAAGACCGCATTCATCTGCCCTTTGGGTTTCTATGAATTTGAGCGTATGCCCCAGGGTATTTGTGGAGCACCTGCTACTTTTCAAAGAGTCATGGAGAGAACTGTAGGAGACATGAACTTTTTGGAGGTACTTGTGTACCTCGATGACCTAATTGTCTTTGGTAGAACACTTGAAGAACACCAACAGCGGCTGTTAAAGGTTCTGGATAGGTTGAGGGAAGAAGGATTGAAGCTATCCCTGGATAAGTGTCAATTTGGCAGAACTTCAGTGAACTATGTGGGGCATATTGTTTCACAAGATGGAATATCTACTGACCCTTCAAAGATAGAAGCTGTAGTATCCTGGCCAAAACCACAAACAGTAACGGAACTCAGAGCGTTTTTAGGTTTCTGTGGATATTATCGCCGTTTTGTGAAGGATTTCTCAAAGCTGTGCCGTCCTTTGAATGAACTATTGACAGGGTACTCATCCACCTCTTGTAAGAAAAAGAAAAAGATCCACTCACCTGTCAGAGATGTTAATGCAAGCCACAAAGTCTCTGAACCCTTTGGCTCTCGATGGACTGCTCAATGTGATGTTGCTTTTCAAACCCTCAAAGACTGTCTGACTCAAGCTCCAGTGTTAGCCTTTGCTGATGCACAGAAGCCCTATGTCTTGCATGTGGACGCCAGTATGAATGGACTGGGAGGAGTTTTGTATCAGGAGCATGATGAAGGGTTATGCCCTGTCACTTTCATCAGTCGCAGCCTTTCCCCTTCAGAGAAAAATTATCCTGTGCATAAATTGGAATTTTTAGCTTTGAAGTGGGCCATTGTTGACAGACTGCATGACTATCTTTATGGTGTCCAATTTGAAGTTAGAACTGACAACAATCCTCTAACTTATATAATGAAGTCGGCGAAGCTTGATGCCACTGGTCACCGTTGGCTGTCAGCTCTTACCACCTACAATTTCAGCTTGAAATACCGCCCAGGGCGAAAGAATGTGGATGCCGATGCACTGTCCAGACGTCCAACTACCCACCAATGTGCAGATGACGAGTGGCAAGAAATTCCAGCTTCCGGTTTCCGGGCTTTTTGTCAAGGAATGTCTGTGAAGAAGATGACAGATTGTGTGTCTTATCCCTGCGTTGTGCAACAGATTGGGGCACATATATCTGCGGTTCCCAAAGCTTATTGTCAAGCTACTGTGCTAGTTGCAGACCACTTACCTGAGTTCAATCCAACTGAGATTCAAGCTGCCCAAAAGAATGATGTACACCTAGGGGAGGTGTGGGAAGCAGTTTGTCAGAAGAAACCTGCAAGTAGTATCAGTCACAACCACCCTGTGATGAAGTTGCTGAAGCGAGAATGGGAGAAGCTATCAATAGACAATGGTTTGTTGTACCGAACTATTAAACAACCAAGTGATCAAAGAGTGAAACGACAGCTTGTGCTTCCCAAGCAGTATCACAACATGGTGCTTAAATCTTTGCACGACGAGATTGGACATCTAGGCTTTGACAAGTCTTACAGTCTGGTTCGTGACCGATTTTATTGGCCACGCATGAAGCGTGATGTAGAGGCCTACTGTAAAACCTGTGAACGTTGCATAAAGAGGAAAACGTTGCCTCAGAGAGCCGCTCCATTGTTCCATATGCAAAGTTCAGGACCCATGGATCTTGTATGCATTGATTTTCTTTCCATCGAAGCAGATTCTCGCAATGTATGTGATGTGTTAGTGGTAACTGACCATTACACCCGTTATGCTCAAGCTTTTCCCACTAAGGATCAAAAGGCTTCTACTGTGGCAAAGACTCTATGGGAAAAGTATTTCATCCATTATGGACTTCCAACTCGAATACACTCCGACCAGGGAAGAGATTTTGAGAGCCGGTTGGTTTCTGACATGTTGAGCATGCTAGGAGTAAAGAAGTCAAGGACCTCCCCTTACCATCCGCAAGGTGATCCGCAACCGGAGAGGTTCAACCGGACTTTGTTGGACATGCTGGGTACCCTTGAGCCTAGGCAGAAGTGCAAGTGGAGTCAGCACATAGCGCATCTCGTGCATGCATATAATTGTACTGTTAATGAGGCCACTGGATTTTCCCCTTATTACCTTATGTTTGGTAGAGAGGCCCGATTACCTGTTGATGTATGTTTTGGTGTTTCCCCTGACAACACTTCGCCAGCATCATATTTGAAATATGTGACCAAAATGAAGCAGGAATTACAGATAGCTCATCAGTTAGCTCAGGCCACTGCTGAAAAGATGAATCAGAGTAACAAAGAAAGGTATGACCAGAAAGTTCGCTATCATAGTCTGAATGTTGGAGACAGAGTTTTGATTCGAAACCTTGGCCTAAAGGGAAAACAAAAGCTTGCAGACAGGTGGAGTGCTAAACCCTATGTAGTGGAGAATCAATTGTCTGGTATTCCTGTGTATCGTTTGATTCCTGTTGATGGTGAGGGGCCAGTTAAAGTCCTGCATCGTAATCACATCCTGCCATTGGGACAGGCAGTCAGGTTACATCCTCAAGTAGATAACAGACCTACCCCTTCGCCTAGAGCTTTAAGGCGCAGGAAAGCAAAAGAGAAGCAGAAATCAGCTGAGTTAGCAAATTCTTCTACTGTGGTTGACTCAGTTCAAAGGGAATGTAGTTCTTCTGATTCAGAGTCTGATTTTGGGTTTTATGTTGAAGATGTGGCAGAGAAAATTCAGAGTGAAACACCTGTACAAGATGTAGAATGCTTAGACTTGAGTGATTCTCATGGTGATTCAGAAGCACTGATAGTTCCATGTCAGAGTGAAAATCCTGATGTTGACAATGTTGATTTGAGTGATGATGTAATGGCTGTAGGTCATGAGAATGTTATTCAGACTCCTGCTAATGCTGATGAAGGTACTGGAGTTCAGTCAAGTGAAGAACCTTCCGAAGTACGTAGATCATGTAGGGAGAGAAAGCCTAATACACGATTTACATATGATACATTGGGAGAGCCGCATACTAAGATCATTTGTACCAAGCAATGTAGTGTAAATGTAGCCTTTACCAATGCTTTGTATTCTTCTAGTGGCTATGAAAGTTCTCATGTTTGGTGGTGTCATGCAGATGCATTATGCAATGTATGTAGTCAGAAACCTACACTTATACCCATGAGTTTTAGTTCTGTCTTTAGTAAATTAGGGACCAAAGTTAGATGGTGTTAATGTTTACTATGACCAGCATGGGGGCATACTGGATTTTTGGTGGGGGGAGTGTGTAGGGACCCCTAAAGTATTTATTTTTGTTTGTAACAATGTAACATTTATATACATGTATTTCATTATTTTGGTTTAAATGTACCTACATTATTTTATTTGTTATAATGTACGTGAGTTCACTAAACACTTTTGTTTCATATTCACTGACATTGTTTATTGGTTGAAAGTTCATCAATGTTGACCAATGACTGTGGAGCATGTTCAACGTGAGTTGCGTCAACGTGAGTTGCGTACAGAGACTGTGTCACGCATGTGGAAGAGAGAAGATTTCGATTGCTGTCAGTGCGAGAGTGCGTCACTGCTCTGGAGACATTTTGTGGAAAATATTATGCCCAAAGCAAGAATTGACGACTTTACTTTCGTTTTGTGTTTCAGTTTATAAACTGTCAGCTAAATAGTCTTTTTGTTTCCGTGGTTACGGCGAGTCAACGCGCCGCAATTCTATCTGCGCCACGAGGGCCTAGTGACGCTCATTCCGACCATTTCACGATCAACGAGTGCCATTGAAGACACGGAGCATCGCGCTGGATTTGCGGGATTGGATTCATCGTGCTGTGGATTCATCGGGACTGCCGAATGTGGATTCATGGTGGATTGTCATCTACATTTTCATGTGCACCAACGATCGGGATCCAACGGTAACATGTGACTATTTGACTGTGTGACTCATTTGCATTACGTGACGGAAGGACTGTGTTAACCTGTTAAGTTTGCAATTTATTGGGGTTTAAAAGACATTCAGAGTTTTGCATCACTAGAGACTGAACTAAATTGAGTTTACATTTTGAACTTGGGAAAAAGGGATATTCACATTTGAGTTAAAGAGAAACTACATAATTTCATATTTCTTTTATTTGAAGTTTATTTTTGTTTGTGAGGGGGTATTTCATTTATGTTAAAATAAATTGTTATTCTTTCTTTATTTACTTGATGTCTGCTATTTTATATTCTATTTTGTAAATTAACAACTAACTGATTTTGGGTAAAAGTAATTCACAGAGTTTGTTATTAGGGAAGAAAGAGTGTGAAATTATTGAAATTAGAGAAATACCGGCCTAATTCACCATTCTACTGCCGGGAATCTAGGTTTTCCTATATTTTGGAAATATTTCTAGCCTTAGGGTTAAGAAAAGGGTTACAGTGCTATGACACAAGCAGCAGTCTAATTACATTACAAATATGAACTCGTCCTCGGCATTTCAGTAATTGGTTGAAACCTTAGCGTTTTTTGGTCTCTCTCACCATCCTTTCTTTTTACCTCCCTCACACAAACACACAGGCATTTACTGTACACAGCAGGAAGGCGCACACACATAGAAGAAACACTAAAAGTGAATGTGTTTTGAAAATTTGATGCACAGACTGGTTTTAGTCCACAAGCAGTTTTATAGATACATTTAATCAAGAAATTGAAGATTTTAAAATAAATGATAAATATTCAACAAAAAGAAGGATCTATTGATTGTCTTGTGTTTATGTGCTCTTATCCTGCTTCCTCATTTCCTTTCAGTCACTTATTTAATTGAGTGTGTTCACACACACATCCATGCTGAATATACAAAAAATGTCTACATGCCCTATGTAACTGAATGTCCATATATTTCAACATATACTAAATACATGCAAAAATGTATGCATGTCCCCATGTTGTAACCATTTTAGTTATGTCTGGTAGTTAGTTTTGGATGTTTAAATACTTGGTGTAAAGAGAGACTCATCTGCCTATATATTTTAGCCCTGCAATGTCTAGTCTCTAAAATGTTCTCGCTGTATGCTTGAAACAATTATGTAGATTATGGGATGCTAATTCCTCATATTATATTATGGGATAATAATTCCTCATATTAATTATATCGCCTATTTGAGCCAAAGTCTGACAAATCCAACACACCTCGTAAAATATGCTAACTAGTTGGGAAAGCAGACAAAGGAAACTTAATTTGAACTTCCTGGGGACCCAAGGAAGCAGCAAAACCGACATGTCAGTATCAAAACAAATAACTCTTCGAACACATAGTATGATGATTTATAAGCTGCTCTCAAAAAGGTTAACCATATGTAAGTTGATATTCTGTTACTCTCTCTCACTCTACATATTTCCCTTCTTCGGTATAGCAATGACAGACTGGTAGATGAGGCAAACACACTTCATAAATGACATGGTAAAAAAAAAAAGTTAACCTCCCACTCAGTATGGAAGTGATACGTTTTTGACTTCTCACTTTGAGCAGCTCCCTCTCTCACTTTTATATAGTTTTTTTTTTTTTTAAGTTTGCTTCCAATTTATTTTAATCTTGCTATCTTGTTTTGCAGCCTTTGGCGCTGTTGTGCACATGCGCATTGACCCATGTGTCAGAAAAAGGTCAGATGTCAGACTTGCTGCCCTATATGTCAATCAAGTGACAAATTTCAAAGTGAGGACTAATGATTGGGTGATGTCTACTTTGTTAATTACATGCAATCTACCCACACTACCTTTGCGATCAACAGGTAGATTGCAATCGACGTATTGGGCTCCCCTAAATTAAACTGACTACCTTTACATTAAACAGTTTTAATGCACACCTTCAGACAGATCTAGGTAAACAATGGAAGATGGTACAAGCACATTTAATAAGTCCCTGTTACATGTCTTAAATCTTGATAAATGCCATTAGTTTGATGAAAATGCACCAAATGTCATTATAAAATGTTTTCTTCTGTGATTCTCCAACTTGCACAGTCATGTGGAGTGAGTCACTATGAATAAAAAGACTGTCAGCTGGTGGGATGTTCACAGACCAGCACAATGACTGAAAAGGAGCAAATATGTGGAATAATTTGCGCCAATAATACTGAACGAATCATTTGTGAAAACGAACAAAAATACACTCCGGGAATGAAAACAAACTAACCTCAAAAAAAAAAAAAAAAAAAAAAAAAAAGTCTTCAAAACAACTTTTTTTTTTTTTCACAGTTCCCTAATCTACGGTATCGCTGACTGTGGTTTATGAACAGAAATAAAACTGTACAGATTTCTGTATTAAGCTTACCTCATGCTGCGAGGATGATGTTGAGGCTTTCTCATGTCTATTAACGTCCTATAATAAACTATTTGTCATAACAAGGCACGGACACAGACGTGAGTACAAACAGGCAGTTTATTTGAGCACAGGGCACGGGAAACAGTAACTGGTGAACAGAGTGCAGGAGTGAAGGGGTTGGAGAAGTGGCTTATCTGAAGAAGAGTCTTGACAGAAGTCTTGGAGATCGCTGGATCCTTGGATGGAGTGACACTTGGAGAAGTAGCTTGGCGTACACACAGAGAGGGAGTCTGAAGCATAAGTGAGACCAGACACTGAGTGCTGGGTGCAGGCTGGTGAAATAGTGTTTCCTTGATTAGGGACAGGTGCAGGTGCTCAGTACTCAGGGGATTGTGAACGAGTGGGCGGAGCGTGGGAGTCTGGCACAGGGGGCGTGGCTGAGTCCATGACACTATTATTATTCGTGTGTGTGTGTGTGTGTGTGTTTATATATGGCCCGCATGTACTCCAAAATTCGCGTCACTGAAGTAACTACTTCCGGTTCAAGGAGCCGTCAATCCAAATCTCACAAGCCAATGAGATCGATCAGCTGTTAAGCCCCGCCCACATAGTAGGTTTGAGTCAGAAAGACATTAAATGAAAATTTTGAAAGTGAAAACGTAAACTCTGGCAGCGCATTCGTAAACCACAGTTCGCGAAACCGCAGTTCAGGGAACTGTCAACAAATAATGCAGTTTATTTGAAAACAATGTTAATTTCTTCAGAGTGAGGTTAGTTTTTTAATTCCCGGAGTGTATTTTTGTTTGTTTTCACAAATGCTATTGGCTAATTAACTCCATATCAAAAGGAAGAGTTTCAATACTGATTATGTGACAGAAATTAAAATTAATTGTATTTATTAAAATTTATTACTTAAAAAAAAACTGCTTGGTAACACACAATAAGGTTTAACAGTTTTTGATATGGACTAAGAATGAACAATACTTCTGAAGAATTTATTTATCTTATTTAGTTGTGGGTCCTTTGGCAGACATTCACTAATACATTAAAATCAAGTTGTATTTGTTAAAAGTAGTTTATGCACTGAGAACATGAACAACTATCTTTTGTTGCATTTTTATTAACTAATGTTGAAAAATATGTTTGTTAACTAATGGTAGTTAATACACTAACAAATGTCAACAAAATACACCTTATTGTGTTAGTGATACAGACAGATTTCTTATTTTTTTCTTTTCTGCATGTTGACTTTAACTATGGTACATGTTGTACACACACCCACACTCTGACAGACACACATCATGAATGATCTGAGCATCTGGTGACCTCAAGGTCAACTTAATGCTTGAATAATCTGTCTCTGTATCATTTTGTACTCATAGAGAAGGTCACTTAGATCACTTAAGCATCATTGCTATTATAAAACAACCTGACACCTGAGACCATATGCCATATAACAAAGGTCCTCAAGTGCACTGATATCCCCTGATCTAATGTAATTGAAATGATATAACCACAGGACAGGAGCTGGGTGATTTCAGTTTAGGTCTTAGTGAAGGGCTGCTAAACCAACCTATTACTCCAAGCTTATTCAAACTTTTCCCTCATAAATTTTATTCCTTCTCAACAAATGCACATCTTTTTTCAGTGCACTCTAAGAAAAGTGCATAAATATTGTGTCAAATATACTATTAATATAAAATACTTTTAGGTAATACTTTAGATTACAACCCGTAAAGTATTGCGTGAGCATAGCGAATCGCCCTCGTTTAATTAAACTAGTACACTGTTTAAATAAGCGATACTGGCCTTGTATTTCATGGAGGAGTAGAAGTATAAAAGGAGGAGACACGAAAGTTGAGGAGGAGTGAGGGTCAGGCCTGGATTTATATTGTGTTCACTTTCATGGGAACTCGAGCGGCTTTGAAAACGCTAGGTGAATGCCTTGGCATTTAGTCTCGTGAAGCACTGTAAAGTCAATCACAGGATGAATGTTGCGGGTCGGTGACGTTATGATCTAGGATCATAAAAGGATGCTGGAAACCAGAAGCGGCAGCTTTGAGTGTCTTTAGCAAAGCTCTAGGTCGGTTGTGCTTGTGTGAAGCTGGTTGATCTCTGTGTGTGAAACAAAAGTAAATCTTTCCCTTGCTAGTTTAAAAAGACAAGGGACTTCCAAAACTTTATATTAATGGCGAACCAACAAGTTTTAGAGTGTGTGCTTCCCTGCCCTCACTAGAGCTGGTAGGGCTACACATCTCTTATGTTAGACTTGTTTGGATCAGAGTACACACAGTCAGTGCTTGAGGGCACTGGCTATATGCTGCATCGCCCTTCTCCCCTCAACAAAAAAATAACTAAATGGAGGTTTCTACAACCTTTTTGCCACCCAGGTTTGCATTCTCGGGGCTCGGATCCTGCTGTTGCAGAGGCTTAGTGGCAATCTTTGTTCCGGGGTTCTCATGATACAACAAACATTTGGATCTGGCAGCAGTGTTTGAGACGGGCTCTGCCTTATCTCAGCCCTTTCCTGGCAGATCTGTTCCTATGCCTGGATCCAGAGGCACACTCTAGGGCAGTTTCTTCTAACCAGGTAGGGACACACTGATGCTGAAACGATCCAGCTCTGAGTAGTTGGACGAGTTGGTGTCAAAGCTGGAGAGGAAGATTCAGCATCTTACTTCCAGGCCTACGAAGAGCTTGTCGAAGTTGTGAAATGCGCTGTCTCGTCACTAGGCATTAATACATAAATGAATAAATATGACTGCCGAGATCAGGGACTCTAATCCTAATGAATGCATTTGGAGGTAAGTCCCCGGTGCTTCCCACCAAGCCATGCGGGTCACGTTACTTTGGTGGGCAGAGCATATTCCGCTACAACCTGGCAGTGGTAGGCTTAAGCACATTACTTATACTGCAGGCTTTACAAGGGGCTGCTCTGTTGCTCTGCCTCTTCAAGAAGTTGGCCACTCCAAAAAATATGGTTCTGGAAGCTATGGAGGGTTTTTTAAAAGAAAAAGATCCTGACGTCCCTCTGTCACCTCTGTGTCTTTTCGGTGACTCTGTCTAAGGATCTGTCATCAAGAGGTTTCAGTGGGTTTTGTATGGCAGGTGGCATTCAGGATACTTTGCCCTGCCGTCCTCAAACTGTGAACCAACCGCAGCCTCACAGCTCCTCTCCTAGGGCTGCTCAAGTGGGGTATCGCCACCCGTGACCCCGTCAAGAGAACCGGGGGTCGGGCCGACGCTCTCAGGCTAAGTCTCTGGCATGAGGGCAGATTTGAGGACCATCCTTGCTGCTAAGCAGGCTAAGAGCATGAGAATCTGACGCAAGTGCGCCAGGCCTCATTTGATCTTCCCCAACTGCCTCCCTAGAGCACTTAACCCTGGCGTTCCCCAAGAAACCGGGCCCTGTGGTGGATGTTCTTTCTGTACCCGAGGCCAGCCTCGAGAGGCTGGTTCCCTTAGTAGAGTTTCTGGCCATGTGGTCGCATCTGCCAAGTATCTCTTGTTGGTATCTCTGTTAGGCTTAGGCATGGAGTGCGAACAGAAGATGACGAAAACAGCAGGTTTCATAATGGAAACTCTATAACGAAAAACAAAAGACTTCAAATATAAACCAAAACTGCACGCTAAGTACAAAACTCGGAATAAGGCCAAGGAGGAGAAACAAAGAACATTAATACACTTTACAAAGTCAACAACTTCAACAAACTACAAAGACTGATTAACAAGACAGGAGTGGGAAGAACATGGTAGATACACAGAAGGGACCTGGATGTGAATTACATGACGAGATGAGACTGTGACAAAAAAAAAATATATATATATATATTTTATATATATAAAAAAAACATGCTTCCTTTCATATACATATTTGACCCTCCTACATTTCTCGACAGTTTTCAGTATCCCTCCACCACCCCGACTAGTCACTCTTGGCTTGTTTCTACCACACCCAGGAAAGATGAGGGGAGTAGTCTGGGTTCAGGCCAAATACCGAGTTCGGAGCCCTCTCCTCGGACAGCACACTAAATACGCATACCATTTACTGAACTTGAATTATTTGTAAGGGTGAACTCGTGAAATATATCATTTGATAATGTTGAACAAAAAGCTCCACCGCATCACTTTAAATTAGTCCATCCCTAGTTAATTCAAAGTTCATACCAACCAGATGTCTCAACATATGGCATTTACAGATATATATGGACATTTATAACTCTTACCTCTTTAGACACTTACAATCCAGACCTTTTGCAATGACATTCATGTTTCTTCATATGGCATTGGATTTTTTAACACTTCACTTTGAAATCAGGATAGATTAAAAAAGATTTTGTGAAAAGGAACAAAACAGGCACATTCATTAATTAGGAGTGGCAGTGAAAGTCATTAGTTTTCCATCAATGTGTGTAATCTGACACATGACATTCATACTGTTAAGACGGTGACTCTAACTTCC
Organism: Rhodeus uyekii; assembly: GCA_037043235.1. Classification (NCBI taxonomy): domain Eukaryota; kingdom Metazoa; phylum Chordata; class Actinopteri; order Cypriniformes; family Acheilognathidae; genus Rhodeus; species Rhodeus uyekii. The sequence continues at coordinate 2,206,010 of JAWRVZ010000112.1, forward strand.
CTGCTGACAAAACACTAAGTAGATAGCTTATAGGTGACAATATGCAATCAGTCTGATTGCTGTGCAGAAATGACCTCTTGTGCTGTGACATAGAGAACTATCTGTCTAAATCCGGCTTAATTTTTAACTGCATCAATCATTTAAAGATAACAACCATACCCATTAGCTGCAGCTTCTTTTCTCAATTAATATTTGTATTATATTTTCCCATATTCCAGCCATTTCTCTATGTGCATTTCATTATTTTATGGTTTGAAGGGATGCTTTTAATTGATAAAAAAGGGTCATTGTTTACGGACACACATCATACCTAAAATTTATGCCATTATTTACTTTGAAAATAAGCATCTTTAAGCTATTTGTTTTCATGCAGTGATAGTGACAGATTGACTATCAAGCTTTGAGTAAGAAGTTATTCACAAATACTTTCATCTAGCCACTAGATTGGGGGGATGCAATGATAAAAACAAAAAAGGCAAAAAAAAACAATAACAAAAGAAGCTTTTTCAAAGATCATTATTTGTATTATATCTCTCTCACACACACTCAGTCCAGTTCTTTCCAGTGTATGCATCTGAGGACAGATAGGACAGGATGTTTGCATGGCAGCTCAAGGCTAGACCTGAAGCTGACTGACTGTGGACGCGTACTTCTGGCAGTCATAACCCACTCACTCTCACCTTCAAACTCCTAGTATATTAACCCTAAAAATTTTCAGATGAGGACATACAAACTGCTCTTACACTCTTAGGTAAGTGAGAATACTGGGGTGACTGGTGCTCACAAAGGCTTTTGGAAACATCTGTTCATACAAGTTAATGCTTTGTACTTTAGGAAATGCTTGAGGGTCAGGTCAAGGTCCTTCCAATTTTTTTTCAAAGAAATATTAGAGTGAAGATATGCAGAGACTTGGATTTCATAAAATAAACTGTGTGTAGTGTTTGCATGTGTATATGTGTGCATTTATGGAAATATGCTCCTTGAATGCAATGTAAGTTGCTTTAGATAAACGCATCTGCCAAATGCATATACAGTAATACCTTTGTTTACGAGTTTAATTCATTCGTTCCAAAAGCGAGCTCGTAACTCAAATTTGCGATTTTCCCCATAAGAATGCAATAAAAATCACTTGATTTGTTCCACACAACCATAAATGCCCATTTAAAAAAAAGAAATTTGGTTTTACCATATGAATTAGTTAAAATTATAAGTATTAAGATCTCATATAAATACTAATTAATAATTGACGATTAAACTTGAGTCTACTGTAATGCGCACTTTACCTTTCAGTAGCATCGCTGCTGGCGTGAAAGAGACGAGAGGGTTTTACTGCTTAGAGGGAGAATACCTTCTTTCTTACTCATCTTGAGGTCACTGTCTATATGCTGTACTGTACGTATATATTTCACTACGTGAACAATAGCGATCACAATTAATGTTAACAATATGAGGTAAAACCGCTGTAAATCACTTATAAAAGTATACACTATGGTGAATGATGCAACCAAACCAAGCGACGCCTTGCTCTCATGACAGCTCATTCTCCTGGGAGAATGGTGCAGGTGGTCCAGCTGATCTGAAGTTGATTCGAGGATACCCAGGTATACCTGTTTGCCTCCCAGGAATACCCAGAACAAATATTTGTTTTCCACAGACATTGTGCAAAGTCAGGGAGGAAAAGATGCTTACTTATCCAAACCTGGTTCTCCGACCTGATGCTCCTCATGACCGCCTCTCCCATCTGGATTCCCCTGAGGAAGGACCTTTTTTCTTAAGGATGGGGTACCATATGGGATGGGTCACAGAGGAGCTCTCTCTACTATACAAGCTTATACTTTGAATTGGAGTCTTTTTGATGAGTGGTGCTCTTCCTGTCGGTAATACCCCCAGACAAGCCAGATCAATTCTGTGGTTTCTTTCACAAGAAAGACTAGAGCAGAGTCCGTCTACCTCCACCTTTAAAATGTATGTTGCAACCATTATTCAGTGGACGGTAGGTCAATGGGAAAGCACAACCAGATTTTTGTGTTACTGAGAGGTGCCAGGAGGCTGATTTCACCCAGGCAATGCCTCATTCCCTCCTGGTCTGCCCCATCCTTTGGTGTACCAATCCAAAGGCATGCCTTTACTCCACTAGGAGTGTCACCCCCTCCTGGGCTCTGACACATGGTGTCTCTTTAGTAGACATCTGCTGGGCTGCAGGTCTGGCAACACCTAATTCCTTTGCGAGATTCTTCAATCTTTATGCTGTGAAAAAAAATTAATCATGGGTCTTGTGATTTACATAAAAAATGATCATTATAAATGTAGTGTAAATTGAATTGATAACACTGTGGTCAAAAACAAACGGGTCATTTCCATTCATTCTGAATAAAAAAAATTTGAGTCTTAAAATAAAAAAGCAAACTTCATTGTGTTCATTGTGTCAATAATAGACTAAATAATTCAGTAGATTTTACATTATTCATTCAGGCAGATTCCATTAAAGAAGTCTCAAAAACTACTCAAAAATATAATGTGTAATATTGTTACCATAATTTAAGTAACCAGCACATTTACAGCTGGTTAAAAGCTGAAGAGCTGTTTTCTTCCCATGTGTTGGGTACAAAGAGGTAAAAAGCGACAAGTCTGTCTTGGTGTTTTGCTTGTAGCTCCTTTTTTTCTCTAAGGATGGAATCTGAGCGCCTTCTTGGTCTCTAATAGAGTCAGTGTTGACTCAATTTTTTGAAATGTCTTAAATACATTTAACGCTTGCATGTATTATGCAGTCACTCCTAACTCTGGTTGCACTAGTAGTCGCTACTTGTATTCCTTTCTCTTGGATTTGTTTCTTATGTTTGTAGCATTCTCATTTGTAAGTTGCTTTGGTTAAAAGTGTCACTGAAATGCACTGTATGAATGTAAATGTTGCATTTACTCTGTATCTAGCCAACTGAGGCCTAATTGGACACTTCAAAACAAGCCGAACAGAGTGACTTAAGTCAGCCTTGACTGAGAAGAAGCTTTGAACTCAAGTTTCATTTTTCATGCTTTGAAATTGAATGTGCATGACCATTTGAAGCTTTTGTTTGGGGGAGGGGGGGTGGGGCAAGTGACTGGATTCAAGATTTAATAGTGAACCCTTTGAATTTCTGCACAGATTGGACAGCTTGGTAGATAAACAACATTGCATCAATCAGTCTGTCTGTGGAGGATACAGAAAGCTGGAAATCTTTAGGGGACATTCACATCTCAACATCAACTTACTTCTCTTTGAGCACTTCAATGGGACCTCTGCCCCAGTTTACTCTACAAGAGTGCTTTGAATGGCCCTTCACCATTACACAGCCATTACTTTTCCCTTAACACACACATTTTGAATGCTTGAAACGCTTGTTTCTCTGTGTCTTTGTTTGTCAAGAACACAAGTGGTTTGCATGCATTTCACTTTAGCTGTTAGCTCTTATGATGTTAAGACTGTGATGTTAAGTCAGGGCTTATTTTCTTTTTCTACTGCTATGGTTTTAATTAAAATTGATAAGTTGCCATGGAAATAAGTATTTAACACTAATTAATAAGAGGTGGCGTTTGAAGTTCATTATTGTGGTCAAGGTTTTCAAAATTTTTAAATGGTTCCGGATTTGTACTCAGCTTTGATAAATTACATTAGAATAAGAAAACGTCTTTACTTTTTTTTTTAAATCACACAAAACTGTAATTGTGTCATAATTTACTCTCATTTTCACTCATGTTGTTCCAAATCTGTTCTTACTTTGTTCTGTGCAGCATGAAAGGACAACATTTTAAGATGTTCTAATGGTTTCTATGTGATTCCAATTGCTTTCGAGTTGCTTTCAATTTTTTTACTTTTTGTTTTGTTTTTTTGTTAAATACATTGTGAACCAGATAAACTGATTCATTTAGTATATCTGTTATAAATTTATGATTGGACTTTATTCAAGATTCTTAATGACTACAATTTTTTTTTATATATATCACACAAAGGTTTATTATTGCTTGTGAATCACGCTAACCACTTAAAAGAAAAAAAAAACTTTTAGTGAATTTCTGTACTTTTAAAACTTGCCAGTTTGAGCACTAAATCATTGTTATTGAATGGAAATCAGAAGGCAGCCACATGTTTTCCTCTTGTCTTCTCTGGAAGAATGAATGTAGGTAAATGAACATGATGGTGAGTAAATGTCTTCATTTTCTGGTGAAGTATGACTGAAAAATATAAAGCATTGTGGAAAGAAAAGTATACATTCTGAATGTGAAAATGTCAACCCAGTAAACTGAGTCACAGTGTTAGCCATGCCACATGGTTGTCTTGGTATGTATTCATAATCCACACACATTAATACCTACAGAGTGTACTTAGGCATTTAAAATTTTTTTTTTTTTTACTGAATTCAGTACATTCCAAGAAAAAATAGTCATTGATTGTCTCTGCATGACTTGTTTATGTGTTAGAAAAACTGCCAAAGCAGCGGTGCTCAGGAACATGTGAGAGTATAAGTCTGTCCATTGAAATCTTTATCCATTTCTTCACTGAATTCTCGGAAACGAGAATGAGGAATGAAACCTTGGGGGGAAAAAATGTGGAAAAGAAAAACGCGAGCCATTAAGTTTGAAGAGCAAGGGGACAAGGGTTTGTTTCTCACAGAGCAATGTACTGAAATGGTAATTGCTTGGCATTCAGAATCTATTCCTGGCCGCAGAGACAAAGCAGTGTGTGTCTGCATTTTTACACAACACAAAATTGGAACAGCAGGTGCAATCTAAAGAGCACTGAGTCAAATATCTGAAACACAATCAGTCCGGCAGAGCAATTAAAATCTCAAAATTCACCATTAACCCTTTCACATAAATTTATAAATAACCCCAATGTTTTTTTTTTTAAACATTGTTTCCATAGTGACGTGTCATGCTTGTCATGTGACACACCACAGCTACAAAAGCTTTATGACAGATGTATCTAATTTATTTAGTTTTTGTTTTCTCATTAAAAAAATATTCACCAACCTACAGGTTATGTCCATGTCATTAACTACCTGATATTCCAATTCTCAAATATTTGGAAGTGAAGTTTTTTGGCGGGTTTTGTCGCTTAAAAATCTTTATAGTGATCATGTTAGCTGATCTATGATGTGCGACGGGAGCCACCATGTTAGCTTGCGCCATAGTTTAATCTGTCTCATTTACAAAATGTAAATTCAGTTACGTCTCCAAAAATATATGACAGTAAGTATGAGAAGAATAGAGTGAACTTTATAGTTACCTATGCAATTTGTATCTGATATGAATACAGCACTGTCAATTTATAATTGAACAGATTTCTATTTCTGTATTTATAGACATCAGTGTGTATTTTCAAGCTATAAATGTATTCTTTTGCCAGTACTTATGAGTATTTAATTGTCTGAAATATAAATTCAACCTTATGTGTGTTAGCAGAGGAGGAGGGGGAAGATGGGGAGGGTTTCAAAAGGAATTATAAAACAAGAGGTTTATTTAAAAATAAAACCACAAATGATGTGAATGATGATGATCCAACAGCATGTTTAACATAAGACATAACACAAACAACAACTGAAAATTGTGTGTGTGAGACAGGTACATGTATGGTGAGACTGATGAGGGTAAGAGTGATGGCAGGTGTGCAGGAAGGGGAATGGAGTGTAAGTGGTGATCAAGGAGGATCATGGGATGTGTAATGAACGTGTCCAGTTGTGTGTGACAATGTGGTTGAAAACACTGAATAGTTGTGATATATGTCAAGCTCTGAGCGTGTCTTGAGCTTGGCGCCAGCCAACATGTGAAAACACGTTTGAATTTAGCGGTTGATCACATGAAGGACTGAACTTTCTAATCCTATCGGTGTGATCGTATGCTCCAGGGTCCAGTGTGATCGTACATGTCAAAGGGTTAATACTGAACACACAGAAAGATGTGTGCCAAATAGTTAAAGACCAGGACACAGCAAGATGATTGGCCAACAGGCAATGTCGGACCCGTTTTATGAGCGTTGATTGGCTTAGTTTTGTTGGCTATAGTTGGGCACCATCAGGGCTTTTAGGGCCAATTCAGCATGTTCAATGCATTTTTGGTCGTTGGTGAGAAAGGATTCTGCTTATTCTGTGTAGAGTCAGTGATAGAGAACAAAAACAAGTAAAAAAAGTCAAGATGGTACAGATAGAAGACTGATATCATTTTATATAGATAGAAAGGGCCAGTCACACAGCCGATCACGCACGAATCACTCACAGATTGGGTTTGTGTGCACTTGTGCGTCGAGAAATTGACTAAAGTATTCCACGAACATTTGACCCACACCCGACGCATGAATCACTGATGGAGCGCGTCCAAACACGCATGCTTCGCGAACGTTCCACGTACAAGCACTTTCAGAATCCACACTCAGTGGATGTCAGTGGAATGAACGTGATACATGCGCGGTTCATCAGTGGACGCGCGCGGTTTCGAACCAGTTCCGATGCATAAGCACTGACGGCCGACGCATGTCCCGCACATAGTCACGCATATTTGACGCATAAACTACACACGCCAACTCATGAATAACGCACACCGACGCACAGTTGTGCGTTGGAAAAATTTTGAACTGTTCAAAACTCAAAATCAAGCACAAACCACCTTCGACGCACATCCACTTACAATCACTGATGGTCCACATTTGTTCCATCGACGAATTACGATGCACGCTCCATGCAGAAACGAAAATCTGTGCGTAATTCGTGCATAACTCGTGCGTGATTCATGCGTTTTCGCTGTGTGACTTGCCCTTAACAGTGTCCTTTTGGGTCCTGTCCCAAATGGCACACTTCGTATGCACTTTCGGACTAGTGGACTAGACAGCCATGTGTTTAAGTCCATGAGACCGTAGGGTGTCCCATTTGTCATTTTAGGTTTCAGGAGAGTGCTTCCAATGCTGTTGATATACACTTTTTGCCAAGCCTGCACTTAAGCTAGCTCCGCAGTAGAAAGTGGGAAATTACCAAATGTAACGAAAGTGGGACTTGTAGAAAGACAGAGAGTGTTCAAGAAATTTGGGACAGGACCTTGGTGTCTTCAAACATGCTGTTTGGCAGAGAAACCGTTGACGAGAGGCGACAACACAGTCAGCTTTCATCACAGCTAGTTTTTTGACATCTGCTTGGTGTGTAAGAGTGAACACTTTTAGACTAAAGTTTTTGGTAATGACCCCAGTCCAGTTGACATCATAATTTGGTTGCTGTTAAAGTGGTTTTCTTAACCAGCATGTGCATGTAAAGAACATGTTTTCTATTATTATAATTTTTAAAGTATAATGCATTTTAAATCACTGCTTGTTCTCTGTGGCAGACAAATGCAAGGGCTGGTCTGTACAATTTTTCTGAGAAATCCAATGTTATGCTTATGAATGAAAGTGGCATATTTTGTCTTTTATTTATTTTTAGGGGGGGGGGGGGTGTATGTAATATTGTATATATATATGTAATATTTAATAATATATAATATATAAGATACATCTACTGGTCCAGGTTGCAAATGGAAAGCGATTTTACACTGCGCTCCATCAGAATATTTTCTCATTTGTGAAAGGTTTACCCAGCATTCACAAATAAAGGAGACCGATAAGAATCCCTGTCACTTCATCCATTATTAATATTGACATGCTACCAGACTAATATAGCTCATCTGTTGCCACAAGATAATGTAAGCCTAATATTTTCAATACCAGGATATTAAAGAAAAGGTGACTTTGCCAAGACAAAATTAGGTATATTTATTTGTCTACCATTTTTCATCAGTAAATCTGTTTTCAATACCAAAATGGTTCTGAAACATTAAAAGATCTGTTTACTCTACATGATCATAACACTGTCGACAACCCAGATCATAAGCACAAATTACAACCCAGTGATATTCAAAGTCTTAAGAAGTCCACTTGGATCTGAAAACCCAGGGTTCGACCTGAGCAGGTTCAGGTCCAAAATTTTGACAATTGCCTTGAACATGTGTCAGGTTTGGTATTAGTGGTGAAGGTAATTTAAATTAAAAAAGCTTGTTCCGAATGGAACAGAGAAGACATAGAATATTTTAAACTATATCTATTATATTATATAAATGTAAAATATATGTAAATTATTTAAAACAATTCTAGGACAACATTGTTATAAATTTCACAAGTTCTCTCTGAATCCACTTTTCTACTTACAATGAAGTCTGCACAGTTTCTTCTGCATTTAGACTCAGTTGCTCTACATTTTGCCTACTCTTTCAACAAGCTACATCAGCACGGATTTTAGACTCGCTGCTTGCAATATCTTCCACAGATTACTGTGAACAATGTCAATTGAAGTGGCTTCTTTCACTCCCTAGTAAGAGGGAGAAGGATTTGATATCAGATTTTTTTGAGTTATGTAATTTTTAGAGCGAGCATTCCCAAGCTAACAAGATAATTAGCTTGGTTTGTGACAGTTTCTGTTATTGTACATTTTATTTCCTATTTAACCTGTTTAGACCTGTTGTAGTTTCACTAACGCTATTTTAGTTACAAGTAATAAATAAACAACAACAACAAAGGAAATAAGATAATGAAATGATATGTTTTGAGACATGCTGAAAACAATCCAAAGACTTAGCATTCCTAAAAGATGTAGGTAATGAATTCCACAACTTAGGTGTGTTGTAGGAAATGGTTCTCTCAGTCATAGATTTTAGTTTACAGTGAGGCTGTTGCAAAGTGAGAGAGCCAGCAGGAGGGAGGGAATGAGAAGGAATAGATGCAGTAACCAAACTACAAATGTAAGCAGGAGCCTACACATGTACTGCCTCGTAAGTTAAAATCAATACACAATTGAACTGGTAGCTAATGGAGTTGCTGGAGCACAGGGGTGATGTGATGACATGATGAAGTGCATTTTAAAACACTTGCAGCAGAGTTTTGTATGTATTGCAATCTTTTAATACAGCTAGCTGGTAAACCTGCAAAGAGAGAATTGCAATTATCAAGTGTTTAAGGCATGGAAAAGCCTCTCAGCATCAGGCCTAAAAAGAAGTGGTCTAATTTGAGCAATGTTTTGATGTAAAAAAAAAAAAAAAACTTTATTATAGTTTTAAAATGAGAATTAAAAATCAGTTGAGCATCGAAAATCACACCCAAATTGTGCATGCCCATGCATTGATTTCCAGTTGACAAGCAGAGAGATTTGAAGAGGAAGACGTGAGATCGGGCTGAGTGCTAATATAGATATGAGTGTCATCTGCATAAAAATCACAATTCAGGCCAAACCTCTGAATAATCTGCCGAAAAGGCAGCTTGTAAATACTAAATAAAACAGGACCCAAAAACAGACCCCCTGAGGGACACCCTGATACAAAGGCACAGTCTGAGCTCTATTAGTACTCAGGTAAACAAATTGGGGGCAATCTGAGAGGTAAGATTTAAACCATTTCAACACATTTCCTGACAGATTCACCCATGCAACCTGTCCAAAAAAAAATTGTGACAAATAGCAGTTATATCTAACAAAACCAATATACCACAAAATCCCAGAATCAACTATAAGAAGGTCATTCAATAACCTGACAAGGGCGGTCTCCGTACTGTGTCCAGCCCAAACCCAGATTGAAAGGTTTCCAGCAACAACCACACACTCAAGAACTTTTGCCAGAAATTGTAAGTTTGAAATTGGTCTATAATTGAACATAACAGAAGTATCACTCCCAAGCTTTTCAAGAACTGGCGTGACTGCTGCCATTTTTAGAGCAGGAGGGACAATCCCTGAATTCAGTGAGCCATTGACAATAGCAGTGATGTGGGTAACAACAGCTGGCAGACAGTTTTTTTCAAAACAGCAGTTGGGAGGGGATCAAGTATGCAGGTAGTTGAATTCATTGACAAAACGAGTTGAGCAATAAAATCAAAGTCAACATTATTGAAACTGACATTGAAACTCAAAAAGATTGGGAAGAAGCAACCCAGAATATTCAAAAGCATAATCACAGTTAATAGCACTATAGATATTTAAAATTTTGGAAGAGAAATAATAGAGAAACTGTTACTGTAATGTTACTGTGCGGTAATCGTAGACTAATACGCCACTTTTGCAGTTTTAAGAGCATTATGATAATCAATATGATGCTGGTCAAACATTGATCCATGGACTGTTAAACCAGATGTTTGGTCTGCCTATCTAAAGCCTTTATTTGGCACATCTCAATTGTGTACCAAGATGATGATTTCTAAAAAATGTTTTTTTCAGAGGGGCAAACTCATCCAATATAGATGTAAAAGCAATGTTATATTGGTCGATAGAGTCCACAACCGAGAAGTCACCAACAGTGTGACCTAAGAAGGTCAAGATCAATTTCAGTAATTTTCCTAAAACGGATAATACAGTCTTTCAATTGGTGTAAAGGAGGAATCAGATTTAATGTGAGGAGCTTGTGCTTATGCATATATCAGTAAACTCCAGTTGTTCATAATTACTCCTGAAAGGCAAACCAGATCTAAAATATGACCATGTTTGTGTGTCGGCACGGTTGACATGTTGAGTGAAATTAAACCATTCTAAAGTGTCCATGAAGCTCACAGTATTATTACAAATCAAGTTGTCAATATGAATGTTAAAATCACTGGTGAAAACGATAACTGAACAGAATTGCACTGGCAAGTCTTAGAAGCCCAGTAAGTTTGGAAAGAAGCTAGATATTTAAAACAAGATCTGGTGACTGACTATTCATTTTAAATGCCAAGCACTCAAATGATGAAAAGCAAGGTTACGAAACCTCAGTTACTGTGATCTCTAAATGACAGCAAGACCGCCTCCTCTACCGGTGGAGCACGGACGGTCAATATAAGTGTAGCCAGGCAGGGCAGAGTTATTGAAATTAAAATAGTCACTTGTCTGATGCCATGTTTCTCAGAGGCAGAGAAAGTCTAGTTCTTTGTCCACAGCAATGTCAGATATTGAAGTGGCTTTGTTGTTTATCGAGCAAGTCTTCAGATGCACAACCCTGATTTTGTCAAGGTGAACCTTACCAGTTCTGGCCTTTATCGACTACTGCTGACATGAATGACGTTTAGATTCAGTAAAATAAAAATAAAATGTCGTTGGGTTGGGTCAGACTATTTTATCTTCGATCGGGTCTTTCTATGAAATAATTTATTATTAAATGCAGAGATTTTAGGACCTGAGAAGACCTCTATTCCAGACAACGGTCATTTATTTTTAATTTTTCAGCTGTCAAACCTTTTTCCTCTTAGTAAACTGTGTAGTCAGACTCAAGCACCGGATGTCCCACTGAAACTCATTCACATTTTTCTTTAGTCTGAATTAAAATATTTCATTTACAGTTTTAGACCATGCAAACTTAAGTTTAACAAACAATTAAATAAAACTAACTAAACAAATTAATAAATAAGAGAGATAAATAAACATTTTGAGAACATGTCAGTGAAATCCTTTATGGCTTTAATATAAATCACAAGAGTCCTAAATGGTTTATTCATCAGCACTCAATCCAGTTACATGTGCAAATGCTCTGCTTGAGAAAATGAATCATAAACTCTCCCTCTGAATGCTTGAATTACCATTGGATCACTGACCCAGGGAGGAGAGAGCATTTCCAGAGGTTAAAAGCCCAGGTACCCTTCTGTCTCTCTCTTTTCTGCATCTTCTGCTTGCAGAGGCAACGCAGGCCACGCTGACTTTAACTACGTTGACTTAACCATGCTGGCTTCAACCAAGCTGACTTCTAACACTCAGCCATGTAGGCTTAAACCACTCAGGCCTCAACCTGCAGCCAGCCAAAGAGAACTGTCTCTCTTTTTCCTCCTCCTGGATACTGTGCATGTGTTGGACCAGAAAACCTGGTCCGATCTCAAGGTCAGGTGTTGGGCCGCCAGTCCCAACACATCAAGCCACGTGAAGGCTCAACCATGACAGAATCAGACTAACAAAGTTCATCATAATTTCTTTATTCAATGCAGTAGAAAGTGATTGCAACCTCAACACCATTAAATCCTTCTTCAGGACTTCACTGACGGCTTCAACTGCAAAAGAGCAATGCAAGTATTGTACTTTAACAAATTGATTTGAGAATGGACTAATGGCTATTGTCATGTGGTTATATGACTTTGTTTCCATAAGTTTAATTTCCTGTTTCCAGTTTAATGGACTTTCACTTTACCGTTTCCCGTGTATGTACTTGTTAAGATTAGTTATGTGTTTGTTTTTTAGTTAGTTAAGCTTTATGTGCAATACTTATCAACATTGTATGTTGATTCTGGTTTGCTTGCACATCAATGTCCCTTTCACGTTTGTGATCATAGCCACATGCTAAGAAAGTTATTTTTCTGTAACCATGAAAAATATGCTTTCTGAAGAGTTGATAGATGATCAATACAGTGTTTGCTGAACAAAGATATTTATTGATTGTAATATTAAATAAGCTAAATTTAGTCAATTTGATAATTTATAAATAATTTTAATGTATGAAAATAGTCAAACAGAAAATGGTTCTTTTAAAATGTAAATATTTCACAATAGTACTGTTTTTACTGTATATTCATCAGTGCATCCTTTTTGAGCATAAGGGATTTTTAGAACTATCATAAAATCTTACATGAATCGACCCCAAGCTTTTAAGCAGCTGTTTATTTCTGCAAAATATATGATGTATATTGTGCACGTTGTGGTAATTTTCCATTTTCGTGGAAGTAACATATGTCTAGAATATATAATCTTGAAGATGATAACTGAATTAATGAGTTGCTGAATTAAACATGCAACATGTGTCACTACAGAATACTGTTGCATAATACTTTTAAAAAATGTTTATGGTTGTATAATGTATGGTGTTTCACATAATATATATTTTTTAAACATAGGCAGGTGAGTGTTTTATTCTGAACTTAGACACTGTTTATATCTCTTCATCCATCCTGGTGTGACTTTCTCAAAACAAGTGTTTTGTATTGTGGTCTGATGATAACATTACAGTCCAGGCTTTAATCAGCTTCATTTTGGAATCTTTTCATGCTCAGATTATGATGACAAGGCTAGTTTGTAAAAATATATTTTTTTCTGTTATTCTCCTGGGTCTGACAGTGAGAGTCGACAGTATGACAGGGACATAGTGTGAACTTGAGAAAAGAGTAATCAGTCATGAAATTGCATTATTCTTTTGAGATAAGGAAGATAAATGAGCAAGAAATCAGGAGACATTGGTATAATCACATATACTGGCTTTTCTAAAGCTTTGATCCACCCAGTGGCTTTCATGGCTAAATGCCAGACTGATTAGTACTTTAGTATTTTATATTTCATCTATGCACATCAGCTTTTGTTGCTCATTTTCTGTGAAAGAAACTCAAAGATTTTCATGTATTTGTGTAGTGCTTTTCACAATACATATTGTTTCAAAGCTATCTAAAAAGCTGTCTACATTATAATTTAGAGTGACTGTGCCCAAATAATGTATTTCAGAATAGTACATTTGCAAATCACACAGTATGTATTCATTAGCTAACACTGTATTCATTTAAACAATCTATTAATTTGTGCAGGAACAATGAGCTCATTGAAATAATGAATGCATGAATGTAAAATACTTGTTTGAACCTTCTTACACTTATCTTATTATTTGTTCTAGCATTTTTCCCATGTTAGCGCAGGGTCCGCTTGTTTGCACAGCTTTCTCCACTTGACTTGATCCAGGGTATCATCAGGGCCCTTATTTTAAAAGTCCAGTTTCTAGTAATAATGACAGAAAAGATTAGTTTGTGAGAAGCTGATGACATAAGAGCCTCCTGTTCCATCAAGAGGTTTTTAGCTGCAGCTGTTCTCTGCTATTATCACAGGTGGTTCAAACTAGCACTGAAGCGCTGAAAAATTATCACCAACACTGATGGGAAACTTTCAGGTGTTCCCTCGGCAACCGCTTGGCAATGTGCAGTTGCCTGGAGATGAAACTCTTCCCTTTCAACCGAACATAGTGAGGTCACGTACAGGTTTAGGGACATTAAAAACACTTAACTTGTTGGTAGAACATATTCCCTTACATTTCTCTTAAAAAAAACACACACACAAAATAAAAAAAACTAGAACCCATTGGAATTAGTATCCTTGTGAATGTATTCAGAAAGCTTAAGCATGTTCAACAAATCTCCTATCGCAATTTGTAACTGTTTTGTCTAATTCATATTAATTTATAGAATCTCATTCATACATTTTTGCACAATATGCTTATGCCCCAGTGATGGTAGATGTGGACCCTCATTGGTTACTCTGTACATTCCTGTACAAATCACATTGTATGAATTCATATGAAATTTCTATCATGTAAAAAGACAAGTTTCCTCACGGTTCAGGTTGACAGTGTACACAAGCCCTTTTAATGAGTTGATTATGGCTCACCAATTACCACAGATCCTATTGCAAAGCCTTCATCTCTCAGCATCTAGCAAACCAGTAGGCGGGCTTGGTACACAAAGTAGCACATTAATGAATTATCTGAATGGCAAGGATGTTTCTCTATTTATAGACTAAAATACTGTAATAGCGTAATGTTATTTGGAGAGAAAACTACATGATTTAGTTTCTTCTGCCCTTAACTAGCTGCTCTACATTGGGCATACTTATCTCCAGTGGGATGATTTTTGCATCTTTTTTAATTCATTTTTTTATGAAGGTTTCATTACAGCTGAAAATGTCTTAGGGGTTATGGGAATAATAAGAAAGGGATCATGATGCTGTGTCGAATTTATGCAATGGCAAGGATGAAATTGTCCTTTGAAGTAGTCAGGTGGTGATTAGTGAGTACCGAATTTCGTATTCAGATGAACATAAGTCCTCATGTTCTAATTGTATGAGGGAAGGTGCCCAGGTGTATTTGCAGTACATCCGTAACCCTCGATTGTATTAGATTCATCTTAAGATGCTCCTGTTCTACCATGTATGCCTCATCATATCCTTTCCACAGCTTTTTTTTTGGTTGGCGATTAGCTCATGCTCCTGATATAGTCTCTTAAAAAATGAGGTCTGGGTAAGGACATTAATTTTAGCTGCTCCCTTCACAAACAAACAACCAGAAAATGGTTGACTGTGGTGATGTGTTTGTGTTCAGATCCCAGACTGCAATGCAACCGCTCATTCAGTGAATTTACTATTGCCTTCGGAATGTATAGAAACATTTGGTCACACTTTGAAATTAAAGTCAAATTCTCAATATTCACTAGAACGGCATGTAGATTATGGTCATGCAGAACAAGACTTTAATATATTAATATATATTAATAAATAGCCAAATGTCCTAGTAATATGTATGCTAATAAGCAAACAGTGAATAGTGAGAATTAGACCCTTAACTAAAGTGTTATCAAACATTCGATGTCATGCATTTCACAATCGCAGAGAAGAATTGGGCCTTTACTTGACTAAGATGACAATTTAATTTCCTATTATCTGACAGCTCTACACAATGGCCAAGGATTTGAATGATCATGAGCACTGTGAAATTGTGAAAAATGGTCCAGTCCAACTAACCAATGCAGTGTTTCCACAAAATATCAAAAAAGCTCCTTGATGATTCACAAAAGACAATTATACGATTGTATTGAAAAATGATAGACAATTAAAGGATTGTGGCTTGTAAACTAAGCACAGATGTTGTATTCTGGTTTGTGTCTACATTGTTCGGTAAATGTGAAAATGCTCTCAGCAAAGGTGAATTTGCACATGGAAAAATTTAGCCAGTAAAGAACAAGGGTATTCAAAGGCACATGCTGATAATATGGAAAGTTGACATTCTTTAGAAAAAGATTTCTAACTAAAACGACTATTGATCATGTCCATAAAGTTTTAATGCTTGAGGTGCAACATTGGAAATGTGTTGCAAGAAGAGTGATTGCATCATCTGCCATCTATCACAATTAGGCTTTGAGGGGACACATAAATGTTTTATTTGACTTGCACAATGGCGATTATTTAACACAGGTGGAGTTGATGGCATAATTCCATCCCATTCTAAATTAACCAAAAAGGAGGATTCAATAAAAAGAGGCAAGGGTCCATACCTTAGCAGTACCACACAGAATGAGATCTTGACATTAATTGGAGACAAAATACTGCCGCCATCTAACAGCAACACAAAATAACTTTATGTTGATAATTGTGAATCTTCTTTTGGGACCTTCATTACTGAACATTTTTGGAAAAACTTGATAAGCACAACTTAAAGATTTTAGATTGTCATGGCTAATCCTATGTGAATGGAAGCCATTTGATGGGCAGTAAACAGGGAGTTCAGACAAGAATCTTGCAGTTGAAAAACAAGACATGCTATTCAGCAGGCAATCTCTGAGCCCGGTCCTGGCAGATGCAGCCAAGTCATTTGTGGTATCACTCTCCGTCTTTGATGCTCTGTAGAGATTGCATAATCATTTTAGCTCATCTGTGCAGCACTGGGCAGTACTGCAACAACATGTGAAGCATCTAACTATGAAATCCTTTTCAACAACAAGATGGGAGGGTCTAATTGACAGCTTGAAAGTGGTATGTTACCAGCTGCCAGAGACTGTAGAAGCCCTGTCTACTGTCCAGATTTTTGCTGTGGAGAAAGACAATGTCCAAAGCAAACACCATTCAGAATGAGCTAATGACCTTGCATTTGTCCATTGTGTAGTTATCTGTACTACACAATGGACAAACATATCTTGGATCATGTCAAACATGTGAGAACCCATGTGCTTCTCTAGAAACACTTGCAAAAGAAACTTTCAGGAAGTGCAAACATATTTGAATAATTTTTGGGAAAGTGGAATTTCTGTCTATCAAATGGATGCAAGAGAGATAGCAGAAGCTGTAAATATTAACGTTACACTGTCAGAGGTCACAGAAATCCTGCATTCATTCAGATATTGACAAGCAGACACAATACAATCAAGAAGCAGTGTCAAGGTAATAATTGTTTCTGTGTGTGTGTGTCTTTTTGTGTGTGTGTGTGTGTGTGTGTGTGTGTCCATAGTAGTCAAGTCTTAATCAACATTGTGTTGTTTGGCGATGAAGAAAAAAAAAAAAGAGGTCACGCTCTTTCTTTTCAGTACTTTGCCTGAGGTGATAAATAAGAGTGTTCAGTGCAATGGAAAAAATGGAAGAAGACATGGTAAAAGACAGAGGTGTCAACATCTCTGTAAAAGGCAGAGCGAGCTGAGAAAGAGCGAGAGAGTCGATAGGATACTGATAGACAGAAAGTGTGTGTGAATGAGAAAAGGATAGTTTACCTCTTGAAATGAAGAGAAATGTTGTGAGGCAGATGCCACTGAGTTATTTGAAACAAAATATCAAATATCTTTCAATATATTCAACATATTGTTAACATATGTTTATATTTAACATGACAACTTTTGGTGTCCACAAAGAGCATCATCTGTGTCCACATGTATCAGTGGCAGAGGTGTCTGTGAACTTGTCTCTGTATAAATAGAGCAAGACATGTCTCCAGGGAAGGCCACTGTGTCAATAACACACACACACACACACACACACACACACACACAGTTTGCTTTTTGACATGGTGAATATTTTAATGGATTTTTAATGGGGTTTTTTTTATACCGAGCTCATGATATATTCAATTCTCTAAACCTCAACTTAACCCTCAAAGGAATTTATTAAAAAATGTAAATTTTTTATCAATTAATAATTATTTGTTTTTTACACCAAAGGTGGCGTAATCACCTAAATTGTGGGTGCACAAAAACAGTAAAAAAATAAAAATAAAATGTAACCCAAACACAACAGTCAACAACTGAAGTTTTAGGGTTTGGAAAAAGAAAAAAAAACATTAGCTTAGGATATTTTTGTCAGGGTCCTGCCTTGACAGTTTTGTCTGTTTTGTGTTTCTTTAATGCCCTTAATTTCTATTCTTGCACTTCTCTTTTTTTGTCATCTCTTCTGTCAACCTCCTTGGTTGCTGACTCTTGGCCTGGCAGATAGTCTAGTGCTACATCTAGTCTCATCACCTCATGTCAAGCCTCTGTTTCTCTGAGCCGCTGCCTTTTCTCCTTCATTGCCCATCGTGTTGGTGCAGTCTCACTGACCAGCCAGTTCTCCTATTGTGTATTGCCCACCCCTATTGTTTGGACTTTATCCATGCCTCACTAATCTTTTGCTGTGTGTTTTATTATTAAGAAATGTCAACCCCTGCCATTCTGCATCTGGGTGATCCCTTTCAGAATTGTGACATTTTGGGCCCCACGATGCATAACCTGACACAAACATGTCAGAATATGCCAGCGTACAATGAGTCGCACAGTATCTTTATAATGTGTTTTTAATAATGACCAAGTGCATTTATCACAGACCTGTTCTGACTCTTCATGTCTTTAGCACAATATTCTTAAATAGAAAAAAAAGACACAGGTGGCTTTTATTTGAGATCCCATTAAAAAGCAGTTTGATGTCACACCCAGCTGTTGTTTCTTTTGATTCACATCAAGAGCTTCTTTCCAGTCTCCATTTCTTTCTTTCTTTCTTTCTTTCTTTCTTTCTTTCTTTCTTTCTTTCTTTCTTTCTCTTTTACATTTTTATGTATGTTAACATTTATTTTTAAATTCATACTTTATGATTCACATACAAATTATATATATATACAGTCTACAGGTGTCGCAGTTCTGTTATGTTTCTGTCTACTTCCTGTTTCCTCCCGTGATTCTCCCAATGTTTTTCCATCCACCTGTCTCGTAATCAATTACCCTGTTAGTCTTGTCACCTGTGTCTAATCATCCCCTTGTATATACAGAGAAGTTCACTTATCTCGAATCACGGTTAACTCGCCAATCCTATTATATTGACGTTTTTGAAGTGGAACCGCCAAGAAAGTATGCAATCTAGTACAGCATGATGACCTCACAAATATGGTATGACTGTTTACGCTGTAAGCGAAATTGTGTTTGCAAGGTTGGAGAATATAATTAAAGGTTTGTATCGAGAATCGAAAGTGTTTTTTATTGTATACTGGTAAAACATATACAGTGTATGTACATTTTTATAGCATGCCGATCGCTTCATCAAATAAATCGCCACATTGGTTGTTGGTTATCTTAATGCTTTTTTGCTGTATATTCCCTTGCGTTTCCCTCTGTCTTCAACCGTCAGTGTCTATATTGTGTGTTTATCTCCCACTGAACTTTTTTCCGTTGGACTTTTTGGACAGCTGTGCACAAGATGTGCCCTTTTGTTTTGTATCATGAAAGTGTTTGTTTTGAATTTTTCAAATTGACGTATGATTCAGTTTATTCCTTATTCTGGTCTTCCTGATTATCTCTCCATCTCTCTTTCTGTCTCAAATACAAAACTGAATTAAGAATGTATTTTAAATCCTCAATGGAGATAGAAAATGATGTAGAAGTTTATTTTAAAATTTAATGATAATAAAGTATTGTTAAAATGGAATAGATTTGAAAAGATTGTAATAAGAGTATATAATTTTCTTTTACAAACTACACAAAACACATTTTTCACACTACACAATTATACGCACCGTTCAATTTGTTTGTTTCTTTCTTTTTGAAGTATTACTTAATTCAACAAGGGCACCAAGAGTGACATTTAATGCTTTTCTTTTGATCTTTCTATTATTCAGAAAATGCAGAAAACATTAAAATTGATGGAAATAATAAATGTACAGACATGGCCAAAATTATTGGCACTGCTGAATGTTTTCCAGAAAATCAAATATTGCTCACAGAAAAATATTGCATTGAGACATGTTTTCTACACACACGTTTATTCACAAAACATGAATAAAACAAAAAAAGGAGGGAAAATGCAAATGTCACAATTTCACACGAAACTCCAAAAATGGGCTGGACAAAATTATTTACAAAAATATTTAATTATTAACAACTTGTATTATTAATTTTTTTTTTCTAATACACAGTAAGGTAATAAACGTGTACAGCAAAACATCTTATAATGCAGTACTTTTCTATGAGCAATACTTGATTTTCCGGAAAAGTTTCAGGGGTGCCAACAATTTTGGCCTTGGCTGTATCTTGAGTAGCAAATCAGCATATTAGAATTATTTCTGAAGGGTCATGTAACACTCAAAACTGGAATAATAATGCTGAAAATTTAAAAAATAATAATGCTTGAATTTTGGAATAATATTTCACAAAATTAGCCCTAAGGATTTATAAGGTTATTAACTGATTTAAATTGTTGCAAATTTAATACTCTTTATTTAATAATACTTACTGCATTTTAATCCTGTCATTCTTTTTTTAAAACTGAAATCTTCATAATGTAAGTGTCATAGCACAGTTCATCCAGGACTCTTACTTTGCTTTCTTTGTCATGGTCACTAATCTTCACAGGTGTTTGTCTTTTGTTAATCATTTATTGTATATTTAATTCTCCTTCTAGAACCTTTCAGTTGCCAGTTGTTGTCCGTGTATACCTAAATGTTGGTTTGAAGCCTTTGTTTGTGTTTACCACATGTTTGTGTTTACGGCTGTTATGTCTCCTTGCATTCCTCTATTAAAGTTCTGTTGAATCATCTTCGTGCTTGCCTTAACCTGTGACAGTAAGCTATGGTCAATTTGATTCATATTCCAAATATTGATGTAAAAATTCCATATTTACTTTTCATATGAAAAATTGAATTATTGTGCGCTATTCATCAGCATATGGTTTTATGAATAAAGAAAATGTTTGTCTGTGTGATCGTTCATCAATCTTCTATTACTTCTGAAAATGCTTTCTTTTTCAGCTATTATGGCTTGTACGTAAGAGCAACAGAGACGTTTATCAAAGTAATAGAGGATGATCATACAGCAGTTCTCTATATTTAAAGGATGTCAAGACACATACAAAGTGCTAATTTCACACAAATACTGAAATATTCTCCCTCTGAGCATCTACAAGAGTGGCAGCAAATTGCTGACGGGTTTCCTCCTTTGAGGCTTTGATGCTGTGGAATATGAACTGAAGGCTGTTCGCTAACAAGATGTTTCATTGAGCTTCCTGAGTTTGAGACCTAAATAGAAAGACTGCTGCAAAGGTTACATGATTCCCCCTCTCTCACCTGCTCTCTTCCTCTTTCATCTCTCTCTCTCTTTCTCTAGATTAAGGTGCAAAACTTGAGCTTATTAAAACTATGGCAGTTTCCTGATTTATTTGCTGATTTTGTATGCAAAAGAAAGCAGCAACATGTTCGAATTCTGATGTCTTTGCATCCTTGATCGCAAACCACAGGTTGTCAGTGGACGATTGTTTAATTGCTGTTGGTAATGCAGTTGCTCCATTGAACATATTGTCTGCATTGAGAATGAACAAGGCAGTTGTTAAAATTAAATGGATTTTCCTAGTGCTTTTTTCTTTGGGTTTAAAAAAAAGTCAAGAGCGTATATGTCATTTATTTTTATGATTTATATCATTCAGAGTCATGTAATGGAGTAGAAGATGATGTTCTTCTGAGTGACCTATAAAAGAAGAAAAGAA